>CM077675.1:16386748-16871748 GCA_039707655.1 Elymus sibiricus
ATATGCTAGTGGCAATCTCGGATCAAATACCCAGATCTCTTTAGGTGTGTTATTTTATTTACTCGCGGACAACGACCAGGGCCCAGGCCCACCTCATCCTGGATGGTCTCCGCCTTCCCTGTCGTTCCGCCACTATGAATCACTTGGGGGGCCATCGGGAACCCAGGCCCATCTCATCCTGGATGGTACTACCTGCCCTTTCAGCCCCCATCTGAACACAATTGTATATAGTATAGCAATATAAAGTATATTCGTGATCATCACCCAGAGGCATCACGGCCCGGTAATATAGCATGGCAACACGGACAAGGTTGTAGGGCCAACTGATGGAACACAAGCAGTACTAACTAGGCATGCTAGGAAAACAGGTAAAGCCATCAATAACAGGCGACAAAATCAGGCTATGCATCAGAATAGAAGCTATCGAACAACAACAGTTTCAATACCTAATGCATGAATGTAGAGAGAAAGAATAGGCGATATCGAAATGATCAAGGGGGTTTTGCTTGCCTAGAAGCTCTGCTGTGGAAGTCGGATCGTCTGCGGCATAGTCGTACTCAGGGTCTACCGCAGTCTCGGGGGTCCACCGATAAGAAGCAAATGCGGGCACAAAATAAATAATAGGCATTCAAATGCAACACAAAATGCATGCCATGGCAAAATGTGATGATGATGTACTATAATGCATTACTAAGCATTTTAATTGAAGTGGGAAAATATTTAGGAATATTTTCTCGGCTCCAAATATTATTTTCTTTATTGATCCAGTAGCAAATTGTCAATTTTCATTATGATAGAGGAGTTTGTCATGCATGAAAATTACATATTCGGATTCGTTATATTTTTTTGATCATTTTTCATATATAAATTATTTTTATCCGAGTTATAGATTACTTTATATGATTTTTTCAAATTTTTATTGATTTTCTGGAATTATCTGGAATTAATATTATTTTCAAAATTAAATAGGAAAATGCTATGGGAACACATAAGTGTACCCAGCAGTGTGGGTTAGAGGGTGACAGGTGGGGCCAGTGGGCTGAGTCAGCAGCCCAGTCAGCAGTTGACTGGTCAACATTAACTGGTCAAACTAACCAGTGGGACCCGCATGTGAGTGAGACTAATTTTAACAGAGGATTAACTTGATCTAATTAGCTTAATTAGTGAAGTGGGGCCTACTGTCAGTGACTATTAGTGGCGGATTAGTGGCTAATGACAGGGCTGACGCGCGGGACCCACCTGGCAGAGTTTAAACGAGGTGGCGCGCCGACGGCCACCAAAACAGCGGCGTCGCGCGCAGGAACCCATCGGGATTTCGCTGCGCTGGACCAAATCGAGCGCGGTTGGTCGCGTTCGAACGCGGGCGGTGCGGCGCTTCCAACGGTGCAAGCGACAGCAGCTGGGGTGGCCGGAGTGAGCCACAGCAACGACGGTGAGCGGCGGTGGCTACGGGAGCTCAATGGTTTCGGGCGTACGCGAAGAGATCGACCTAGCAAACGGCACATGCGGCACCTACGCGACACTAGGAGCACGACAGAGTGCTCGCCTGAGCAAGCGGAGCAATACAACAGCAGCTGCAAGCACGGCGTCGGCAGCGAGCTTCGCCAGCCATGGCAGTAGCAGCTAGAAGCAACGGATCGAGGGGGGAGCAGAGGGGGAAAACCTGGTGCTCATCGGGGAGCGGCTCGGTGAGAGGTTAGTAGTAGCAGTGGCGACGGAATCGACGCGGTGAACGGTGGCGGCCGAAGGAGGAAGACGAGCTCGATCCGGACGATGTGGAGGCGCCCAGCTTGAGCCGATGCTCGTAGTCGACGAAGACGGCCACGACGGTTCTCGCAGACAAGCTCCTAAGCGCCGGGGAGCTATCTGGCCACAGCGGCGAGGCAGTCCATGGCGACGGCAGCGTTGGCTTCGCGTGGGGAGAAGAAAGCGGCTCGAGGGGAGGGAGAAGTGACGCTAGGGTTTGTCCAGGGGCTCGGGAGCATGCTTATCTACTCCTCGGCGACGACGGGAGCGTGGCGGTATCGTCCATCCGCCGGCGGCATCGCGGTCTGGCGCGTGCGCAGGCGATAGCTGGAGGAAGACGACGACGGGCTGGGCTGGGCCGGCTGTGCACCGTGCACTTGCGGTCCAGTCGCACAGTAGTTTTCTTTCCTTTTTCTTTTTGTGTTTTAATTTCTATCTACTGTTTTGTATTTAATTGAGTGACTAAATGAATTTAGTTGAATATGAAACTTGGCACATAAACCCAATGCAATATTTCAAGACCACACAACAAGTTTCACATTATTTGGAAAAGTTTAAATTTACTTCTGAATTAAAATGGCTTATTTAATTGCTACTAGTACTGTTTAATGGTTTCTTGGGGCATTTTGGGAATCCAAATGGAGTTGATTTCTTCATGACAATTACTTGGGGATTATTTAGAATAATGTGAACATTTTTGAATCACCATTTGAAGAAATAATTTTTGACTTGGCATTTTGAATTTGAATTTGAATTGAGTTTGGAACTAAGTGGCAATTAGCATAGCAAGCATGATGACTTGGCATTAATTAGGGAAACCACAGTAGCCTAATTACATGGGGATGTTACAGTATGTGACTTGCCGCCGCTCGTTCGGTCTCGGACAGGCCCGGGCACCGGCGTTGCCCCGGCTGCCCACGTCTTGTTCGACGGAATGACACATCAGGACTCAGTACGTTATTTTGCTCCTCTTCCGATCAACTTTGCATATGTTATGATCAATGTTTTGCGTAGACATTTTGTTTATTTGAAATCATGATAATTGTAGGAATTGATCATGTTGGACATGATCAATGATAATCATGAACCGACCCAAACGAAGTATGAGTTGAGGGATCCAACTTGTCCTACGTTTGAAGTTGGCGGAACATCAAACCCCAATCCGAACAAGAAAAAGAAGGGAAAGATGCCCGAGGCAAGAGGTCCGGCATTCACAACTTTTGAGGATATCTTGTTAGTTAAATCTTGGTTGGCCACAACATTGGACCCCATATGTGGCACGTAGCAAAAGGGCAATAGGTATTGGGAGAAGATCCAAAAGCATTATCATGAACACAAGCAATATGTGGAGCCGCATCCTATCGTGACCAACCGCAATATGGCATCTCTCCAACATCGATGGGGGATCATTCAAGGGGAAGTGAACAAGTACATCGGCTACTATGCACAAGTGCTTGGTCGTCCTCAAAGTGGGATGGGAGTGTCTACTCACGTAAGCATAATCACTACATTTTCTCATCTTTTGATTTGCTTGTTTTTTTGTTGCATTCTCATCGTTATACATACATTGTTTGCTAGACGGTGATGGCGGCCACTATGTATCAAGAAACGGAGAAGCCATTCGGTTTTAGCCATTGTTGGGTGCTATTGAATGGCAAACCAAAGTGGACACAACTTCTGGCCGATCTCAAGGCCGGCAAGAGGAAGAATGATGGCTCAAGCTTCCACCAATCAATTGGGGTAGACGACGAAGAGGAAGAAGTTGTTGGGGAGAATGAAAGAGCCACCGTGCCAAAGGATAACCGGCAAGTGATGGGAAACAAGTGGGAGAAGGCGAGGGCCTCTCGTGACACCGCGGCCACAAAAATGTCCTCCACTTGGACGGGCATTTTTTTCGTAAGGGAGAACAAGAAAGAGGAGAGGTACAAGCTCATGTTGGATGCGCAAAAGGAGAGGATGGATTGGGACCGGGAGAGGACGAGTAAGAAGCTGCAAATTGAGACGGAGAAGATCGAGTTGGAGAAGAGGGAAGCATCGATCAAATGGGAGCTGGAGAAGGCCCGAACATTTGAAGACATTGAGCTTGAGAATAAGAGGTTGCAACTTGCTTGAGACGCGGAGGATGCCAAGATAATGTTGACTTGTGGGGATGAAGAAGGAGATCAATGAACGTAGGGAATGCGAGGAAAGGATGGCCACGGAGGAGGAGGCAAGGCTGGCCGCGGAGCAGGACGCATGGATGGCGTCCGACGTTTGATCCAGCGAGTGATCCGTCACGCTCGGACTTTAATTTCATTTTGACATGTCTGAACTGTTGAACTATGATTTTTTTGCTTTGTCGCATTTCGTAATGTGTTGAACTATGATGAATTTGTGCTTTATAATCTACGTGCATGCATTGCATGGATTTGAGGATTCAAATTTAAGATGTGTGGCTGCAGGACACAACATATGAGGGGCTGTCCAGCTACGTCCGTGGGCGTGTCCGGGCGCGTCCGCGGACGTATAGGGGCTGGATTTGCCAAGTCGGGCTGTAGATGCTCTAAGCTTATCCAAACAGGAGGCAAGACTAGAAATAGTCAAACAAGTACTCCACGCTTCCATAATTTGAACTAAAACCACAAGAATTATGAAACTGAGGGATTAATTCAATCGTGCACTTACATTTCAGATTTCCGACATGACCTATTTAACCCCAGTAGAATATCAGTACGTACATCACGCATTCGGCCAGCCGGCCAGCAAACCAGTGACAAACAAAATAATGAATTGATGAATGGACCAACCCGCGCAAGACAACAATCAACACATTGACATGACCAGATCGAACAATAGAAAACATAAACGAATGAGGAAGGGACGAGAGCAGTGAAAAAAATAGCGCGCTATAGCGTCGCAAATAGCACGCTACAGCGTTTTAATCAATGCCTCGCTAAATAAATCAGTGTACACTGTCTCGCTAATAGCACGCTAGAGCGCGATATAGCACGCTAATAGCATATTTTAAGAGTCACGCTATTTTGTCATAGCACGCTATTTTTTACATTGGTTTTTACTCGTGTCTAATGGATTCATCCATTTTAATTTTTTATTGACATGAGTGCAACATAGAACAAAATTGAGTGTGTGTGACACCAAGCGAACTCATTGCGAGGGTCGGGTCGCCGTTGGCGGGATAATGGATCTCCAGGCCTGTCCTCGACGTCGTCTCTGGCGTTGGTGGTGTGCCAGTGAAGCTGGGTGCTGTAGATCGGCGTATCCGAATCTCTGCCGCCCTTGAATAAGAGCTTCGTGGTGCCCGGCGGGCGTGCTTCTGGTCCTGGAGTACTCGTCGGCAGCGTCGAGGGACAGGCTCTCGACTTCGGTGCAGCTTCTTCCTTCCCTCTCTGGCTACGGTGGTGGGCTGGATACCTGCGCAGCCCGGGGAGACCCCCCAACCGACGGTATTTTCAACCGGTTCAGATCCCGTTTACAGGGGCGGGTGGCTTTAGCGGTTTTCAAAGCCCTTTGAGGCGAAGGCGATTGCAAGCTGGGTGGCAGCCACTGAAAGGACGTGTGATGACCCACAAGTATAGGGGATCAATCGTAGTCCTTTCGATATGTAAGAGTGTCGAACCCAACGAGGAGTAGAAAGAAATGATAAGCAGTTTTCAGTAAGGTATGCTCTGCAAGTGCTGTTAGTAACAGTAGTAGATAGTTTTGCAGCAAGATATTTCGTAACAAGTGACAAGTAACAATAGTAACCAAGGTGCAGCAAGGTAGCCCAATCCTTTTTATAGCAAAGGACAGGCCGGAAAGTACTCTTATATGAAGAAAGTGCTCCCGAGACACATGGGAATTTCTGTTTAGTCATGTTCATCATGTTGAATTGATTCGCGTTCGCTACTTTGATAATTTGATATGTGGGTGGACCGGTGCTCAGGTGCTGTTCTTACTTGAACAAACAACCCACTTATGATTACCCTCTCTCGCAAGCATCCGCAACTACGAAAGAAGAACTAAGATAAATCTAACCATAGCATGAAACGTGTGGATCCAAATCAGCCCCTCATGAAGCAACGCATAAACTGGGATTTAAGCTTCTGTCACTCTCGCAACCCATCATCTACTTGTTACTCCACAATGCCTTTCCTTAGGCCCATAACATTGTGAAGTGTCGTGTAGTTGACGTTCACACGACACCACTAAGAGAAGTAACAACATACATATCATCACAATATCAAACGAATGCCAATTTCACATGATTACATATGACAAGACTTATCCCATGTCCTCAGGAACAATAGTAACTACTCACACCTCATCAACATGCTCAAGATCAGAGGTGTGATAATGGTGATCAAGGATCTGAACATAATATCTTTCACCAATTAATCCAACAAGCATCAACTACAAGATGTAATCAACAATACTGGTAACCCAAGGTACCAATCTGAGGTTTCGAGACAAAAATTGAATACAAGAGATGAACTAGGGTTGGAGATGAGATGGTGTTGGTGAAGATGTTGATGAAGATTGGTCCTCCCACGAAGGAGGAAGCGTTGGCGATGACGATGGCTTCGATCTCCCCTCCCGGAGGGAAGTTTCCCCAGCAGAATCGATCTGCCGGAGAGAAAAAGGACCTCTGCCCAGGTTTCCGCCTCGAGACGGCGGCGCTTCATCCCGAAAGTAATCTTATGATTTTTTTTCTAGGTCAAAACACACCATATAGGAGAAGAGGGGGGCCAGAGGAGCTGCAGGGGCCCCACTACCCAAGGCCGCGCCCTGTTGGCTCGTGGCCAACTGGCCACCCCCCTCTAGTATATTTTTGGACCCAAAATTCTTATATATTCCATAAAAATTCTCTGTAAAATTTTAGGTCATTTGGAGTCCAATGAATTTTCTGCCATTTTCTTGGTTTTCAGGTCCAGAATACCAGTTTCCAGAGATTTTTCTCTTTGTGATGTACCTTGCATATTCAGAGAGAAAAGACATAAGAATTGTATCATAATAAGGAGTAATGGACAATAATAACATAAATATCAATAGGAATTCATGATGCATAATGGACGTATCAACTCCCCCAAGCTTAGACCTCGCTTGTCCTCAAGCGAAAGCCGAACTCGAAAATAATGACCACATAATTTGAGAGATGGGTCTCGATAAAAATAGAATACGGACATGAGTGCATCATGAATATTGTCATAGCAGCAACATTTTTATCATATAGCTTCTCATAAGGAAGTAACAATCCATTCACAATATTGAAGTATAAAGCATAAACACTATTGACAATCAACAAACTATGCCCTTAGTCATTGGTGCAATCATAATTCATCATATTCCAGAGAAGAGTCTATGTAAGTACTTTCATTCTAGCAAGTTCACATACTCAACTATCATTTAGTGTTTTATGATTGTTGACACTCATTGCATATTTTTGGAGCTAGTGCTTTACGATGGACACATAGGAAGATGGGGGCTTAATTGCTCTTGCCTCCCAACTTATTTAACTCAAGGATAATGTCAACAGTAATGGTTCATGATCTCCTACATTCAACTGGATATATTTATCTGGATCTTTACTCAACACATGGTGCTTGCCAACTAAAGAATTGATAGGATAGAGGAAGAATAAACTTTATTGACTCTTGCACATAAATAGTTTCATTAAGATAAAAGATTGGCCCTTCGCAGAGGGAAGCAGAGATTGTCATGCGCTTTTAAGTTGGATGTGCAAGCTCTTAATGCAAAGGAACGTCACTTTATATTGCCCCTTATGATAGCAAACTTTATTATGCACTCTGTCGCTTTCATTTCTTTGCCATCACAAGATCGTACAAAGCTTATTTTCCTTTACAATAAAAGATCATACATATTTAAGAGCAATTTTTATTGCGTGATGCACCGATGACAACTTACTTGAAGGATCTTACTCAATCCATAGGTAGGTATGGTGGACTCTCATGGAAAGAAACTGGGTTTGAGTGGTTATGGATGCACAAGTAGTATCTCTACTTAGTGCAGAAAATTGTTGGCTAGCAAAAGATCTAAAGCAAGCACCACATGTTAAAGGATCCATGACCATATAACTTCTATGTGAATGTAAACTATCATGATCATTATGTTGTCTTCCATGTCCAACATCAACACTTGATCATTATATAATATTTGATGGGGGCTCACAATCATAAAAGATATCCAAGATAGTGTATTTGCATGTGAATCTCCTCTTCTCTATCATAATCTTGCATAGATTGTATGAGTGACTAATGCTATGTTTGTTTATTCCCAACAACTTTTATCACCTATACTTTTTCTATGTGAAGTTATTACTCCCCATGGGATTAGCATATGATCCTTTTCTTTTATTTCAATGCTATGATGATAGATGCATGAGAGTAAAGCACATAAACTCAACTAATCTTTATTATATAACTCTCACACTCGATTACAAGGAGGATAGATCTCAAAGCAAAAATTCTAAGCAAAGCAAATCTGAAAATTTTATTTCCCTAAATCACGAAATAACTAAGGATGGAACTAAGATAGATGGTAATGATAAAAGTGACGGTGATACGATACCGGGGCACCTCCCCCAAGCTTGGAACAAGCTATGGGTGGTGCCCATACCCATGTACTCAAGTGTCCCTCTTGGGTGATGGTGGTGATGATGTAGTAGGCTTGTCCTCCTCCTTCCAGGGCATAGGCTCCCCATCATAGAAAGAGGACCTTGTCTCTGAAATCCTGAAAGTGGCAGCAATGCTCATCCTGTTGAACCTAGCTTCATACTCACAGTTTTGGTTTTGTAGGTCGTAGATCTGAGCTTGGAGATGTTTGATCCGCTCTTGAAGCTTGAAGAGAGCCTTTCCCACGCTGTTTGCGTCCACCTTATTCTCTCGGATGAAGTGCGTGATCATAGAGTGGTTGGCACTCAAATCACGTTCCACCATCCCTTGGCACTTGAAGATCTCCTGCTCCACCGCTGCAAGCCTGGCCTTCTCGCTCCCCTCCTTCTTGGGGCCTTGGACATCCCGGATGTGAAGCATCCCCTCACGCATCACAATGGATTGAGGCTACTTCATCACCTCCGGCAGGTAGGGGTTGATGACCTTCTCGAAGAACTTGTCCTTGGAGAAGCTTGACGATGTCATGGCGATTTAGATCTGTCAGAAAAACAGCCCGAAACAAGAACAGAGGAGAAACTTGTGATGCGGTGGTCAAAACATACGGGAGTATATATAATGATTTTTTTCTAGGTAAAAAAAAGTGTCCAGGAAGAAAACGGAGTTCGGGGGGCGCACGAGGGCACCACGAGCTAACAGGGCGTGGCCATGGGGTGGGCCGCGCCCTGTTGGGTAGTGGCTCCCTCGTGGGCCTCCCTGACTTCTTTTTATTTTTGTAATTTTTTAAAATACCAAAACCAACAGAAAATATTTTTTTGGAATTTCTGGAGTCGGTTTACTTACCGTATCACATATCTACCCCTTTTCAGCATTCTGGAGCGTTCCGGAATGTCTCTCTTATGTGTTCTTCCGGAGTCATAACTTGAATAATATTAGTTTCAACATTAAGGGGCGTACCAGAGATATAGTGCTTAATTCTTTGCCCATTTACCACTTTCGGGTTTTCGCCTTCGAAGTTGTTAATCTTTATAGCACCGGAGCGATAGACCTCCTCAACAACATAAGGTCCTTCCCATTTGGAGAGAAGTTTACCTGCAAAAAATCTGAAACGAGAATTGTACAAAAGAACTAGGTCTCCTACATTGAATTCTCACTTTTGGATTCTCTTGTCATGCTATCTTTTGACCTTTTCTTTAAACAACTTGGCATTTTCATAAGATTGTGTCCTCCATTCATCTAATGAGCTAATATCAAATAACCTCTTTTCACCGGCAAGCTTAAAATCATAGTTAAGTTCTTTAATTGTCCGATAAGCTTTATGTTCTAACTCAAGAGGTAAATGACAAGCTTTTCCATAAACCATTTTATAAGGGGACATTCCCATAGGATTTTTGTAAGCAGTTCTATAAGCCCATAAAGCATCATCAAGTTTCTTAGACCAATTCTTTCTACATCTATTAACAGTCTTTTGCAAAATTAACTTTATTTCTCGATTGCTCAATTCAACTTGGCCACTAGACTGAGGATGATAAGGTGATGCAATTCTATGGTTAACATCATATTTAGCTAGAAGTTTACGGAAAGTACCATGAATAAAATGAGAACCACCATCAGTCATTAAATATCTAGGGACTCCAAACCTCGGGAAAATAACATCTTTAAGCATTTTAATAGAAGTGTTATGATCAGCACTACTAGTAGGAATAGCTTCTACCCACTTAGTAACGTAATCAACAACAACTAGAATATGTGTATACCCATTAGAGGAAGGAAAAAGTCCCATATAATCAAATCCCCAAACATCAAATGGTTCTATAGCAAGTGAATAGTTCATAGGCATTTCTTGACGTCTACTAATGTTACCAATTCTTTGAAATTCATCACATGAGAGGACATACTTACGAGCATCTTCAAAAAGAGTAGGCCCATAAAAACCGGATTGACGTACCTTGTGTGCAGTTCTGTCACCAGCATGGTGTCCTTCGTAAGCCTCGGAGTAATGTCGAACCACAAGTGTCTTGATGACCCACAAGTATAGGGGATCAATCGTAGTCCTTTCAATAAGTAAGAGTGTCGAACCCAATGAGGAGCAGAAGGAAATGATAAGTAGTTTTCAGTAAGGTATTCTCTGCAAGTGCTGTTAGTAACAGTAGTAGATAGTTTTGCAGCAAGATATTTCATAACAAGTGACAAGTAACAATAGTAACCAAGGTGCAGCAAGGTAGCCCAATCCTTTTTATAGCAAAGGATAGGCCCGAAAGTACTCTTATATGAAGCAAGTGCTCCCGAGGACACATGGGAATTTCTGTCTAGTCATGTTCATCATGTTGAATTGATTCGCGTTCGCTACTTTGATAATATGATATGTGGGTGGACCGGTGCTAAGGTGCTATTCTTACTTGAACAAACAACCCAATTATGATTACCCTCTCTCGCAAAAATCCACAACTATGAAAGAAGAATTAAGATAAATCTAACCATAGCATGAAACGTGGGGATCCAAATCAGCCCCTCATGAAGCAACGCATAAACTGGGGTTTAAGCTTCTGTCACTCTCGCAACCCATCATCTACTTGTTACTCCACAATGCCTTCCCTTAGGCCCATAACATGGTGAAGTGTCGTGTAGTCGACGCTCACACGACACCACTAAGAGAAGCAACAACATACATATCATCAAAATATCAAACAAATGCCAATTTCACATGATTACTTATGACAAGACTTATCCCATGTCCTCAGGAACAATAGTAACTACTCACACCTCATCAACATGTTCAAGATCAGAGGTGTGATAATGGTGATCAAGGATCTGAACATAATATCTTTCACCAATTAATCCAACAAGCATCAACTACAAGATGTAATCAACACTACTAGTAATCCACAGGTACCAATCTGAGGTTTTGAGACAAAGAGTGAATACAAGAGATGAACTAGGGTTGGAGATGAGATGGTGCTGGTGAAGATGTTGATGAAGATTGGTCCTGCCACGAAGGAGGAAGCGTTGGCGATGACGATGGCTTCGATCTCCCCCTCCCGGAGGGAAGTTTCCCCAGCAGAATCGCTCTGTCGGAGAGAAAAAGGGCCTCTGCCCAGGTTTTCGCCTTGAGACGGCGGCGCTTCATCCCGAAAGTAATCTTATGATTTTTTTAGGTCAAAACATACCATATAGGAGAAGAGGGGGGGGCCAGAGGAGCTGCAGGGGCCCCACTACCCAACAGGGCGCGGCCAGGGGGTGGGCCACACCCTGTTGGCTCGTGGCCAACTGGCCACCCCTCTCTGGTATATTTTTGGACCCAAAATTCTTATATATTCCATAAAAATTCTTTGTAAAATTGCAGGTCATTTGGAGTGTAGTGAATTTTCTGCCATTTTCTTGGTTTTCAGGTCCAGAATTCTAGTTTCCAGAGATTTCCCTCTTTGTGATGTACCTTGCATATTCAGAGAGAAAAGGCATAAGAATTGTATCATAATAAGGAGTAATGGACAATAATAACTTAAATATCAATAGGAATTCATGATGCATAATGGACGTATCAACGTGGATGTCGCCTATGGGGGGGGGGGGTGAATAGGCGCTTTAAAATAATTACGGTTTGGGCTTGAACAAATGCGGAATAAAACTAGCATTTAATTTGTCAAGCACAAAACCTAAATCGACTAGGCTCACCTATGTGCACCAACAACTTATGCTAAGCAAGATGAACAACTAAGTGATAGCAAGATATAAAACATGTAACACTATGGCTATCACAAAGTAAAGTGCATGAGTAAAGGGCTCGGATAAGAGATAACCGAGGCACGCGGAGACGACGATGTATCCTGAAGTTCACACCCTTGCGGATGCTAATATCCATTTGGAGCGGTGTGGAGGCACAATGCTCCCCAAAATGCCACTAGGGCCACCATAATCTCCTCACGCCCTCGCACAATGCAAGATGCCGTGATTCCACTAAGGGACCCTTGAGGACGGTCACCGAACCCGTACAATTGGCAACCCTTGGGGGCGGTCATCGAACCCGTACAATTGGCAACCCTTGGGGGCGGTCACCGGAACTCGTACAAATTGCTCGGGGCAATCTCCACAACTTAATTGGAGACCCCGACGATTGTCCCGGAGCTTTCCACCACAATGATTGAGCTCCGCGACACCATCAACCATCTAGGGCGCCAAGGCGCCCAAGCACCCAAGAGGCACAAGCTCTAGGGTGTGCAAACACCCAAGAGTAATAAGCTTCTCAATTTTTCACTTCCATGTATCACCGTGGAGAACTCAAACTGATGCAACTAATGCAATGGCAAGAACACACGGAGTGGTCAAGTCCCCCACTCCCAAATCCCACCACAACAACAAAAGCTATGGAGGAATATGAGAGGAAGAACAAGGAGAACACAAAGAACTCCAAGATCTAGATCCAATGGGTTCCCCTCACTTAGAGGAGAAAGTGATTGGTGGAAATGTGGATCTAGATCTCCTCTCTCTTTTCCCTCAAAAAGGAGCAAGAATCATTGGAGTGATTGAGAGATAGCAAGCTCAAGGAGGTCAACAATGGAAGGCAAAAACGAGCTCAAAGGGATAAGGTCCATTGGGAAGAAGACCCCCTTTTATAGGTGGGAAAAAATTCAACCGTTATGCCTCAGCTCGCAGTAAAGCGGTACTACCGCTCCTAGGAGAGGTACTACCGCTTAAGGCGGCAGTTCCAGATGAAGACACAGAGGAACCGTGGTAGTAGGCGCTGCTAGAACGGAAGTACCGCACGAAGCGGTACTACCGTGCCACAGCCGCCCTACTACTGCGAAGGCAAAAATGGCAACAGAAGCACGCACACCATCTCATTCGAAAGCGGTACTAGAGGCGGTAGTAGCAAGCGGAAGTACCGCATAAGCGGTACTACCGTGCTACTACCGCTATACTACTGTTTATTAAAAAAGGGCAACAGAAAGATGCACAGAAAGGATTTCCCAAGCGGTAGTAGCAGCGGTAGTTGATAGCGGAAATACCGCCTAAGTGGAACTACCATGGTACCGAGCGGTACTACCGCCTGAGCACAGACAGAACTGTCCAGAGACTAAAACTGCCATAACTTCTGCATACGGGCTCCGAAATGAGCAAACTCAAGCTTGTTGGTTATATTAAGAAATAGTAACGGAGAATAAATGCCAATAGGATAAGGAAGAGGACCTTCCCAAAATATGAACCGGCAAAAACTCCATCGAAAACACAATAGAAGATGCATACGAAATCCGTTTTCGATGAACTTGAGCTTGTCATGAAGATGACCATAAGCTCAAAACTCTCACAGAGAAAAGCCAAATAAGAACCAAGAAAGATGACGCCAAGGATGCAATGGTTTGAGCTCTCTACGAACGATACGATCAAGCTACTCACTCGAGAGCCCCCCTTGATAGTACGGCAATCGATCCTATAACCCAGTCTCCCAACTAACACCATGAGACCGGTAAAATAGAAAACCTATCAAGGACAAACCTTTGCCTTGCGCATACTTCACTTGAGCTAGATGATGACGATCTTGACTTCCTCAAGTTGGACCACCTTTCTTGATTGCGCTGGCTCGATGAAGACTTGTATATTGCTCCCCCATACTCCACTATGGGTGAGCCTCTCTTATGCACATCTTCACATGTCCATTTTCATGAGAATGAACGCAAGCTTCAAGCATGATCTCTTCGTGATGCTCCACTTGAACTTGCACGCCGCAACCTTGATGATGATCACCACTTGATGTCATCCTTCATGGGACATATGAGATCTTCCTTTTGATGCATGCCCATGGAAACATACCTAACCCCATAAAGAACTCTCACAAAGACCATGGGTTAGCACACAAAGCGTAATGGACAATGCTTACCATACCATGAAATCACTTGATCCCACTCGGTACATCTTCTACGCTTTGTGTATTGATCAATTTGAATCACTCTTTGTACTTAGTCTCAATCAACCTTGTGTCTTTCCAACACTCTTCATTAAGATGATGTCTTGAAGGTAAACATGAATGATCACACAATTTTCTTCTTCAAGACATGCTTGCAATAGGCTCAACACTCACATGACCAATCTTTGGATAACTCCTTGAATAACACCTTGGTCAAGACAAAATCTTTTTCTAATAATCTTGAAACCAACAAATGGTCTTCAAGCGATGCCTATGGACAAACCCTTCAAATATAACTCAAAGCAACCATTAGTCCATAGGGATTGTCATCAATTACCAAAACCAAACATGGGGGCACCATGCTCTTTCAGCTGCGACGCTGCTGCCCTCTCTTCCCCGTCGTTTGGCCGGAGCTGGAAGGGGAGGTCGCACCGAAGAAGATGGCCACTTTTCAGTTGGCCCCATGTGTGTTGTTTCTTTGTATTTCTCTTTTGTGTAGGGTCCTTTCTGTAAAAGTTGTTTGTTCTATTCTCTTTGACGGCTTTCAGAAATAAAATGCCCGCTTTTCTGCCAAAAAAAGAGACTCCAACTCAAAGGAACCAGCAGAACAACAAATAGTAGATTCCTCTCTCTCATCTCTTGGACAAACCGACTGACGCTAGGGTTCCTACCCCCGAAAAGAGAAAACACATTACGGTATTTCCAAAGGAACCAAGCAACTAGCATGACCAAGAGTGGAATCCCTTTCACCGAGGAGTATCAACTCATAGCGTCGCCTCAAACTACCAATTTTGGAAGGAAAAAATGGTTATTTCTTGTAATTCATTTTCTAGGGATTATATAACGCAATTAGGTGTTCATTATTTTTGACCAATATTTTTTTTGAACACAGTACAATGCTGATGCTCACATACACGCACATACAATTACCCCTATGAACGCACGCACGCACACCCTACCCCTATGAGGACCTTCGAGATACCGAGCCAGCACAACATCTTGAGATTGACGAAGTCACCACAGGCGCCTCCGTAGTCGACGGGAACGCCTCCTCCCACTGAACGAACATTGCCGGAAAGCCTGAAATAAATCCAGGAAAATGCGTGCACCAGTACCAAGTCTAGGACTTGAACCCTGGTGGGCTGGTTCCACCACAAGGAACCTAACCATCTGAGCTACGCTCAGTTCGCACCAATATTTTTACTTATTAACTCCTTCCGCACCATGTTGTTTGCCAAGCTGTTAGTACTCATTTTTGGAACTCTGTCTATTGTCAGGACATTTTCTATAGCAATTTTCATCAATAGCAACTCTGTCTATTGTCAGGACATTTTCTATAGCAATTTTCATCAATAGCAAGGGTTTTGTTGGCTGACAACGTCATCCCTTTTTTATGGCCTTTTACTCATGTGGCTTCTGGGCCATGATACATTATCTAGCTATATGCAATTTCCCTTTTTTTCCGACAAAGGGAATATATTAATATCACGAGGATACCAATTACACCCGGCCTCTGTACCAACAAGATGACCAAAGGCATCAAGGATACACATAGCCAAAAAACAAAATAAAAAGAACAGAAGAAAAAAAGACCCTGCCACGGTATCACTAGCATCCGCAACACTCTAACCACCACCGAAGACAACACCCGGAATACAAAAAAGATTCTCCAAAAGCAACGCCTCCAAGAAGGAGACAAAGCACAAGCGTTGTCGTTGCCCGATGAAAGATCATGGGTTTTCACCCTGGAGAAAGTCCGAGATCACCCAAAAACAATGCCTTCAACAAATCCATTGCCAGGTCCAACCAATATAGATCACCTTGGATTTTCACCCTGGGAATCAAGACTCGGTACTCGAGGAGTACCACCAAAAATGTAGTCCTCCAGTGCTGTCACCCCCACTTGCTGAGGCCGCAGTTGCAAGTCACCAAACACCTGGTATACAGTCTTCATCGCATCCACTACACCCTTCCGTCAATGCTTCAAGACCTCCAATCGGTCGCCATGACTTTCTCCACCTCTATCAATGCCCTGGGAATCTTGACTTAGACATGTCTCATGGCACCGATAAGAAAGCGAAGCTTCGTGCCGCGCCCACTTGAAGCCATGCTGGCTGATAGTATGAGCGCGCGCGACCGGAGCCTTTCCGATCTAGAAATCCAGGGGCGACATATGCCAATCCGTATAGATCTCCGATGAGGAAGACCGGAACTTGCCAGCGGCCAGATCCAAGAGGTCACATCCGATAGAAAGACGACATGGTGGAAGAAGAGCGCTAGGGCCACCGGACCAGGCACTCAACGCGCCGCGCACCACCCTAGCAGCCCGCGCCGCCGGCCGCAGGCTGGATCCAGATTCAGATCGCCGCGGGACCGCCACAAGTAGCCGCCTCCAGACCCATCATCCCCGGCGGAGGGGACGCCATCACCGCCATGTCCGGAGCCGCCGCTCCGGGATCCTTGCGTCGCAGATCGGTCGACGCCCCCTGCCGAAACCGCCCTCCACGCCGCACCACCGAGCAACGCCGTGCCGCCAGGAGAAGCACCCGAAGGAAGAGGACGTGCAACCGATCCGATCCGCCGCCTTGCGCTGGTCCCCCAACCGCGCCATGGCCGCGAGGCGCCAGGGCCCCGCCGTCCCCTTCACTGGTGGCGCACAGGATTTCCCGGCGGCCTCCTCTGGGGACGACGAGGAGAGAGAGAGAGGATGGAGGAGGTGGTGGCGGGTGGCGGCTAGGGTTTCTCCCCCGGTCGTCCTGGGGGAGGCGACGCGAGGGAGGCGATCCTTGTATTCTGTTCCTTTCCTCTTGTGTAACAGATATAGAAATTTTGGTCATGTCAATACGCAATTTCCTTTGTGCAACTCTTCTGTTAATATATTAGTATGGTTCTGTACCGTTTCATAGCGATTGCTAACTCTATACGTTTGTTTGATGTGTCAACAGATGAAAATTCTACATTTATAATACTATGAACTGAGTGTAACTACAACTTGCATCAGACAGCATAAGGGTGGCATGCTTCTCTCTCTCTCTCTCTCTACCTCTCTCGTTATTTTATTTATTTTTGCTTCCACTGCACAGTTAAAATTTAGGCGGCTTCTGATTTTAGTTAGTCAAGCGAATCTTGTTAAGCTGATAAAAGAAATTCCATACGGCTCCTTATGCCGGGTTTCACTGTCTCACAACAATAGAACATAGTAAGCTCATCAAATTGGATCGCATACTGACACGCCTATCTGTCATTGCCAAATAACAGGAGATCGTCAATTGTTTTTTTTTTTTGACCGATAGGAGATCGTCAAGTTGTGATTTATCATATCAGTAAGAACTATATATGTCCATACCAACCAGAGATAATCACCTGCCAGCAGATTATGATCATTTCTGAGATCGAACCTGTACTCAATCTTAATTAGAGGTGTCACTGAAAAAAGGACAAGAAAATAAGCAATCGCTTCTGGGTCCTCTCTTCAGCAGGCTGCTTGTGATGCAGTCAAGATTCAATCAATTCAGAAAACCAATATTCAGGTTGTTGTTGGACAGTAGGTGTGCTGTCACATTCTGTGGGCATGTGACGCATTCAAGTTTAACTACCACCATTTTTAAAAAAAAGTTTCAACCACCACTGTTCTAGTCCTGCCTGGGTGAAAAGTACCAGGTAGGAAGGAGCTCGGTGGGGTCGGCATCGCCTAGCGCTGTCGGTGTGCCAGCTGTTAATGTGGTCACGATAGTTGTCCTGTCCTTATTATACATCTGCCTAAAAGGAATGCCCAGCGCTGAGCTGTTGCAAGATTGGATAGTTTTTATTGGTTGTCAGAAATCAGACTTATCACTTGGCTCCCAGAAATTCTTGGCTTCCATTTTCCTCACAAGCAAGCTAGCGCGCCTTGCTTACATCATTCTCTTCTTCATTCTGCACTGCACTGGCATGTGTTCCCCTATGTTGTGCGCATGATGCGGGAGTTTCTTCTGTGCGTTCCAATGGCAGAGCTGGTGGTCATCATGGTGATCGAGCCACTAGTGTCCTTGCTGAAGGACAAGGTGTCCAGCTACCTCCTCGACCAGTACAAGGTAATGGAGGGAATGGAAGAGCAGCACAAGATTCTCAAAAGCAAGCTTCCGGCCATCCTCGACGTCATCACCGGCGCCCAGGAGCAGGCCACAACACACAGAGAAGGTGCCAAAGCATGGCTGCAGGAGCTCAAGACGGTGGCCTAGGAGGCAAATGAAGTCTTCGACGAATTCAAGTACGAAGCACTCCGCCATGAAGCCAAGAAGAATGGGCACTATAGAAAGCTTGGCTTTGATGTAATTAAACTCTTCACTACTCACAACCGTGTTGTGTTCAGTTACAAAATGGGTAACAAGCTTTGCCGAATTCTGCAGGACATTGAGGTCCTCATAGCAGAGATGCAGATCTTTGGGTTCAAGTATCGACCATAGCCGCCAGCGTCAAGCAGTGGAGGTAGACGGATTATCTTATCACCGACCCACAAGTCATTGCCAGCAGATCCAGAGATAGAGAAGAAGAAAATTGACGATACACTACTTGGTCAAGCTAACAATGACGATCTCATAGTTGTTCCCATCGTAGGAATGGGGGCCTTGGCAAGACCACATTAGCACAGCTCATATACAATGAACCTGAAATACAGAAGCATTTCCAGTAGCTGCTTTGGGTATGTGTCTTTGATATCTTTGATGTGAACTCCCTGGCCATGAGTATAGTTGAAGCATCTCCCAAGAAAAATGATGATACAAACAAACCACCACTGGATAGACTTCAAAAATTGCTCAGCAGGCAGAGGTATCTCCTTGTATTGGATGATATCTAGAACAGGGTGCAGCGGCCTACAATCTCAATGTTTTGGAGAATTGTTTCATAAAGGAAATGATTGAAGCTAGAGCAATCATTTCGGAGAAAGAAAAGCCTGCTCAACTAGGCAAGGTTGTGAAGAGATGTTCTGGCTCTCCATTAGCTCCAACTGCACTAGGCTCTGTACTTCGTACGAAAACCAGCGTGGAAGAATGGAAGGCTATATCATCTAGAAGCAGCATTTGCACCGAGGAAACTAGAATTTTGCCAATACTAAAGCTTAGCTACAACGACTTGCCATCACACATGAAGCAGTGCTTTGCTTTTTGTGTTGTATTTCCCAAGTTTTACAAGATTGATGTGGAGAAGCTGATCCGACTATGGATCGCAAATGGCTTTATCCTAGAACACAAGGAAGATAGTCTTGAAACCATTGAAAAACATATTTTCAAGGAGCTGGCCTCAAGGTCATTCTTTCTGGACATAGAGGAAAGTAAAGACTTCAAGGGGAATTATTCAACTACATGTAAAATCCATGATCTTATGCATGATATTGCAATGTCTATTATGGAAAAGGAATGTGTTGTTGCAACTATGGAACCAAGTCAAACCGAGTGGCTTCCAGATACTGCTCGGCATTTATTTTTGTCATGTCGAGAAATAGAAGGTATTTTGAATGATTCTATGGAGAAAAGATCCACTGCTATCCAAACCCTGCTACGCGATAGTTCTCTGCGAAGCTCTTTGCATCATCTATCAAAATACAACTCTTTGCATGCATTGATGCTCTGTATAGTGACAGAATCATTTCTACCGAAACCAAAGTATCTGCATCACCTGAGGTACCTTGATCTCTCAAACAGCGATATCAAATCACTTCCTGAAGATATAAGCATTCTATATAACCTGCAAACATTGGACCTTTCCAACTGCTCTTATCTTGGTCGACTTCCAAGGCAAATGAAGTATTTGACTTCCCCTTCGTCACCTGTACACTCATGGATGTCCAGAGTTGAAGAGCATGCCTCCAAAACTCGGAGAACTCACTAAGCTACATATACTCATATTTTTTGTAGCAGTAGTTACTGACCTTGATTGTAGTGATGTTGCAGAGCTGGGGCATTTAAACCTTGGTGGTCAGCTAGAGCTATGTCGGGTAGAGAATGTTATGAAAGCAGAGGCAAAAGTGCCAAATCTTGGAAACAAAAAGGATCTCAGGGAACTGACATTAAGATGGACTTCTGTTTGTGACAACAAGGTGCTCAACAATTTCGAACCTCATGATGGGCTGCAGGTTCTGTGGATATATTCTTATGGAGGAAAGTGCATGGGTATGATGCAAAACATGGTTGGGATCCATCTTTTTCATTGTGAAAGATTGCAATTTTTGTTCAGATGCGGTACATCCTTCACTTTTCCAAAACTGAAGGAACTTACGCTAGAACATCTGTTCGATTTTGAGAGATGGTGGGAAATAAATGAGAGGCAAGAAAAATGGATAATGTTTCTGTGCTGGAGAAGTTGTTTATTAGGCATTATGGAAAGTTGGTAGCATTGCCAGAAGCACAACAGGTTTTTATTGGGAAATGTGGAAAGCTGAGAGCATTACCTGAAGCATCGTTGCTGTAAGAAGCATGTAGTGGAGACTATAGATTGGTATTCTCAACGTTTCTTGCCCTAAGGCTACTAGAATTGGAAAACTTGGAGAGCTTTCAGATATAGGATGCAGTCGAAGAGACCCAAGACTGCAATTCATGTAAAAATTGCATGGGTTTCCAGGATAATTCCAAAGTGAAACATGTTGCATGTGGAGCCTAGATTCGTCTGTTCTCTACCCACCTCAAAAGCTGTACTAAAAAAAGGATATTCTGATATGACATATTTTGTTGTAAACTTTGGTGCAAAAATATGACCGCATATGTTCTGGAAAAAAAAGTTTTACACCTTTGAATTCATACTATTCACTACTTAGGCTGTATCAGTTTGCTTTTCTTTGTGAGAACAGAAATTGTCATATTTTTCACCAAAATATACAAGTTGACGTATAATACCAAAATGAACATCCTTGCATGTTGTCAAAAATATTATCAATTTTTTTGAGTAGATTGTAAAAGAAATAGGTCCCCAGCGCAACCATGTTTGTTAAATTTTATGGTCCCAGAGCCCATTTTATTAATAGAATTCTAGAAGTCTTAAATGTCCGTTTGACTTGCATGTGCAAAGAGTTTAGTCTCACATTGCTAGTGCAGGAGTGACACCGATATATAAATCGAGTTGTTCCACTCCTTGTAGCATGAGTGGAGAGAGCAACAACGCACGCGCTCCATTGTTCAACTTTTCACGCCACACCCCTATGTGCGCACGTCGTATTTCATGATCAAGCTGAGCTAGCGCAATGGTTGGTCTGTCGAAAGATTGAATTGCTACTTCGAATTATGAGAATTAGTTAAGTAAGTGAATTGTACTTGTCCTCTTGACCTTCCTAGCCAAGAGGCACGAGGAGCATAGACAGAGAGGAGAAGCTCACACCATCTCAGAGAGCCCAACTCTCCCTACTCTCTCTCGCATTGCCAAGTCCTTTTATTACGCTGCTTCAAGGTCTATCCTGTTAGGATAAGGCTAGGCTACACTAGCGGAAAAAAAAGTTTCCACCATGTAAACCAGGAACATGTTGTTATAGATCACGGGATTTTTGGGGAACGTTGCATGGGAAACAAAATTTTTCCTACGCACACGCAAGATCTATCCATGGTGATGAGCATCTACGAGAGGGAGAGTGGATCTATATACCCTTGTAGATCGCTAAGTGGGAAGCGTTAAGAAACGCGGTTGATGTAGTCGAACGTCTTCGCGATCCAAATCGCCGAGCGTCCCGCGATCCCATCACGATCCATCTCGCGATCCAATCTCGATCCGTCCCGCGATCCCATCATGATCCGTCCCGCGATCAAATCACGAATCGTCTTGCGATCCTGATCACGGTCCTTCCGATCTAGCGCCGAACGGACGGCACCTCCGCGTTCAGCACACGTACAACTCGATGACGATCTCCGCCTTCTTGATCCATCAAGAGGGAGCGGAGAGGTAGAAGAGTTCTCCGGAGGCGTGATGGCGCGGCGGATATGGTGGTGGAACAATTCCGGCAGGGCTTCGCCTAAGCACCGCTGAAACTAGACTAGAGGAGAAACCGATCTAGATGAAGTAGAGGGAGCACGTGGCAATTAGGGTTAGCTCTTCCCTCTAAATCCTCTAGTATATATAGGAGGGAGGGAGGGGAGGAGGCAGCCTCAAACCCTCAAGGTTTGGCCGAAATTGGAGGTGGAGGAGTCCTACTCCAATCCTATTAGGAGTAGGATTCCTCCTCTCCACTTGGAAACCCTTTCCACCTTTCCTCCTTTGGATTTTTTCCACCCAAAGCCACATGGGACTTAGTGGGGGGGGGGGGGGTTTAGGCCAGCCCACTAGGGGCTGGTTTGACTCCTCCCACATCCCATGAGGTCCTTTGGGTCGAGACACCCCTCCCGATGGTCCCCGGTACCCCTCCCGGCACTCCCGGTATACTACCGAAATACCCGAAACTTTTCCGGTGACCAAAACAGGACTTCCTATATATCAATCTTTACCTCCGGACCATTCCGGAGCTCCTCGTGACGTCCAGGATCTCATCCGGGACTCCGAACAACCTTCGGTCACCACCATACATAACTCTACTATACCGAAACGTCACCGAACCTTAAGTGTGCAGACCCTGCGGGTTCCAGAACTATGTAGACATGACCAAGACACCTCTACGGTCAATAACCAATAGCGGGACCTGGATGCCCATATTGGGTCCTACATATTCTACGAAGATCTTTATCGGTTGAACCTCTATGTCAAGGATTCAGTTAATCCCGTACGCTGTTCCCTTTGTTCTTCGGTATGTTACTTGCCCGAGATTCGATCGTCGGTATCTCTATACCTAGTTCAATCTCGTTACCGGCAAGTCTCTTTACTCGTTCTGTAATACAAGATCCCGTGGCTAACACTTAGTCACATTGCTTGCAAGGCTTATTGTGATGTTGTATTACCGAGTGCGCCCTGAGATACCTCTCCGTCACACGGAGTAACAAATCCCAGTCTTGATCCATGCCCACTCAACAGACACCCTCGGAGATACCTTTAGAGCATCTTTATAGTCACCCAGTTACGTTGTGACGTTTGATACACACAAGGTATTCCTCCGGTGTCAGTGAGTTGCATGATCTCATGGTCATAGGAACAGATACTTGACATGCATAAAACTATAGCAATAAACTGACACGATCATATGCTATGTTTATACTTTGGGTATTGTCCATCCCATCATTCTCCTAATGATGTGATCCCGTTATCAAATGACATCTCATGTCTATGGCTAGGAAACCTTGACCATCTTTGATCAACGAGCTAGTCTATTAGAGGCATACTAGGGACACAGTGTTGTCTATGTACCCACACATGTATTTGAGTTTCCAATCAATACAATTATAGCATGGATAATAAACGATTATCATGAACAAAGAAATATAATAATAACCAATTTATTATTGCCTCTAGGGCATATTTCCAACAGTCTCCCACTTGCACTAGAGTCAATAATCTAGTTCACATCACCATGTGATTTACATTGTTATGAATCTAACACCCAATGAGTTTTGGGGTTCGATCATGCTTTGCATGTGAGAGAGGTCTTTAGTCAACGGTCTGCAACATTCAGATCCGTGTGTACTTTGCAAATCTCTATGTCTTACTGTAGACACTGCTACCACACTCCACTTGGAGCTATTCCAAATGGCTGCTCCACTATACGTATCGGGATTGCTAGTCAGAGTCATCCGGATTGGTGTTAAAGCTTGCATCGACGTAACCCTTTACGACGAACTCTTTATCACCTCCATAATCGAGAAATATTTCCTTAGTCCTCTAGTTACTAAGGATAATTTTGACCGCTGTCTAGTGGTCCACTCCTGGATCACTCTTGTACCCCTTGACAGAATCATGGCAAGGCACACACCAGGTGCGGTACACAGCATGGCATACTTTACAGAGCCTATGGATAAGGCATAGGGGACGACCTTCGTCCTTTCTCTTTCTTCTACCGTGGTCGAGCTTTGAGTCTCACTCAACTCCACACCTTACAAATCAGGCAAGAACTCTTTCTTTGACGGATCCATTTTAAACTCTTTCAAAATGTTGTCAAGGTATGTACTCATTGAAAGTTTTATCAAACGTCTTGATCTATCTCTATAGATCTTGTGCCCAATATTTAAGTAGCTTTTTATCCAGGTCTTCCTTTGAAAAAACACCTTTCAAACAACCTTTTATGCTTTCCAGAAATTTCTACATCATTTCCGATCAAAAAATATGTCATCCACATACACTTATCAGAAATTCTATAGTGCTCCCACTCACTTTATAGTAAATACAAGTTTCTCATAAACTTTGTATAGACTCAAAAACTTTGATCACCTCATCAAAGCGTATATTCCAGCTCCGAGATGCTTGCTCCAGTCCATAGAAGGATCGCTGGAGCTTGCATACATTTTAGCATCCTCAGGACTGACAAAACCTTCTGGTTGTATCACATACAACCTTTCCTCACGCAAACCGTTAAGGAAACTCTGTTTTGACATCCATCTGCCAGATTTCATAATCGAAAAATGTAGCAACTGCTAACATAATTCCAACAGACTTTAGCATCGCTAGGGGTGAGAAAGTCTCATCGTAGTCAACTCCTTGAACTTGTGAAAAACCCTTTTCCACAAGTCGAGCTTTATAGACGGTGACATTACCGTCCGCGTCCGTCTTCCTTTTAAAGATCCATTTGTTCTTAATGGCCTTTCACCCTTCAGGTAATACTTCCAAAGCCCATACTTTGTTTTCTTACATGGATCCCATCTCGGATTGCATGGCCTCTAACCATTTCTCGGAATCCGGGCCCACAATCGCTTCTCCATAGCTCGTAGGTTCATCGTTGTCCAACAACATGACCTCTAAGACAGGGTTGCCGTACCACTCAGGAGCAGTACGCGTCCTTGTCGACCTACGAGGTTCGATAGTAACTTGATCCTAAGCTTTATGATCATCATCATTAACTTCCTCTTCAACTAACGTAGGCTCCACAGAAACAACTTTCTGCGCTGCGCTACTCTCTGGTTCAAACAAAGGTTCAACAACCTCATCAAGTTCTATCTTCCTCCCACTCAATTCTTTTGAGAGAAACTCTTTCTCGAGAAAGGACCCGTTTTAGCAACAAACACTTTGTGCTTGGATCTGAGATAGAAGGTTTACCCAACTGTTACGTTAGGGTATTCTATGAAGATGCATTTGTCCGCTTTGGGTTCGATCTCACCAGGTTGAAAACCTTTTCCACATAAGCGTCGCAGCCCCCAAAACATTAAGAAATGACAGCTTAGGTTTCTGCCAAACCAAAATTCATATGGTGTCATCTCAACGGACTTAGATGGTGCCCCTTTTTAAAGTGAATGTAGTTGTCTCTAATGCATAACCCCAAAACGATAGTGGCAAATCGATAAGAGACATCATAGTACACACCATATCCAATAGAGCACGACTACGACGTTCGGACACACCATCACACTATGGTGTTCCAGGTGGCGTGAGTTGTGAAACAACTTCCACATTGTCTTAAGTTGTATACCAAACTCGTAACTCAGATATTTACCTCTTACGATCATATCGTAGATATTTTATCTTCTTGTCACGATGATCTCAAACTTCACTCTGAATTTGTTTGAACTTTTCAAACGTTTCAGACTTGTGTTTCATTAAGTAAATATCCCCATATCTACTCAAATCATCAGTGAAGGTAGGAAAATAATGATATCCACCGCACGCTACAACACTCATTGGACCGAATACATCAACATGTATCATTTCCAATAAGTCACTTGCCCGCTCCATCATACCGGAAAACGGGGTCTTAGTCATCTTGCCCATGAGGCATGGTCCGCATGTCTCAACCGATTCGAAATCGAATGAGTCCAATGATCCACCAGCATGGAGTTCCTTCATGCGTTTTACACCAATATGACATTTAGCGGCAGTGCCACAAGTATGTGGTACTATCATTATTAACTTTGTATCTTTTGGCATCAATATTATGAACATGTGTATCACTACGATCAAGATTCAATAAACCATTCTCATTGGGTGCATGACCATTGAAGGTATTATTCATGTAAACAGAATAACCATTATTCTCTAACTTGAATGAATAACCGTATTGCAATAAACATGATCTAATCATGTTCATGCTCAACGCAAACACCAAATAACATTTATTTAGGTTCATCACTAATCCCGGAGGTAGAGAGAGCATGCGATGGTGATCACATCAACCATGGAAACACTTCCAACACTCATCGTCACCTCACCCTTAGCTAGCCTCCGTTTATTCCATAGCTTTTATTTCGAGTTACTAACATTTAGCAACCGAACCAGTATCCAATACCCAGGCGCTACTAGGAGTACTAGCAAGGTACACATCAATAACACGTATATCAAATATACTTCTATCGACGTTGCCAGCCTCTTATCTACCAAGTATCTAGGGTTGTTCCGCTTCAGCGACTGTTCTCCTCATAATAGAAGCACTTAGTCTCGGGTTTGGGTTCAACCTTGGGTTTCTTCACTGGAGCAGCAACTGACTTGCCATCCATGAAGTTTCCCTCCTAGCCCTTGCCCTTCTCGAAACTAGTGGTTTCACTAACCATCAACACTTGATGCTCCTTCTTGATTTCTACCTTCGCGGTGTGAAACATCGCGAATAGCTCAGGGATCATTATTTCTATCCCTGGCATTTTATAGTTCATCACGAGGCTCTAGTAGCTTAGTGACAGTGACTTGGAGAACTATATCAATCATTATCTTATCTGGAAGATCAACTCCCACTCGATTCAAGCGATTGTAGCACCCAGACAATCTGAGCACATGCTCACCGATTGAGCTATTCTTCTTCATCTTGCAGGCAAAGAATATTGTTGGAGGTCTCATACCTCTCAACACAGGCACGAGCATGAGATCCCAATTTCAGCTCTTAGAACATCTCATATGTTCCGTGACGTTCAAAACGTTTTGGAGCCTCAATTCTAAGCCGTAATGCATGACGCACTGAACTATCAAGTAGTCATCATAACGTGCCTGTCAGATGTTCACAACATCTACAGACGACGCTTGAGGGGGTGGCGCACCGAGCGGTGCATTAAGGACATAAGCCTTCTGTGCAGCAATGAGGACAATCCTCAGATCACGGACCCAGTCCGCTTTATTGCTACCATCATCTTTCAACTCTATTTCTCTAGGAACATATAAAAATTAAGGGAGCTATAGCGCGAGCTAGTAATCTACAACATAATTTGCAAAGACATTTTGACCATGTTCATGATAATGAGTTTAGTTAATCATTTTACTTAAAAACTCCCACTCAAATTGACATCCCTCCGGTCATTCGAGTGACACATGATCCAAATCCACCAACTCAAGTCCGATCATCACGTGAGTTGAGGTGGTTTCAATGGTGAACATCTTCATGTTGATCATATCTACTATATGACTCATGTTCGACCTTTCGGTCTCTTGTGTTCCGAGGCCATGTCTGTACATGCTAGGCTCGTCATGTTTAACCCGAGTGTTCCGCACGTGCAACACTGGCTTGCACCCGTTGTATGTGAACGTAGAGTCTATCACACCCGATCATCACGTGGTGTCTCAAAACGACGAACTTTCGCAACGGTGCACACTCGGGGAGAACACAATTTTATCTTGAAATTTTAGTGAGGGATCACCTTATAATGCTACCGTCGTCCTAAGCAAAATAAGATGCATAAAAGGATTAACATTCAATGCAAATCATAAGTGACATGATATGGCCATGAACTTGTGCTTTTGATCTCCATCTCCAAAGCACCGGCATGATCTCCATCGTCACCGGCATGACACCATGATCTCCATCATCTTGATCTCCATAAACGTGTCGCCATCGGGGTTGCCGCGCCGGCTATTGCTTCCACGACTATTGCTAACTCATAGCGATAAAGTAAAGCAAAACGACGAAAATAATTAAAGACAACCCTATGGCTCCTGCCGGTTGACGTACTCATCGACATGCAAGTCGTGATATTCTATACAATACATGAACATCTCATACATCACATATATCTCATCATGTAATTGGCCATATCACATCACAACATACCCTGCAATAACAAGTTAGACGTCCTCTACTTGTTGTTGCAAGTTTTACGTGGCTGCTACGGGTATCTAGCAAGAACAATTCTTACCTACGCAAAAACCACGACGGTGATACAAAAATTGCTATTCAACCTTCTCAAGGACCGCCATTGTCAAATCCGATCCGACTAAAGTGGGAGAAACAGACACCCGCCAGCCATCTTTATGCAACGAAGTTACATGTCAGTTGATGGAACCGGTCTCTCGTAAGTGTACGAGTAATGTTGGTCCGTGCCGCTTCATCCCACAATACCGCCAAATCAAGAAAAGACCAAGGGAGGAAGCAATCTGAATATCAACACCCACAAACTCCTTTGTGTTCTACTCGAGATCTCATCTACACATAGACCTAGCTCTGATACCACTGTTGGGGAACGTTGCATGGGAAACAAAAATTTTCCTACGCACACGCAAGATCTATCCATGGTGATGAGCATCTACGAGAGGGAGAGTGGATCTACATACCCTTGTAGATCGCTAAGCGGGAAGCGTTAAGAAACGCGGTTGATGTAGTCGAACGTCTTCGCGATCCAAATCGCCGAGCGTCCCGCGATCCCATCACGATCCATCTCGCGATCCAATCTCGATCCGTCCCGCGATCCCATCACGATCCGTCCCGCGATCAAATCATGAATCGTCTCGCGATCCTGATCACGGTCCTTCCGATCTAGCGCCGAACGGACGGCACCTCCGCGTTCAGCACACGTACAGCTCGATGACGATCTCCACCTTCTTGATCCAGCAAGAGGGAGCGGAGAGGTAGAAGAGTTCTCCGGCGGCGCGACGGCGCGGCGGCTATGGTGGTGGAACAATTCCGGCAGGGCTTTGCCTAAGCACCGCTGAAACTAGACTAGAGGAGAAACCGATCTAGATGAAGTAGAGGGAGCACGTGGCAATTAGGGTTAGCTCTTCCCTCTAAATCCTCTAGTCTATATAGGAGGGAGGGAGGGAGGGGAGGAGGCAGCCTCAAACCCAAAAGGTTTGGCCGAAATTGGAGGTGGAGGAGTCCTACTCCAATCCTATTAGGAGTAGGATTCCTCCTCTCCACTTGGAAACCCTTTCCACCTTTCCTCCTTTGGATTTTTTCCACCCAAAGCCACATGGGCCTTAGTGGGGGGGGGGGGGTTTAGGCCAGCCCACTAGGGGCTGGTTTGACTCCTCCCACATCCCATGAGGTCCTTTGGGTCGAGACACCCCTCCCGATGGTCCCCGGTACCCCTCCCGGCACTCCCGGTATACTACCGAAATACCCGAAACTTTTCCGGTGACCAAAACAGGACTTCCTATATATCAATCTTTACCTCCGGACCATTCTGGAGCTCCTCATGACGTCCAGGATCTCATCCGGGACTCCGAACAACCTTCGGTCACCACCATACATAACTCTACTATACCGAAACGTCACCGAACCTTAAGTGTGCAGACCCTGCGGGTTCCAGAACTATGTAGACATGACCAAGACACCTCTACGGTCAATAACCAATAGCGGGACCTGGATGCCCATATTAGTTCCTACATATTCTATGAAGATCTTTATCGGTTGAACCTCTATGTCAAGGATTCAGTTAATCCCGTACGCTGTTCCCTTTGTTCTTCGGTATGTTACTTGCCCGAGATTCGATCGTCGGTATCTCTATACCTATTTCAATCTCGTTACCGGCAAGTCTCTTTACCTGTTCTGTAATATAAGATCCCGTGGCTAACACCTAGTCACATTGCTTGCAAGGCTTATTGTGATGTTGTATTACCGAGTGGGCCCTGAGATACCTCTCCGTCACACGGAGTAACAAATCCCAGTCTTGATCCATGCCCACTCAACAGACACCCTCGGAGATACCTGTAGAGCATCTTTATAGTCACCTAGTTACGTTGTGACGTTTGATACACACAAGGTATTTCTCCGGTGTCAGTGAGTTGCATGATCTCATGGTCATAGGAACAGATACTTGACATGCAGAAAACTATAGCAATAAACTGACACGATCATATGCTATGTTTATAGTTTGGGTCTTGTCCATCCCATCATTCTCCTAATGATGTGATCCCGTTATCAAATGACATCTCATGTCTATGGCTAGGAAACCTTGACCATCTTTGATCAACGAGCTATTCTATTAGAGGCATACTAGGGACATAGTGTTGTCTATGTACCCACACATGTATTTGTGTTTCCAATCAATACAATTATAGCATGGATAATAAACGATTATCATGAACAAGAAAATATAATAATAACCAATTTATTATTGCCTCTAGGGCATATTTCCAACAGGGATTAACACTTGATGCGTAGACTGCTTGCTCCAATACCTATAGATTGGCAGTCAGTTGTTGGGTCCCCAAGCACAAGGGTTTGTAGTTAGCAGGCAAGCTTCCCTCAGCGAAGAACTAAGGTTATCAATCCATAGAGATACTACCTAAGGCTCCATCAAACAACACTGCAACAAAATAAAGACCTACTTGTGTTCCCAACAATTCTAGTGTGGTTGTCAATCACACAAGATTTGCTAGTTGCAACAAGCTATGAGTAGATAATGATATATAAGTATTTTTGTATTTTTGAAATAATTAATAACTGACAATAAAAGTGCATGCAAATGATATTTTGGAGATTTTCATATGGAGGAAATTGGACCGGCATTGATATGTTCACTAGTAGCATCTCTCATAAAAGCGGTGAGATAAAATAATAAGCATAGGCATGTGAAATTGATCAATCAAACAGTAATGACATGTCATGTCATAGGATGAGATCATGTTGTATAGGCAGTACATTGCTACTCCAAGGAACTAACGCTAGGCAGTAGTTGTTGGGCCTTCCAGTGCAGAGGTTTGCAGCAAGTGGTAACTTTTCCCTCAGTTGAGAAACCAAGCTATCAATCTGTAGAGGTGACACAAGCCTCCTTCAAGCAGCAGTGTAATACAATTAAAAGCCTACTTGTATCCCCAACACATCTAGTGAGGTTGTCAATCTCACTAGCTTAGCTAGTTGCAAAAAGTAACTAAAAGATAATGTGGTTGGAATTGTTTTTGTATTTTCGGATTAAATAATAGCTGAAAATAAAAGTGCATGTAAAAGACTTTTGGAGTGTTTTCTTATGGAGAAAATTGGACCGGGGTTCATAGGTTCATTAGTAGCATCTCTTATGTAAGCTGACATAGGTTGGGATCATGTTATATAAGCAGTACGTTCATAATTCAAAAGACCACCTACCATTGCATCAATTGGCTAATACTCCACCCTAGGTGATTGAAACCCTTGCACACAACCTAGTATTAAGTAATAAAACAAAGCATTGCATAGAGCATGATGACATATAGTTGAAGGCATAACCACTTTCAGAGTAATGCAATCTTTTTATCCTTAGTTAGGCAAATCCGTCTAATCTTTTCCTATTTTACTGTCACATAAAGTACTTTACAAATAGGGATTTACTCCATCAGCACACCACTCCCTCTACTGTTCTTTCATCTAAACTGGCCAATGAGTAGACTAATAAAATAGAGATCAATATACATCTAAACTGGCCAATGAGTAGACTAATAAAACATAGTATAAATTATCCAATCAACCATGATAATCTCAGCATAAAGTAATTATTCATCATATAACAAAGGATTCCCCGCATGAATTACATATAGATGATCACAATCATGTAGGGCAGCTCATGTGATCTAGACGGCCAACCACAAGAGAGAGGATGCTACGTAGCTACTACTATGAACCCATAATCCAGGGGTTGGACTACTCACACCTCATTGAGGAGCAGCTGAGGATAATTGTTGACGAATATGGAGGTGAATTCCCACTCCGACAGAGTACTGGAGCAAGGCTACATATGGGTTTCGCCTCCAATTGCGAATATCTCGAGGTGGCGACAGCAGAAAAACTCTCGATAAATTGGCCATCCATTTTAGGGGATATATAGCCAGGGGCACCAGACCCGAGGGCATTGGCCCTCTGTGGGCCCCTGAAAGTGCATCTTATACCCCTATTGGGTTTTGGTGATTAATGACAAGGCAATTAAGAGGACTAATGTTTTATCAAGTTTATTTCAAGAAAATAGTCCCCATTGGCGAGTGAAAACATCATTGGTGACCCCTACCTCCTTCATGCTCATAGTGTGTATTTTACAAGTCTTTTGATGAATCCAAGATTCATATTGAGTTTAAGGACAGACTGTGACAACCCAGGACCAAGACCTCCCTATTTTTGTGTTATGTTCATGAATTGCATGCTTGTGATGTTTGCTTTATTTTATTTTTTGCATCATGCATCATCTCCTTCATATTGTTGTGTTTGTTTTCTTTTATTTGTTCATGTGATTGCAAATCCTCCTACTTCTCCTTGATCCATTTGTAAACCTCAAGCCATGTTACTTTAGCTTTGCACCACTTTCTTTTGCCCCATGCTCCACTTCAAACTTCATGTCATGATCTTTGCATCAAGCTCATGAGCATTTTCCACTTATATCCAAACCCATGTTCAATTTTCTTCAGGTCTATGCAAACTTTCTAAAATTCCCAATGCCTCTCTCATCTTCTGTTATTTGTTATGGGATATTTGAGTTCCAATTTAATTGCTCAAATAAATGTTCCTGTTGTGCTCATAATTCACATTTAATGTGTAGAGCCAACTCCTAAAATCTCATTCAATTCTGAGTTCATCTTCATGGATTTGAAATTCCAAACAGTTTGAATATTTTCAAACTTGGCAATTGTCAAACTTGTCCATAAATCCTCAAACTATTTTTATCAAACTCCTCATATTATTATGAGTCCATATAAATATCTCTCTCTGTGCAATTCCATCTCTACCCCTCTCTTTCTTTCTCTCCAAGTTCCTACTCAAAAGAAATGGAAAAAGGGAAAAAGAAAAGAGAACCAGGGGAGAGAGAGAAGCCTGGCCCAGCCGCGCAACCTACCTCCCCCCGTGAAAATCCTTTCTCACCAGCAAACCCAGCCACCCACACAGCCACGCGGCCAGATGGCCCGCCTTACCCCACCCATCAGCCACCTAGCCGCAACCCACACCCACCTTTTCTTCTTCCTTCGGCCCCCCTCTCTCCCAGCGCGCTCATGGCCACCCAAGGGCACGCCGTGCTCACCCATGCCTCCTCTCTGACTTATCTCTTCCCCCCTTGCGCCAGGAGAGCCACAACCACCCACTGCACCTTTCCCTTCTCTCAAGCAAACCCTAGGGCCCCTCTAGATCGAGATCCCGAAAGGCGCCCGAGACCTCCGAGCTCGCGGCCATGGCGCAGCCGTGACCAACGCCCCCCTCCGTCGCCGTAACCATGTCCAGCTTCCTCCCCGACATCGACTACGTCGTCTTCCTCCCCTACGTCATCGAGGGATGCCAAGGCCACGTCGCCTTCTTCCTCTCCGTCCGCTTCGGCCGCCGCCGCTTCTCCGACGAATTCTAGCGACTCGGTCCCCATCACAGCCAATGGAGCTCCCCTCCGAGCTCCTGGTGAGCATCCGCATCTCCTCCCCCTCTAACCTTTTCGATAGCTCCCTCTATCGCCATTTCCTTCGAAGACCCGAGAGCTCCTCCGCACGGCCATGTCGCCGGGGTCTCTCCGGTGACCTTTGGACCCTTTCTTTTGCCCCGTTGCGCGAGCACGACCGCGTAGATGCTTTTGCCCCGATCAATTCGAGGTTTTGCCCGTTGCATCACCGGTTTGGTTAGCATGTTACCGCCTCTGTCCTCTCGACACCATCGACGCGTTCGTCGTTGTTCGGAGCCATGAATGGCATGTGTGGACACGGATTACTCTTGCGCTTCATTTACGCGTCTCCGCCGCTCGTATGGTCGTCGGAAACGACTCTGGCTTCACCACCGCCGTGACTTGGTTCGCCGTCGGCCAACTCCCCTATTTTCCCCTGCTTCTGTTGAACTCGAGCACGCCCACAACGTCCGATCTGAACCAGGCGGCCGTGATTAGACCTAGCCGTACCGCTTCGCTCACGTCGTCCCTTGCGTCACTGACTTGCGGGTCCCACCTGTCGGCACCTCGAGTAGCACATAAGGACATGCGCCCCCCTCTATCTCGAACACACCGAGTAGCCCAGTGGCGCTGGCCACAGCCTTTGATCCTTGCGGCCAGGGTTCGAAACCTGGCGGGGGCAGTGGTTTCGCCCCATTTTTTTGCATTTCTCCTTCACACTGACTTGTGGGCCCCTCTGGCCCCTGGCCCACTAGTCATTCTACGTGGCTAGCTGGTCCTGGGTGGCCATAGCCTTTTTATTCTTTTTCTGTTTTTATTTTTCTTTTCGAATTAAACCTTTTTCTGTTTTTGCTAATTCATCAAATCTTGCATAAATGTTTGTGGCTATTTTCAAATGTGAACATATGCATGTTATATATGTTTTTGGGGTAGAAAAGTCCAAGGAATCTGATGGTGCAATTAGTTTTCAGTTTTGAGCAAGTTAAATTCCAGGACTGTTCTGCATAACATAAGCGTTGGCAAAATTCATAGTAATTCAACCATGCATCATATGCTAATAAGTTATATATGAATTTTGCTCAGTTTTCAGTCTACGTTTAGGATATGTAATTTGCAACCATGGTGAAAATTGTTAACCTGCTGTTCTGATGCTACAAAGTAGGCATGAAAATGTTAGTGGTAGATTGGCATATAAACTTGTCATATGCATAACTTGGGTTTTACAAAACTTCTTTGTGCAAATTTTATATTCATTTTGGTCAGAATTTTGTTTCTTTCAGTGGGTGCACTTTGTTCTCAGGTTTGGACAAACTATATTCATGTTTGTTCCAGATTTGAGCAAAACACCCATCTCACTTGTCACATGCACAACTTTCTCATTTCAAATCCAAACCCAAAGTATTTTATATGCTTTTGGGGCTACTCTTTCCACTCTATCCAATAGCATGTTTGGAATGCCAAGATTTTGCTCTCAGCTTAAATTCCTTCCTGGTAACACTTGTAGCCTACCCGAACTTGTTTCGATCATATCGGTAGTTCCGTAACTCCGTTTGCAACGTTCTTTATATGCATTTGCACTAGAATAATGTGTAGATCATGTTTATGCCATGCTCATGCATTGTTAACCACTTAAACCTACTTTTCTGTCCAGAATATGTAATTCTACCATAATGCACATGGAGTACCACTTGATTCACTTCACTAGTGGATCAATGCTTCATTTAATCTTGCTAGTTGTCATTTCCATTCCAAAACCATTAAAATGGTCATGCATCATCTTGATTGAGCATAAATGCCATGCCTTGTTTGTTTACCATGTTGTTTGCTGCTTTTCGGCTTTGCTTCTTCTCGATAGTTCATGTTTCGGACTTGCGAGGATTTGTTCTTCTTCAAAGCAGGATTCCAGGCAAGGATGATCATTACCTTGGATATCTTTATTAGCTTTGCTTGCTAGATGTCTCGATGCTATCGTTCGGTCTCGCTACCTATCACTTGTTTGCAAGCCTCCCAATTGCCATGATAAAACCTCTAATCTCCACCACCTATGCAAACCTTTGTTTGGCTATGTTACCGCTTGCTCAGTCCCTCTTATAGCGTTGCTAGTTGCAGGTACAGGTTGTTCCATGTTGGGACATGGATATCTTGGGATATCATTATATTATACTTATTTACTTAATTCGTCTATACACTTGGTAAAGGGTGGAAGGCTTGACCTTTTACTTGGTGTTTTGTTCCACTCTTGCCACCCTAGTTTTCATCATACCGGTATTATGTTTCTTGATGAGCGCTCCTAACGTATGTAGGGTTTATGGGCCCCTCTTGATCATTCTGTCTATGTGTTAAACTTTTCCAACGAGACCTCAACTTTGGTTCTAAAATTTGCCAACATAATAATACTGATAATAATTAACACATCGTTGTAGAGAACTTTGAGATTAACCTGCAGGGTTAAATCTTTCGGAAAGCCATGCCCACGGTTATGTGAAGACTTGGAGATTTATAACAGCCGGTTGTAGAGAACTTCAAACTAAATTAATTAAAACTTGCCAACCGCGTGCATAACCGTGATTGTCTCTTCTTGTGAGATTGGTATCAAGAAGAGGACATGGTGGGGTTATGAATGACTCGTAGGTTAGTGTTCAGGATCACTTATTGATCATTCTAGTTGCGCCCCCTTATGCGTAGGATTTATCTCATCTTGTTCTAGTACTCGTACGAATAGTTGGTTTACAAATGCTTAGTGCTTGCTGCAATCTCACCACTTAACCATATCCAACCCATTAAGTATTGGTAGTCTTGATATTCTTGGTAATGTTATTGCGGAGTCTCAATGACTCACGGATACTCCAACAACAACAGATGCAGGTACAGGTAAATCGATGCGCTAACGTGAGAGCGACATATGTTTTATTTGGAGTTCTTCTTCTTCGACGACGATCATAGGATGGGTTGCTGATTAGCAGGGTGGACGTTGCTTTATTTATTTGGGGCCTCTTTAGGCCAATTTGCTTCTTGTTCGTACCCGGACCCTGATATTTATGTTTAGGTCCTCATGATGTGGCGAGTGTAGAACCAACTTAACGCTTTGTATTCTCATCTCATCAGTTGATGTTGTATTTGTTGTGATGTCCACCTTCTTACCGACATATGACACTTGCGTGTATGATTTAGTCATATATTGGGGCGACTCGAAATGCGCTTCTATCTCTATAGAGGATTGCAAAGTCTTCTTGAAGATAGGACCGCATTTTGGGCATTACACAACCGTACTGTCAAGAGAGGCACCCAAAAAACAACTTAGGTTGCACTCCAAATCAAGATCCTCAACCCAAATCCCCAAGTTTTCCTCATCTCCTATGTTTTTCACATTCCCGGTACTTGCAAGTATTTCTACCCGGTACTACTGAGCCTGTGAGGCGTGAGTGAGCCTGCTGAGCGAACCCTGTTTTCTTGTCAGTTCGGAACCGCCGAGAATTTTTCTCTAGTATCACCGAGCGCTGTTTCCTTTGAGACCATCTCTGTTAGGTCCGGTACCTCCGAGCATAACTTTTTCTCTGGCACTTCTGAGCTCCTATCGGTTTGCTTCAGCCCCGCGTCTCAGTATAGGTCTGGTACTCCTGAGCAAATCCACCTAGTACCTCTGAGCTGAGACTTAGCCATTTCTGCATCGATTCCATTTGAGAACAGCTCTACCGACCCTGGTACCTCTGTCATAAGTGACTATGAAGCCTGCTGGTTCTCCTTTTTGGAAACTCTTGGCAAGGGTAGATGCGTTTTTTAGCGGAGGCGCATTCGCACTTGGGACCGGTGCTGACACTCGGTTATGGGAAGATTGATGGCCGTGCGATACACCTCTTTGCCAAAAATAAGCATCTCTTTATAACATTGTGTGACTGAAACAAGCGTCTGTCGTTGATGTTATGCAAGGTGTTCTATTGAATATTAGTTTTTGGCGGACACTAACCACGGGTAAATGGACGGCCTGGTTACATTTGATCCAAATATTGATGAATACAACCTTTCGGAAAGGTCGAATGTTTTCCACTAGAAAATTCATGTTCCCGACATGTTTCGGTCAAGTTTATGTACGCAGACATGATGAAGATAAACCACCTTTTTCGCAAGAAGTATATTTGCAAACTTAGAGTCCCACTAGAGATCAATTTTTTTGTTTGGCACTTGTGCCGAGCGGTAGTTTTAACGAAAGACAATTTGGTGAAACACATGTGGCAAGGTAGTAAAAAATGTTGTATCGGTGGCGAGGATGAAATGATCCAACATCTTTTTCTATCATGCCCTTTTTCACGGCTTTTGTCGTGGGTAGTCTATGTGGCTTCAACCTTCCACCACCAATGAGTGTATCCAATATGTTTGGACACTAGTATGATGGTATTGTCGGAAATATGCCCTAGAGGCAATAATAAATTAGTTATTATTATATTTCCTTGTTCATGATAATCGTTTATTATCCATGCTATAATTGTATTGATTGGAAACTCAAATACATGTGTGGGTACATAGACAACACTGTGTCCCTAGTAAGCCTCTAGTTAACTAGCTCGTTGATCAAAGATGGTTAAGGTTTCCTAGCCATAGACATGAGATGTCATTTGATAATGGGATCACATCATTAGGAGAATGATGTGATGGACAAGACCCAAACTATAAACGTAGCATATGATCGTGTCAGTTTATTGCTATTGTTTTCTGCATGTCAAGTATTTGTTCCTATGACCATGAGATCATGCAACTCCCTGACATCGGAGGAATACCTTGTGTGTATCAAACGTCGCAACGTAACTGGGTGACTATAAAGGTGCTCTACAGGTATCTCCGAGGATGTCTGTTGGGTTGGCATGGATCAAGACTGGGATTTTTTACTCCGTGTGACGGAGAGGTATCTCAGGGCCCACTCGGTAATACAACATCACAATGAGCCTTGCAAGCAATGTGACTAAAGTGTTAGCCATGAGATCTTGTATTACGGAACGAGTAAAGAGACTTGCCGGTAACGAGATTGAACTAGGTATAGAGATACCAACGATTGAATCTCGGGCAAGTAACATACCGAAGAACAAAGGGAACAGTATACGGGATTAACTGAATCCTTGACATAGAGGTTCGACCGATAAAGATCTTCGTAGAATATGTAGGAGCCAATATGGGCATCCAGGTCCCGCTATTGGTTATTGATCGTAGAGGTGTCTCGGTCATGTCTACATAGTTCTCGAACCCGCAGGGTCTACACACTTAACGTTTGGTGACGATTAGTATAGTTGAGTTATTTTGTTGCTGACCAAAGGTTGTTCGGAGTCCCGGATAAGATCCCGGACATGACGAGGATCTCCGGAAGAGTCCGGAGGTAAAGATTGATATATGTGATAATAGTGTTTTGATCTCCGGAAGGGTTCCGGAATTCACCGGAAGGGGTTCCGGATGTTTACCGAACTGTTCGGGTGCAGCAACACTTTATATGAGCCAAAGGGGTAAAGCCCACGAGGTATTGGGAAGTGCAAAAGGAAGTTTAGCTGCTGCCTTAAGCGGTACTACCGCTGGTAAGGCAGTACTACCGCGTAAGCGGTACTACCGCTTGTGTGAAGCGGTACTACCGCATAAGCGGTACTACCGCTTGGGTGAAGCGGTACTACCTCTCAAGCGGTACTACCGCTCGTGAGCGGTACTACCGCTTGTGCGCGGTACAGCAGGGATCCGAGTTGGACTCTTTCCCTGCGGGCCAAACCGACCTTGTGCGGGCAAAACCGACCTGGAGGAGGCTTTTACTCCAAGTTTAGACCCCAAGGCTCAACATATAAATAGAGGGGCAGGGCTAGCACACGGGATACATCAAGATTTCCCAAGCCGTGTGTCGGCAACCCTAATCCTCTAGTTCTCCCGTCATAATCTCCGTAGTGCTTGGCGAAGCCCTGCAGAGATTGTTCCTCACCACCATCACCACGCTGTCGTGCTGCCGGAACTCATCTACTACTTCACCATCGCTCGCTGGATCGAGGAGGTGAAGGCGTCATCAAGCCGTACGTGTGTTGAACGCGGAGGTGCCGTCCGTTCGGCACTAGTTCGTGATCGGATCGAGGGACGACTTGCGATTTGGATCGCGGAGACGTTCGACTACATCAACCGCGTTTCTTAACGCTTCTGCTTAGCGATCTACAAGGGTATGTAGATTCACTCTCCCTCTCGTAGACGCTCATCACCATGGATAGATCTTGTGTGTGCGTAGGAAAAAATTTGTTTCCCATGCAACGTTCCCCAACAGTGGCATCTGAGCTAGGTCTATGCGTAGATGAGATCTCGAGTAGAACACAAACGAGTTGTGGGCGTGGGTGTATACATATTGCTTGCTGTTACTAGTTGATACTTGATTCGGCGGTATTGTGAGATGAAGCGGCCCGGACCGACATTACGCGTACGCTTACGCGAGACAGGTTCCTTCAACTGACATGTAACTTTGTTGCATAAAGATGCCTAGCGGGTGTCTGTCTCTCTCACTTTAGTTGAATCGATTTCAATGAAGAGGGTTCTTTTAGAAGATCAAAAAGCAATCACTACACCACGTTGTGGTTTTGCGTAGGTAAGAACCGTTCTTGCAAACCCGTAGCAGCCACGTAAAATTGGCAACAACAATTAGAGGATGTCTAACTTGTTTTTGCAGGGTATGTTGTGATGTGATATGGCCAATTACATGATGAGATATATGTGATGCATGAGATGATCATGTGTTGTATAGAATATCACGACTTGCATGTCGATGAGTACGGCAACTGGCAGGAGCCATAGAGTTGTCTTTAATTATTTTCGCCGTTTTGCTTTACTTTATCGCGATGAGTTAGCAATAGTCGTGGAAGCAACAGTCGGCGCGACAACCTCATGGCGACACGTTGATGGAGATCAAGATGATGGAGATCATGCTGTCATGCCGGTGATGATGGAGATCATGCCGGTGCTTTGGAGATGGAGATCAAAAGCACAAGTTCATGGCCATATCATGTCACTTATGATTTGCATGTGATGTTAATCCTTTTATGCATCTTATTTTGCTTAGGACGACGGTAGCATTATAAGGTGATCCCTCACTTAAATTTCAAGATAAAATTGTGTTCTCCCCGAGTGTGCACCGTTGCGAAAGTTCGTCGTTTCGAGACACGCCGTGATGATCGGGTGTGATAGACTCTACATTCACATACAACGGGTGTAAGCCATGTTGCACGTGCGGAACACTCGGGTTAAACTTGATGAGCCTAGCATGTACAGACATGGCCTCGGAACACAAGAGACCGAAAGGTCGAACATGAGTCATATAGTAGATATGATCAACATAAAGATGTTCACCATTGAAACCACCTCAACTCACGTGATGATCGGACTTGAGTTGGTGGATTTGGATCATGTTACACTCGAATGACCGGAGGGATGTCAATTTGAGTGGGAGTTTTTAAGTAATATGATTAACTAAACTCATTATCTAGAACAATAGTCTAAGTTGTCTTTGCTATATTTATGTTGTAGATCATGGCTCGCGCAGTAGCACCCCTGAATTTTAATGCGTTCCTAGAGAAAGCTAAATTGAAAGATGATGGAAGTAACTTTGTGGACTGGGCCCGTAATCTACGGATTATCCTTACGGCTTCCCAGAAGTCTTATGTCCTTGATGCACCGCTTGGCGATCCACCCGCTCCAGTTGAGTCTCTAGACGTTGTGAACGCCTGGCAGGCTCGTTCTGAAGATTACTTAATAGTTCAATGTGCAATATTGTATGGCTTAGAACCGGGACTTCAAAGACGTTTTGAACGTCATGGAGCATATGAGATGTTCCAGGAGTTGAAGTTTATCTTTCAGAAGAATGCCCGGATCGAGAGATATGAGATCTCCGATAAGTTCTATGCTTGCAAGATGGAGGAGAACGGGTCTATCAGTGATCACGTGCTCAGAATGTCTGGGTACTCCACCCGTCTAGCTGAATTGGGGATGCCCCTTCCACCAGAGGCTATCACTGACAGAGTTCTTCAATCATTGCCACCTAGCAACAGGAGCTTCGTGTTGAACTATAACATGCACGGGATGAACAAGTCAGTCGCCGAGCTGTTTGCGATGCTGAAAGCCGCTGAGTCTAAAATTCAGAAGGAGCATCAAGTGTTGATGGTCAATAAAACCACTAGTTTCAAGAAAAATGGCAAGGGTAAGAAGGATAACTCCAAGAAGAGTGGCAAAGCAGTTGCTCCTCTCGTGAAGAAACCCAAGGCTGGACCCAAACCAGAAACTGTGTGTTTTCATTGCAAGGAAACTGGACACTGGAAGCGGAACTGCCCCAAGTATTTGGCTGACAAGAAGGCGGCCAACAACAAACAAGGTATATATGATATACATGTTATTGATGTGTACCTTACCAACTCTCGTTGTAGTGCCTGGGTATTTGATACCGGTGCGGTTGCTCATATTTGCAACTCAAAATAGGAACTGCGGAATAGACGGAGGCTGGCAAAGGACGAAGTGACGATGCGCGTGGGAAATGGTTCCAAGGTTGATGTGATCGCCGTCGGCACGCTCGCTCTTCGATTACCATCGGGATTAGTGATGAACCTGAATAAATGTTATTTGGTGCCTGCGTTAAGCATGAACATTATATCTGGATCTTGTTTATTGCGAGACGGTTACTCATTTAAATCAGAGAATAATGTTTGTTCTATTTATATGAGTAATATCTTTTATGGTCATGCACCCAATGTGAGGGGTTTATTCTTATTGAATCTCGATAGTAATGATACACATGTTCATAACATTGATGCCAAAAGATGTAGAATTGATAATGATAATACCACTTTCTTGTGGCACTGCCGTTTAGGTCATATTGGCGTAAAACGCATGAGGAAGCTCCAAGCTGATGGACTTTTGGAGTCACTTGATTTTGAATCACTTGACACATGTGAGCCATGCCTCATGGGCAAGATGACAAAAACGCCGTTCTCTGGAACAATGGAACGGGCAAGTGACTTATTGGAAATCATACATACTGATGTGTGCGGTCCGATGAGTATTGAGGCGCGCGGTGGTTATCGTTACTTTCTCACCTTCACTGATGACTTAAGTAGATATGGGTATATTTACTTAATGAAACACAAGTCTGAAACATTTGAAAAGTTCAAACAATTTCAGAGTGAAGTTGAGAATCATCGTAACAAGAAGATTAAATTCCTACGATCTGATCGAGGAGGAGAATATCTGAGTTATGAGTCTGGCAGTCACTTAAGACAATGTGGAATTGTTTCACAACTGACACCGCCTGGAACACCACAGCGTAATGGTGTGTCCGAACGTCGTAATCGAACCTTATTGGATATGGTGTGATCTATGATGTCTCTTGCTGATTTGCCACTATCGTTTTGGGGTTATGCATTAGAGACAGCTGCATTCACTTTAAATAGGGCACCATCGAAATCCGTTGAGACGACGCCATATGAACTTTGGTTTGGCAAGAAGCCAAAGCTGTCGTTTCTTAAAGTTTCGGGATGTGATGCTTATGTCAACAAGCTTCAGCCTGAAAAGCTGGAACCCAAAGCGGAGAAATGCGTCTTCATAGGATACCCAAAAGAGACAGTTGGGTATACCTTCTACCTCAGATCCGAAGGCAAAGTGTTTGTCGCTAAAAACGGAACATTTCTTGAGAAAGAGTTTCTCTCGAAAGAATTGAGTGGGAAGAAGATAGAACTTGATGAGGTTGTTGAACCTTTACTTCAACCTGAAAGTAGCGCAGCGCAGAAAGATGTTTCTGTAGAGCCTACATCAGCTGAAGAGGAAGTTAATGATGATGATCATGAAGCTTTGGATCAAGTTGCTATCGAACCTCGTAGGTCGACAAGGACGCGTACTGCTCCTGAGTGGTACGGCAACCCTGTCTTAGAGGTCATGTTGTTGGACAACGATGAACCTACGAGCTATGGAGAAGCGATGATGGGCCCGGATTCCGAGAAATGGTTAGAGGCCATGAAATCCGAGATGGGATCCATGTATGAAAACAAAGTATGGACTTTGGAAGTATTACCTGAAGGGCGTAAGGCCATTCAGAACAAATGGATCTTTAAGAGGAAGACGGACGCAGACGGTAATGTCACCGTCTATAAAGCTCGACTTGTGGCAAAGGGTTTTTCACAAGTTCAAGGAGTTGACTACGATGAGACCTTCTCACCCGTAGCGATGCTTAAGTCCGTCAGAATCATGTTAGCAATAGCTGCCTTTTTCAATTATGAAATTTGGCAGATGGATGTCAAAACAGCGTTCCTTAACGGTTTCCTTAAGGAAGAGTTGTATATGATGCAACCAGAAGGTTTTGTCGATCCAGAGAATGTTGACAAAGTTTGCAAACTCCAGCGATCCATTTATGGACTGGTGCAAGCATCTCGGAGTTGGAATCTTCGCTTTGATGAGGTGATCAAAGCGTTCGAGTTTATACAAGTTTACGGAGAAGCTTGTATTTACAAGAAAGTGAGTGGGAGCTCTATAGCGTTTCTAATATTATATGTGGATGACATATTGCTGATTGGAAACAATATAGAAATGTTGGAAGGCGTGAAGGAATATTTGAACAAGAGTTTTTCAATGAAGGACCTAGGAGAAGCTGCTTTCATATTAGGCATCAAGATCAATAGAGATAGATCGAGACGCTTAATAGGACTTTCACAAAGCACATACCTTGACAAAGTTTTGAAGAAGTTCAAAATGGATCAGTCCAAGAAGGGGTTCTTGCCTGGATTGCAAGGTGTGAAGTTGAGTAAGACTCAATGCCCAGTGACTGCAGAAGATAGAGAAAAGATGAGTGTCATCCCCTATGCTTCAGCCATAGGCTCTATCATGTATGCAATGCTATGCACAAGACCCGATGTCAGCCTTGCCATAAGTATGGTCGGAAGGTTTCAAAGTGATCCAGGAATGGAACACTGGACGGCGGTCAAGAATATCCTGAAGTACCTGAAAAGGACTAAGGACATGTTTCTCGTTTATGGAGGTGATCAAGAGCTCGTCGTAAAGGGTTACGTCGATGCAAGCTTTGACACTGATCCGGATGACTCTAAGTCACAAACCGGATACGTATTTATTCTTAATGGGGGTGCGGTTAGCTGGTGCAGTTCCAAGCAAAGCGTGATAGCTGATTCTACATGCGAAGCGGAGTACATCGCTGCCTCGGAGGCGGCGAAGGAAGGTGTCTGGATGAAGGAGTTCATGACAGATCTTGGAGTAGTGCCTAGTGCGCTTAACCCAATGACTCTGTTTTGTGATAATACTGGTGCCATTGCTCTAGCCAAGGAACCAAGATTTCACAAGAGGACCAGACACATAAAGCGACGTTTCAATTCCATCCGCGATTACATCAAGGAGGACGACATAAATATTTGCAAAGTACACACGGATCTAAATGTTGCAGATCCGATGACTAAACCTCTTCCAAGGGCTAAACATGAACAACACCAGAACTGCATGGGTGTTCGATTCATTACAATGTAAATCACATAGTGATGTGAACTAGATTATTGACTCGAGTGCAAGTGGGAGACTGTTGCAAATATGCCCTAGAGGCAATAATAAATTAGTTATTATTATATTTCCTTGTTCATGATAATCGTTTATTATCCATGCTATAATTGTATTGATTGGAAACGCAAATACATGTGTGGGTACATATACAACACTGTGTCCCTAGTAAGCCTCTAGTTAACTTGCTCGTTGATCAAAGATGGTTAAGGTTTCCTAGCCATAGACATGAGATGTCATTTGATAACGGGATCACATCATTAGGAGAATGATGTGATGGACAAGACCCAAACTATAAACGTAGCATATGGTCGTGTCAGTTTATTGCTATTGTTCTCTGCATGTCAAGTATCTGTTCCTATGACCATGAGATCATGCAACTCCCTGACATCGGAGGAATACCTTGTGTGTATCAAACGTCGCAACGTAACTGGGTGACTATAAAGGTTCTCTACAGGTATCTCCGAGGATGTCTGTTGGGTTGGCATGGATCAAGACTGGGATTTGTTACTCCGTGTGACGGAGAGGTATCTCAGGGCCCACTCGGTAATACAACATCACAATGAGCCTTGCAAGCAATGTGACTAAAGTGTTAGCCACGAGATCTTGTATTAAGGAACGAGTAAAGAGACTTGCCGGTAATGAGATTGACTAGGTATAGAGATACCGACGATCGAATCTCGGGCAAGTAACATACCGAAGAACAAAGGGAACAGTATACGGGATTAACTGAATCCTTGACATAGAGGTTCGACCGATAAAGATCTTCGTAGAATATGTAGGAGCCAATATGGGCATCCAGGTCCCGCTATTGGTTATTGATCGTAGAGGTGTCTCGGTCATGTCTACATAGTTCTCGAACCCGCAGGGTCTACACACTTAACGTTTGGTGACGATTAGTATAGTTGAGTTATTTTGTTGGTGACCGAAGGTTGTTCGGAGTCCCGGATAAGATCCCGGACATGACGAGGATCTCCGGAAGAGTCCGGAGGTAAAGATTGATATATGTGATAATAGTGTTTTGATCTCCGGAAGGGTTCCGGAATTCACCGGAAGGGGTTCTGGATGTTTACCGAAGTGTTCGGGTGCAGCAACACTTTATATGAGCCAAAGGGTAAAGCCCACGAGGTATTGGGAAGTGCAAAAGGAAGTTTTGCTGCTGCCTTAAGCGGTACTACCGCTTGTATGAAGCGGTACTACCGCATAAGCGGTACTACCGCTTGTGTGAAGCGGTACTACTGCTTGTGCGCGGTACAGCAGGGATCCGAGTTGGACTCTTTCCCTGCGGGCCAAACTGACCTTGTGCGGGCAAAACCGACCTGGAGGAGGCTTTTACTCCAAGTTTAGACCCCAAGGCTCAACATATAAATAGAGGGGCAGGGCTAGCACACGGGATACATCAAGATTTCCCAAGCCGTGTGTCGGCAACCCTAACCCTCTAGTTCTCCCTATTAGAGTATAGGTCGGTTACGTTACCATATCCGGCAAGGTTTGGAATTGTAATCTATCTCTATTAGTCTTGGAGCCCAAGTCTTGTAATCTATATAAACAGCCCTTTGAGGCCCCAATCAATACAAGTTATTATTCTCCAAACTATCATGGTATCAGACGCCTAGGTTTTCCGCACCTGGCATGGCACTGCCACCCGTGCCGCCGCCCCGGCCGACTCGGCCCCTCTTCTCCATGACCGAGTTCCGTGCCGCCGGCGCCCCCACTTCTTCTTCCTCCCCCATAACTACCCAAATACCTCCCCCTCAATTCCCAATTATTTCTCTCGCCGACACCATTGCCGACGTCTCCCCCTTCATCCCGATCTCGTTAGATCTTGGCGCCCACAACTACTACCATTGGCGCCACCTCTTCACCATCCATCTCGGCCGCTGCGGCCTCCGCCACCACATAGATCCATCCTACCCTCCGCAGCACGCCGATCCTCGCTGGGTGAAAGATGATCTCACCATCATCCAGTGGATTTACACACGCATCTCCACGGAGCTCTTCAATCTGGTCTCCTCCGACGACGCCACCGCCGCCGAGCTTTGGGCGTCAGTTCAGCAGCTGTTCCAGGACAACTCCGACGCGCGCATCAACGCCCTCAACACCGAGCTCCGTACGATCGTCCAAGGAGACGCCCCGGTCACCGTTTTCTGCCAGCGAATCAAGGCGATCGGCGACGAACTTCGTGAACTCGGCGATCACGTCGACGATCGCGCCCTCATCATCACTCTCCTCGTCGGCCTCGGCGAGCAGTTCGACAAGCAACAGTCCTTCATCCCCATGCTCAAGCCCTACCCCACCTTCAAGGAGGTTCGCTCCCTCCTCCAGCAAGAAGAGAAGAATCAAGCTCGCAAGGCGCAACGGCCGCCGCAGGTGTTTCACGCTGCCGCTTCTGCCGCGGCCAGGCTTGCCGGGGCCGCGCCTGGCGTGCCGCACCAATCTGCCGCACCCTCCCCTCCTACCGCGGCGGCAGCAGCTACTCCATCGCCTCTAGGCTGGCGCACGAGCCCGAACTACCGGGGCAAGAATCCAATCTACCGGCCCCCTGCATCTCGCTCTGCCGGCACTGCCCAAGCTCTGCCATCGGCCTCTCCATCGCCACCGGCCCCCTCCACGTGGCAGCCTCCGCACGATCCCTGGACTGGCCTTGTTCAAGCTTGGCCGATGCCCTGGTCAGCTCCTTCGCCGTACGGTGCCCCGCCTGCTTACACGGGCACGTGGAGCCCTGGCCTCCGCCCGGCAACCGGCTCTCCTGGACTCCTTGGGCCCAAGCCGCCGGCGCATGTCTACACCGCCACTCCTACGCCACCTTCCAGCGTGCCAGGACTACCGCCACCCTACTATACCTTGCCGGCTTCTTACGGCACCTTGCCGGGCTTGCCGGCCTCTTACGGCACCTTGCCGGGTTTGCCGGCCCCGACGTCATACTACCAGTCGCCGACCCTGCCCTACGCTCCCATGCACGCTCCTGGCCCCTCTGCTCCTCCCCAGCAGCCGGCCTGGGATCAAGCCGCCTTCCTCAACGCCATGAACAACTTTACACTCAATAACGAAGGTACGGATTGGATTTTCGATTCTGGTGCATCCTCGCATATGTCTTCAAATATGAATTTGCTGTCAGCTTGCTCTCCTTCTATTTTTTCTACGATCACCATTGGTGATGGTTCCACCATACCTGTTTCCGGCACCGGTCACTCTTACATCCCTTCCTCTTTCGGCAATTTTCTTCTTCGCAATATTCTTGTTTCTCCTTCCCTCATCAAAAATCTTATTTCTGTTCGCCAATTTTGTATTGACAATCAAGTAATTTTGGCTTTTGACCCTTTTGGTTTGTCTGTGAAGGATCTGGCAACGGGGGAGGTACTCGCTCGGTACAATAGCACGGGCGATCTTTATCCGCTTCATGGCACACCTACGTCCACTCCCCGCGCCATGCTTGCTTCAGTGGACTTGTGGCATCGTCGTCTAGGACACCCCAATAAATCAACCTTGTCATCTTTGCTGCAAGAATTTTGTATCCCTAGTTCTATTGTTCCTCATAATCCCTCTCTTTGTACTACCTGTCAATGCGGCAAACATGTTAGATTACCTTTTGGAACCTCTACTACCATTAGCACTTTTCCTTTTGAGTTAATTCACTGTGATCTATGGACTTCTCCCGTTCCTAGTGTCTCTGGTTACAAATATTATCTTGTGATTTTGGATGACTACTCTCATTACATTTGGACTTTTCCTCTCCGTGCTAAATCTGAAGTACATGCCATCTTTCTCAATTTTCGACAATATGTTCTTACACACTTTGGCTTGCCCATTAGATTTATTCAATGTGATAATGGTCGAGAATTTGACAACACTCAAAACCGCACCTTCTTTCTCTCTCAAGGCATTCTTCTTCGTTTTTCTTGTCCTTATACCTCCCCTCAAAACGGTAAAGCTGAACGTTCTCTTCGCTCCATTAATGATATTCTTCGCACCTTGCTCCTACAAGCTTCTCTACTCTCTCGTTTTTGGGCTGAAGCCCTCCGCACTGCCACTCTACTTCTAAATATTCGTCCCACTAAGACTTGTCCTCTTTATTCGCCTTTTCAATCTCTTTTTCTCTCTCATCCCGATTATTCTTTTTTACGTGTTTTTGGCTGTCTTTGTTTCCCGAACACTGCCTCTACCGCCTACAACAAACTCGAACCCCGTTCACTTCCTTGCATTCATCTTGGTCTTTCTGATGATCACAAAGGATATCGCTGTTTTGATCCATCTTCTGGTCGCGTGTTTGTCTCTCGCCACGTCACATTTGATGAAAACACGTTTCCTTTTTCTGTCACTCACACTGCATCAATCCCTACCACCACTCCCTCTCCCGCGGCATGGCCGGCAAGCCTGGGCAGCTCGGCAAGCCTGGCACCGGCCCGACCGGCAAGTCCAAACTCGGCAAGTCCGGCCAGCTCGCAAATCACAGCACCAACAGGCCCGGCAAGCCCGGACTCGGCAAGCCAGGAACCGGCAAGTCCGGACCTTGCAAGTCTGGCAAGCCTGGCAACCACGCCACCAACAGATCCGGCAAGCACAGTCCCGGCAAGCCCGGCACACCAGACCAGTCCGGCAACCCCGGCACCCTCGGCACCGCCAACCTCCCCGCCACCACTACCACCCAAAGCCGTTCCCATTCCACCACCCATTAATGATCACGTCATGTGCACCCGCGGCAAACGCGGATTTCTTCTACCCACCAAACGCCTCAACCTCACAGCCACCCCAACCCCGGCAAGTCCGTCCAGTCCGGCAACCCCGGCAATCACGGCTTCGCCAAGCACAGCAACCCCGACAACCTCGGCCCTTTCTCCTATTCCCTCTTCTTACAAACGAGCTCTTCTTGATCCTCTTTGGCTCTCAGCTATGCGCGATGAATTTAACGCTCTTCAGCAAAATAATACATGGACTCTTGTTCCCACACCTCCTGGCGTTAATGTTGTTTCTGGAAAATGGGTTTTTCGTCATAAATTTCATTCTGATGGCACTCTTGCTCGTTACAAAGCCAGATGGGTGTGTCGTGGTTTTTCTCAGCAACAGGGCATTGATTTTGATGAAACTTTTTCTCCTGTTGTTAAACCCAGTACTATTCGAGTTGTTCTTAGTCTTGTTGTTTCCTCCTCTTGTCCTATTCATCAGCTCGACGTTAAAAATGCTTTTCTTCACGGCACTCTTAATGAAACTGTTTATTGTCAGCAACCATCTGGTTTTGAGGATCCCTCTTCTCCCAATTCTGTTTGCCTTCTTCACAAATCTCTTTATGGTCTTAAACAAGCTCCTCGTGCATGGTTTCAACGTTTTGCTACCTTTATTCAAACAGTAGGCTTCATTCCCTCCAAATCTGACTCTTCCTTATTTATTTTTCGCTCATCTTCTCACATTGCCTATCTCGTGCTTTATGTTGATGATATAGTTCTCACGGCTAGCTCTGACTCTTTTCTTCAACATATAATCTCTTCTCTTAATCATGAATTTTCCATGATTGACCTTGGTCCTCTTCATCATTTTCTTGGCGTTACCGTTTCTCGTACAAAATCTTCTCTTTTTCTCTCTCAACGATCCTATCTTCTAGACTTGCTTTCTCGTGCTGGTATGTCTGATTGTCAACCCACTCGTACACCGGCCGACGTTGGTGCCAAGTTGTCGGCTGATGGTGATCCCGTTTCTGATCCCACTTTGTATCGTAGCATCACTGGTGCTCTCCAATATGCCACTCTCACTAGGCCCGACATTTCCTACTCCGTTCAGCAAGCCTGTCTTTTTATGCATGATCCTCGTGCTCCTCACCTTGCTCACGTCCACCGCATTCTTCGCTATTTAAAAGGAACTCTTGATCATGGTCTTCTCATTAATTCTTCTTCCCCGACAAGCTTGACAGTTTATTCTGATGCAGACTGGGCAGGTTGTCCAGATACTCAACGGTCCACATCCGGATTTTGTGTTTATTTGGGTGATAATCTTGTTTCTTGGTGTTCTAAAAGGCAGGCAACAGTTTCCAGGTCTTCTGCTGAGGCTGAGTATAGGTCGGTTGCTCATGCTGTGGCTGAAGCGGTGTGGCTGCGTCAGCTTCTCGTGGAACTTCATCGCCCACTGGATCGTGCCACCATCGTTTATTGTGATAACATCTCCGCAGTATACATGGCTTCCAATCCAGTTCAGCATCGTCGCACCAAGCATATTGAGATTGACATACACTTCGTTCGAGAGAAGGTGGCTCTTGGCGAGGTTCGCGTTCTTCATGTACCTACCAGTGCTCAATTTGCTGACATTTTCACCAAAGGACTTCCGACTGCATCTTTCACCGACATACGCTCCAGTCTCAACATCGTTACTCCTGACGCTGAGACTGCGGGGGGATATTAGAGTATAGGTCGGTTACGTTACCATATCCGGCAAGGTTTGGAATTGTAATCTATCTCTATTAGTCTTGGAGCCCAAGTCTTGTAATCTATATAAACAGCCCTTTGAGGCCCCAATCAATACAAGTTATTATTCTCCAAACTATCACTCCCGTCATAATCTCCGTAGTGCTTGGCGAAGCCCTGCAGAGATTGTTCCTCACCACCATCACCACGCCGTCGTGCTGCCGGAACTCATCTACTACTTCACCATCGCTCGCTGGATCGAGGAGGTGAAGGCGTCATCAAGCCGTACGTGTGTTGAACGCGGAGGTGCCGTCCGTTCGGCACTAGTTCGTGATCGGATCGAGGGACGACTTGCGATTTGGATCGCGGAGACGTTCGACTACATCAACCGCGTTTCTTAACGCTTCCACTTAGCGATCTACAAGGGTATGTAGATTCACTCTCCCCCTCGTAGATGCTCATCACCATGGATAGATCTTGTGTGTGCGTAGGAAAAATTTTGTTTCCCATGCAACGTTCCCCAACAGGTATTAATATACGAATTAAGGCTCAAATCCGAGTGGGGATTTGTGCTTTAGGCGTGCTATTTGGAATTGTCATAATGATTTTGTTTTTAACAAAATGGGCGTTTCTAACTTCTTGCAGGTTATCCACAAGGCTACACATTAGATCCGTATGTGGTACTCACTTCAGTGTGGGGAGAAGCAGGAGTCTCTGGCCTCTAGGTGCAGCCATCTGGAGATAGTAGCACAGGCTATATAAAACCAATATGGATGTCGGTTTAGCAATATGGTTAGTGATACCTAGTGTGGCTTGTAATCTTTTATTGTGTTTTGGTTGTTCTAGTCCCCGAGGTTTTCTTTTTTATCACTCTTTGTATCAACAAAAACTTTGCTATAAAGATGATTGCGGGCATCAATCGATGTAGAGGCCGAAAGCTGTCCTTTTTTCAAAATAAAATAAAAAAACACGTCTGGCAGTAGCCTGTACATCCTCTACTTCGACTCCAGTCTTGTCTCGCTGCTGAAGTGCTTCTCCACTAGGATAGCGGTAGTCCACAGCGAGGCGCCTCAGCTCTACCCAAAACTGTGAAGCGTTGTTTACATGTGTAATTGAATTGAGGAAATTGTCCTTTTTGTAAATTTGTTTTGACTTGTTTTGAGAGAGATGGCAGGCAAACTGTCATGCTCGAGTTGTTAATTTATCAGTTTTTCTAGATGAAGATTGAAACTATGGTAGGAATCACAGCTCATGTGAAAATGCTACTGGTTGAATGTACAGGTTATCTAACCTCATTGCCGAGGCAAAGTGCATGCTCCTTAATTGACTTGCATGTTGACTACCATTAAGCTCAGTATCTACTACAGCATGGTCTCTGGTCCAATTTTCGAGTTCTTTCCTTTTTTTTCTTTCCATCAGAAGAAAATATTCCTAGCTAGTCACAAAACCTTGTCCCGGTCGAAAGTCTCACTCCACCCCTTCGTGCTCACCCAGTCTCACTTAACGCGTTGCCATGCAATCACACTCTGAAACAGACTACTCACCAGTTCTTTAAAGTTTAATAAACTCAAGGTACACATCAGGTACGTACTGAAAAGGTATACATCGATCGATATATTCCACTGGTGTTTCTCTCCTATACATACCTAGCAAGAGCTTGCGAGCGGCCTCACACCCTCGCTAGCCTAGAGAAAATAACCTTCTCACTGAACAACAAAGAAAGCACTTTCGACGCCAAACAGCCGCTAGGACTAAACAGTTATACCAACTAAGCCTGAGCAAAGCTCAAACTTAGCAACAAGAACTGGCTTTGTCATCATGTCAGCAGGATTATCATGAGTACTAATCTTGCATACCTTCAGTTTACCTTGAGCAACAATGTCTCGAATATAATGGTATTTGACATCAATGTGTTTTGTTCTCTCATGAAACATCTGATCCTTTGTAAGGTATATAGCACTCTGACTGTCACAAAACAAATTAATGCAAGAATTATCTCCACAAAGCTCAGCATACAAATCTTTCAGCCAAACTGATTCTTTACATGCTTCTGCAATAGCCATGAATTCAGCTTCAGTGGGCGGCAGCGGCGTCTACGTCCTGACCTCCTTGGAGGTGTCGCTTTGGAGGGCTAGCTTTTGTCTGTTGTGTGGGGTTCTCTTGTCATCACGGACGGTGTATCCCGGAACAGCAGCTCCGGGATGGTTCTTGTGTGTCAAGGTGGCGGCCTCGGGCAGAGGTGCAATTGTAGCTCCATGAGGCAGGGCTCCAGTTCGGCATGGCTTGGGTGGCGACCTTGAGCTGTAGGGGCAGCAGGGGAGTCGGCTCGGTCGACCAGTCCCATCGGGGACGGTTGGACGATATGTCGGGACGGTGGCCCCGGAAGCGGTGCGGCGGCCGTGGTCAGCCGACAGTTACCTGTGCGGCGTGGGCTGTAGGCGACTGGGTCGTGTGGCGTTGCGGTTCGTGGGAGAGTGGTGGTATGTCGGGGTGGCGACCCCGAAGGTGGTGTCGGCTGAGTGCGCAGGGCGCAACGGAGCGGTGGATGTCAGGGCAGTGGCCCCGAGAGTTTCGTTGCTTGGGGCTTCGACTTCATGTCGTGTGGGTGACGAGGTTGCCTTCGATGTTGGTCGTCAGTGTGTCAGGATGCAATTGACGCAAGCCTTGTGGAGTGCTTGCCCTTCATTTCTGTGGGAGAGTCCCGTGGCTGCTCCTCCCATAGCAGTCACGGCTTCTTCTTTCCGGCAGTGGTGGAAGGCTGGCTTGTTCGATGGAGCGGGGCTCCTGTCAGTCTGTGTATGGGTGGTGGGCGTTTGTTGTGTGTTTCGTCATGTTGTTGACGAGTGTGGGCTTGGCTAGGTGGTTCGGTGTTCAACTGTGGGCTTGGCCCTTGATGTATGGTTTTCGCCCGATTTTCCGCTAATTAACAGGGCAACTTTCTTCTGCTTAATTAATGGATGAGGCAAAGCTTTTACCTCCATTTCAAAAAACAAAAAAGAGTACAGGTTATCTAACCTCATTGCCGAGGCAAAGTGCATGCTCCTTAATTGACTTGCATGTTGACTACCATTAAGCTCAGTCTCACAAAACCACGTCCCCGTCAAAAGTCTCACTACAGCATGGTCTCTGGTCCAATTTTCGAGTTCTTTCTTTTTTCTTTCCATCAGAAGAAACTATTCCTAGCTAGTCACAAAACCTTGTCCCGGTCAAAAGTCTCACTCCACCCCCTCGTGCTCACCCAGTCTCACTTAACGCGTTGCCATGCAATCACACTGTGAAACAGACTCCTCACCAGTTCTTTAAAGTTTAATATACTCAAGGTACACATCAGGTACGTACTGAAAAGGTACACATCGATCGATATATTCCACTGGTGTTTCTCTCCTATACACATACCTAGCAAGAGCTTGCGAGCAGCCTGACACCCTCGCTGGCCTAGAAAAAAATTCGCAAAGCATATGGATCATAGCAAGAACTGCGACCATGGCCTCGCAGAGATCGAGGCACTGCTGCAGCGGGAGCAGGAGCTCGTGACGCAGCTCCGGGCGCTCATCCTTCCACAACTCCACAACGTGGATAGCGGGTCGGCCGAGCTCGCCGTCCAGCTCTTTGATGACGTGATCGGCTGCAACACCAGCGTCGTATCGACGCTTTTCAGTGCTGGAGGTGGAGCGACCATCGAGCTCATCGACGACAAGTCCTTAGTGAGGAAGATGGAGGAACAGGCGAGGCCTAGTTGCACCATTGGTCGAAAGAGAAGGTGCGTGTATATGTGATATCAGTGGATATCGATCATTTCCAATTGATCTCATGCATGCATAATAATATGTCCATTGAGCTAATTTATTCCATATTCAATTGGGACATCTTGTATTATTTTATATATCTTCGATTTGCATGATCAAGATCACTTCTAATTAAACAAATACCTCACATCTTGTAGGAGGAACGACGGCAAGCGATCATGATCACCCGTGACAAATGTTCCGCATTATGATGGTCACCAGTGGAGAAAATATGGGCAGAAGAACATCAACGGAAGGCAACATGCTAGGTAACTAATTACTAAAACAAAACACACCTACATCAGATTCGTTAACAGATGAATAGCTGGTTATTGACAATTAATCATGCACTAAGATTAAACTTGTGATTAATCAGGGGCTACTACAGATGCACCTACACAGAATGGAACTGCTCAGCAACCAAGATAGTTCAGCAACAAGATCAAGATGGGAGCAGTGCTAATTATTCTACACATGCTGGTGAGGATCAAGCTGCAAAGTACACTGTCGTGTACTACGGTGATCACACCTGCAAGGCCGGCGACAGCATCAGCAACAACATTATCGACCATCTGCCCAATCTTGTAGATATAGATCTTCGGAGGGGCGAAACAGAGCGAGTAACAGCAGAAATTTCAGAGTTCGATGCGGAATTGGATGTGCCGGCTCTGCTAGAGGTGTTCAACAATTCTCTGCTGAACTGGGAGATCGTATGCTAGCTAGTTAGCAGAAATATTTGTTTAGCTTTAGCATGTTTTGGTGAGTGCATGGTGAATTTAGATGGTAAATTAGTTCATAGGTTTTGACGAATGTAGATTGCGAATTTGCAATATGCTAGCAAAACAATTACTCACTATGCCTATAATCGAAGATTCAATAAAAAGGAAAACTATGGTTTGAAAAACTCCTGTTAAAATTAAACCTGCTGCAAATTGGTGTATTTATTGTAATTGAAGTTTTTCATGGTCTCTAGCTAGTAATTTTGTTGACTTCACCGATTTGTGTCTTCTTCAGATTGACCCCGATGATTATTCAACTCTTTATTTGGAATACATGGTTTTTCCTAGTTCCCACGGGGATTAAACTGTCCTCTTCGAAACAAGTACTAATGGAGTTATGTCTTTTGTGTATGATATCGTTTTCGTACATAAATTGGGTCCCAGTAATAGACATTTCGAACTTTTAAAATGCATGCATGCTCAGTCCCTTGAAAAATCCAAGATGCTCCGGCATTCTCCACCTCTTTGGGCAAGACATAGGGTATGTGTGGACGAACCGAGGAACAATGAAGAATAAGCAAATATTCCATTGTGCCTTGGCTCAGTGGTTGGGCATGCAGTTGTGAATCCTATCCACCCGGTTCAATTGCTAGAATTGACTCTTGATGCAGAGTGGTTTTCCCCCATTTATTTTCATGAGGACAAAGCATGGTGCATGGTGAAGGAATGCGTGCACTACTCCACCCATCAAGATAAAAATCTAGGTACTCATGTTTCAAAAAGGCTATGTGCATCCCTAATTGGTGCAGAGGCCGGGAGAAGTAAAATTATCTCCCAAATTTTAATATTTCAATGGTTGTGTGCATCCCTAGTTGGTGCAGATTGAGACTGGGAGAAGTGAAATTCTCTCCCAAATTTTTTGACAAAAGAAGGACTTCTTCTTCTTTGCAGGTTATATATTTAAGTACGCATTGGCTCCATACCTGGTCTATTATGCAGCGGCCGGATGACACAGAGCTGGTATGTACCCGGTTGAAGCATATAGCCAGGGAGGTGTTTACCCCGCATAGATGACGGTTTAGTCTCCGGATCGGCCCTCCAGCACCCTAGGTAGTCTTACTTTTTTTGTCAAACCATGTCACACATATGTTTTTTCTTTTTTTCGGACGTATTGGGATGTGTGCATCTTGTTATGCTGAGGCCGGGTTTGTACTCAGTGCGGTTGTATTGCCTTGATGCGATGATTTAGTCAATAAAATTTCTTTTTATCAAAAAAAATCAAATATACAACTGGCGGATGGACCCACTGCGAAAGGAAAATATGTACATATGTGGATGGTATGCGTGATGTGCATTTCTGTAGTGGTGACCGCAAGTTTTGTGTTTTCCTTTTGGTTGGGAGAAGAGAGAGAGAGAGAGAGAGAGAGAGAATTTCGCAAATGTCATGGGTACCCTCGGTGTTGCTGATCTTACCGGCGGCCTCAACTGTTAGTGCTAAATATGGTTAATTTAGGCCTAATGATAATACTAGCAGAGCCCGCGCGGCGGCATGCCGCGCCCGTTGATACGTTTGAATTAAGTAGGAATGAAAGAAATTTATTTATGTACGTTGTACATGCTCTAGGCTGCTAAAAAGGAAAGAAATACATAGTAGTACACCTAGGAGAGGGCTCACTTATTTTAGCTAAGCATGACCTCATGGAAAATCACATGCCATGCAATGCCCACGTTACGGTAATGTCATGAATACATGATTTGTTGGTGCTGCATCAAATCATTCTAGTATGACCACCTGCGGGATTGGTACCAGTAATGACATGATAAAGGGCTTTTGCGAACTGTTGTGGTCGTCCCACTGGTGGGTGTACACCAGTATATGTGATAATAGGATCTTCAGTATTTGGACGCTGCGGGTACATGTGGAGTGGCAGAACATCAGAATAGTTGTCACATATCTGTGCCAGTATTCTTGTCTGTCTTGCAAATTCGCTCTACTGAGTATTTATCTGCTGGCGGGCCATATTAAACTGCCATTGTTTTGTTTGTGCTTTTTCCTGCGCTAATAGTCTCTCTTTTGCTACCTGCAGTGCGTAATAATTGTAATCGTTAATGATAATATTGTGGTTAGCACAGATGTACTCCAGAGCTGTCTGGGTAGGTCGCTCTTCGGCTTCATCCTGTGTTTCGGCCCGCTCTCCTTCAAACGCCATAGGATTTCCAGCCATTGCACCTGGTTGGCATGATGATCCAATTAAAACGGATGGCTTGCATTGTGCCTTCAGGGCGACTCCAGTGAACATATCCCTGTACATGTTTCTTGATTGCCTGGCCAACTGCTTCAAGAATTACGCGTCTTGGTATATAGACATCTACTTCCTCTTGCTGCATGCAGGTAAGTAATTTGCGATTATTATGTTGGTACAGTAAAGGAAAATATTCTCAATATTGAACAGAAATTAATACTTACCATAGTTGCTTTGTTCATGTTACTGGAATGAGCAGTACTTCCAAAAGAACTCGAAGAAGATTCCTTGTCTTTCTTTCTTGACTGTAATTGTTCTTGGGAAAAGTTCACATGCAATTCTCACTTCTAATAATATTTTCTTACTTAAAAACCGAGTAATAGCATATTGGAGTTTGAAAGAAGAGAACATTTTTTTTTTTTTAGGAAGAGAACATATTTCAAGTCCCCTAAATTTTTGGACGTTATTGTGTTCTACTTCATTATGACTTCTCCTTCTGGTAATTAACCTAAAATTATACAAAATGCTTTTCTTTGTCGCAGTCATGGCCACGCATGTTCACTCTATGGAAATTTATATCGTATTCTAACTTCAATTTTGTTATAGTTAGTCGTAAAAATTTCTGCCTGCAGTGTTGGGGCATTGTAATATATTTTTATCTTCTGCACAATAATTAATACATCAATGAAAAAAATACATATCTAAACAGACGGATAGGGACACTCTGAACATACGGTTACGTAGATATGCATGCTTGGTGTGGCGGGAGGATACCCATTATTCTAAGCATGTCAATCTTCCTCACCGGATGAGATCACAATGATCTCTATTTCTTCTTCTCCATCAGCACCGCTGCTCACATAAATTGGAGTGTCTGGATTAGGAGGCGGCAGATCTTCATTGGTGTACTCCTGTGCCATAAGATGCTCTATTTCCTCAATGGAGAAGCCACCTTGATCTTGTCCCGGTGCAGAGCCATAAGATAATCCCTGACGTGGTGCTTGCCTGCGCAGGAGTAGGAACTGCCCTAGTGTAGTAGGGTAAGCCATAGCCATAGGATCGAAGTCGGAGTCACTGCTATCCGTGGGAGGAAGAGGTGTGTCGGGCGTACTGCCCAGAGGGGAAACAACCGGTGTAAAAATTGGGGAGTCATCTTCGCTGTCCATGTCGGGGAACAGTGAAAGGAAGTTGTGTAGGCTAGGTTTGCAAAATATGGCATGAGGAGTGGCCTTATATAGGGGTATGGGCATGAACAGAGATTGCATACGTGGTGCTTAGTTATCAAATGGCTAGGTATGCTGTTAACACGTACACTTAGACGTGTCAACATGATGATTGGATAAGGTTTGACGGGTAAGGAGCAACGTTGGACATGACACGTGAAGAGGAGCATGCAGGATGCTCTTACATCTCTATAGTTAGACAAAATTATATTGTAAATGCGTATAAAAAAAGACTTTATACTGGAAGTACATTTATTCACATTATTTATAAGTACAACTATACACCGTGTAGTAGGTGCCCTCCGCTAATATACTGATTTTTTACATTATTTATGAGCAATACATGACACTGCCTCGCTGCAGAGATCTTGCTCCATCCGCCCCCTTTATTTAATATGTAGTATTTTTCCTTCGGATTTGCCTCATCTACACTTTGAGCCTTTTACCATCCGGAAGTATTATTCCTTATGTTCCCTGTCAGCACATTGTCAAAAAGGCAGCACAAGGTAAGTAGCATTACTGTTTCAGGTATTTAGTAGTAAAATGAACAGTTATTCAAATCGTTTGTTGGTTACGTCTCCTTGTACTTTGCATCGGTGGTGCAATCTTCTTCTTTGTGAGCCGTGTCGTCAATCTAGAAAAAACAATTGGAAAATTTGCATGTTTGGGAAAATCTTTATAATGACTACAGTTGGAAACCTGCATAATATATAAATCTGAAAATATATAGTAATAATTTTTGAAATGGAAGCTCACGTTTTTAGATTTTAAAGTCTTAATCGGTGGAGCTGCGCATCCTGGTAAATTCTTGTCTATTGTGGATGGCCTGCTATCGTCAGAGCTTCCTCCTTGCACGAGAGGAGCTTGCAAAATATGTGGAACATGGGAAATTGGTTGAACATTGTCCACTAGAAATATATGGTACTCTGAATCAAGTGATTCACTCATGGGTGTCACTTCTACTATGAAACTTTTTCCAACCAAACTTGCTAATTCAAGTGGCGTAATTTCAGCTTGACCAACTGAAGTAGCCACAAGGTACAGAGCAACTTTTCCAACTATTGTGTCACCGCGTGGACCCCAAAACATGAAGCGAGCAAATGGAGCGGATGTTGGATCTTTAAGATTGGCATCAATTGCATTAACAGCTATTTTGTATCTGAAAAGTTGAATTCTATTGTAATTGCATGCATAGAATAATACGAAAAATAGAATAAGGATGGATTATCATGTTACAATGGCATACCTTGGAATTGGCTTAGTATTAGAACACCGTGGACATTTATATGTATCTCCATCTGATTTTATTTTCTTCCAACAATCTTTGCAACTCTGGTACCACCAATCTCCAGTTGATACTAATTTAGTGATTTTAATTGTGAATCTATAACGCTCTCCCTGTAATTATGCAGGCAAATAGAGAATTATTTTCCCTTCTTGTAATATGATGTTCTAAAATGGCACAGATAAAAAAATGTACCATAATTTCGTCCGGCTCGCGGGCAGAAATATCAATAATATTTGCATCCTTTGGCTCGAGCTGCGCTCTCCTTGTTCCGGTCCATTCAATTAGATGGGGAACGTCTTTTGTACTATAGAAAAAAATGTGTTATATTATATATGTGTTTTATTCGTATACCATTTCGCTGTGCGTATTTTTACCTTGTACGGACAGCCTCAGTTTCTGGTATGGAGGCATTAACATACCACCGTGTTGTTGAAGATGACATAAATGAAAGAAGCCCTATGGTTGTAAGTAAGTTAATGATCAGGAAGAAAGTAAATATATATAATTCAATTACTTGAACAGAACGATGTGGCCAGGAAATTTTTCAAGTACCTAAATAGTGTCCAACCGTGACATTGACGAACAGTATGATTATTGGGCCTCGAACAGAAGAGTTACATAAATTACCAGCGTCGAATGCTCTTGCATGTTGCCCCCACAGCGTAACAACAGCGTGTTGCCTATATGTAATACATATTACTTGATACAAATATCATTACGTCAGTATTGTATACATGGCCTATTTTCATATCGTGTATGTATTCTTACTGTCCATCAGTTATAAATACTTGACGGCGCTCCTTTTGATTGTTGGATGACTATGCTACCACATCGCTAACCTCGACTATGAGCCCAATTACGTCTGCATAGTTACACAGAAGAATTGAAGGCGGTTGAAAGTATGAACACACTAAAACATTGTCTCACCGGATAATGTAACAATTTGGTTGGCGCGAGCCTCCAGCACGGAAAAAGGGCGAGCGTTGTGAGCAATGAAGGGAAAATTTTGCGGCTGAACGTCCAGTTTATTTGCTCGAGTACGAATTGTAAACTGTAGCCTGAACTGGTGGTCGGATGATCTGTATTTTTCCTTGCTGTCGCAGACCATATAATTTTCAATTGCGTACACACATCCTTCCACCAAATTGTTTTTAAATTTCTCTATCCTGTTTTCCTTTATGTAACCTTCAATAGTTCCACCCTATACATATTGGAAAGCTAAAATTAGAGATTGCACGAATAAAAAAGCCTAAATAATACATGACATTAACGTCACGTACTAACCTGATAATCCAGTAGAACAAAATCGATCTCATATGTTTTCCCCGTGTTAGAGTTCCTCAATTCCCATATTCGAGCAAATCTCACCAGTAACCTTAGATGAGGCCAGTAACCTTAGATGAGGCGGTCGCTTGGTAATGTCTTTCAGAAATGTGGTCTCCATTGCTAGCAAGAGGTCCTATCTAGCCGTAATGAAAAGAGGCAGTAGACTGCTCCGGAGACACACGTGTTAAGGAGCATGCCTACGTGCGCTAATGCAGCCACAGGTAACCAAATGCATGGACACGCGCACGCTGTATTTGGAGGTGTATTTGTTTAGCACATGGACTGCAGGTTCTAGCAAATGGCAACACGTCAGTTTTAGAAACGTCTAGTACATCTGCATGCGCATGCACGTGGTAAAATCAAGGCCTGTACGCATGGATATGCAGTGGCCAAATCGTAGTGTCGTTAGGCTGCATAGTGGTTAATTGATCATGCATGGATGTGTTCCGGCCAATCGATCACCGCATGCACATGCACGTACCAAAATTGCTAGGTGTACACGTGAAGGTACATACCACGTTAAGCATATTCTCAGCGACACGGTAAATCCACACGCAATCCTACCCCACTGGATCCCAATTTAATGCACGTGTCATTCATCGATAGGTCCTTAATTTTCACCCGACCAAGTGGTGAAACATGGTCAAAGAATTTTCGTTGGAAATAGAGGTTTGGGTATGTACGTTAGACACATAATGTAGGATATACATATATAGCATATTTCTGCTTGTCTTATTGATTGTACTACTCCCCTAGATCAATCTGCATGCTCCTCCCTTTGTATCACTCCATGCAAGTTCCTTCAGAAAGGTAGGGCCAAAAATATATAGTTGACTATTCCCGGCCGGTTGGATTATGTATGCTTAGGTCTGCTGCAATTGGTGGTCGTGCATTTTGTCACTGCATGTGCAGCAGGCAGCGTCGACAAAGCACAGAAGTCTATACATAATATATCTGCTACAAACTAATTAAGTACTAAGTCCGCATCAAATATCATTATCCACGGCAATATACGACAAGGCTGTGGCGGCCAGTCGGGCCCACTTGGAAAGAAATGATAGCTTAGCTAGGGTGGTTGATTTGTGGAGGGAAGACGCCATGATGATGAAAAATCAGAAGGTAAATGTGTCTGCTATTAATTGTGATGTTTTCTCCCATGATGATTTCATGAAAATTTTGTTGCATAAACCGTAGATAAGGGAGGTGCCCTGGGTTTATTTTTTTAGGTGGAGGTGCGCTGGTTTTGACGGCGTGCATCTTGTTATGGAGAGACTAGATGCTAATTCTTGTGGGTTGCATCGGCTTGATACAAATATATTTTAATAAAGCTTCTATTATCGGAAAAAAGCCCGATGTTGTTTTTTCTTACCTTTCACAATGATCTATCTTATTTTGTGATAATATAGAAGTATCGTTTGCCAGAGTTCAAGCAGGTGTAACACATGCTTCTTTGCCTGCTCCTAATTTCATTTCTGAACTTGACCACAAACTTTGTAACAGTGATTTCATAAATGGTGGCGCCGTAGCTCCTTTGATAAAAAATATATAGAAATTTAGATTATTAGTTCGTTGTGTATTCATAGCTCATGGTTGTGCCCGCAGGGCTCACCCACACCAGGTGAAAAGGAATCTACATGGCAAAAAAAAAAGGAATTTCCATATTTACATGCTATAGAATATCCGTGCAGTTATTTAGCCTCTGCTTGGAACAAACGATTGTTTTTTTTTTTAAAAGGTGGAGGGGCAGCTTATTCATATATTTTATACTGACTGCATTGCAAGTCAAGCGAAGTCAATGTACTTAGATTTGGTCTTTGATCTGGTTCGTGGAAAATGATGGCAAAAGAAGGTGACCACTGAGCTCAGGCTCACAGTTTAATGTGTAGATCGATCAACCGGAACAAACAAGGAAGGAACATATAAACGTGTTAACTGCAGTACACTACAAAATGCCATTCCAATTAGTCCACACACGCAGACTGAGCTCACGCATGAAAACGACGTACACTTGCACGCGACCCAGGGAGTCGGAATTTACCATTTTACCCCGACCTGGAGCATGGCCACATATGGTGGTGACGAGATTGTGGTGACATGAGATTGCTTCTGCCACCTCCCCCGCCACACCTTCCTGCCCCGCCGCACCTTCCTCCCCTCGCCGCCGCCTGAGACGCCCTCCAGCAAAGTCCGGATAGCTCCGGGGAAGGCGGCGGCGGGGCCCTTCTCCGGCTGCTCGGCCGCGATCCATGGATCTGGGGCGGCGGTCCCCTGGTGATGCTTCCCCGTCCGGTGGCGCGGCGGGGTTGGCGGCTTGCCAGAGGTCGGCTTGGGTAGCCGGCGGACCACCGGCGGGTTCGGGCTGTGGCAGCAATGCCCCGGCGGCGGACGGCGCCGTTTTGTCCGCTGCCTACTGTCCCATCTAGGTGCGCTCCAATCTCGCTGGACTTGGCCGTGCTGGTTAGCTAGCCGGTCACCGGTTTATGGGCGGAGCGGGAGGTGGGAATCCAGATCGGGATAATTCTCTGGTCGGTTCCTGCCGGTCACGACGACGACGGTGCCCGTGGGTGCTGATTTTCTTCTTGGAGACGTCGTTCGGGGCCGCCCTACCTCTTCCCATCTCACTGCTTCTCGGGTGAAAACCCTAACTGCGGTGGGCGGCGACGGAGCTCAAGGCGTCGTGTCCTTCCTGAAGGCGTCGCCGTGAGAGCTTTGTGATGGTGGGCACCGTTTGGGTTCGTTGGCAGGTGCAGATGGCGTGCCCCTCTTCCTCCAGGGGCATCTGTTCCGGGGGAAACCCTAGATCTGGGTCTCCCGGATCGGATGATGACGGAGACTGTGGTGCCGTTTTCCCTCTTGAGGGCATTGTTTTCGAGCAGAGCTTCGTTGGAGGGGCCAACAGGTGGAGCGGTGTTGCATCTACCGCATTGAAGACGGCGGGTCTCGGCGGTGTGGAGCAGTGGAGTCTCGGCGTTGGATGCGGTTTGATGGATGCGCGCAGGCTGGTGGCGTTGTCTGGCGTCGTGGTGACGTAGACGGCAGATGGGCCTGGCAAGGCCTATGCAATGATCCCTCCTGTAGATGGGACGGCGAAAGATGGCAGCGGCGGATCCTAGAGCGTGCGCATGCGGTGCGCGTTGTAGGACGCCTAGACCGGTTGGTACTCTCAGCTTGCCAGGCGGGCAGCTTCTTGAGGCCACTTGATTAGATGGTGTCCGTTGATAGAGTCAGGATACATCTTTATACTTGTAGGTGTAGCGATTTTGTTCGCCTCGAAGGTGGCTTTGGGTTGATCTTTGTATTTATTTTGTCAGAATCTGTTGAATAGCTTAATAAATATGGCTGCATGCATCATTTTGATGCAGAGGCCGGGGGTAATTCTCCTCTTTTTTTTTTAAATGAGATTGCTTCTGCCAGCCTGACGCAATTAACTTGCGTACGTTCATGGCGGGGCAGACGTACTGTGATCGAGCTAGCTAGTTTGACCAGAACCGCATACATTTCTTCATGACAATACATAGTCAATTCCTGAACACGATAGATTACTGACCCGATATGCTTAATTTGATCATGGGGTAACTGGTGAACACAAACGACATTGACCATGCATTTATATAGATGAAATCAAAATCGTGCTACCGATGTACTCAATGTGTCAGTCGTTTAGTTTAGTTGCCATCTGAATTATCGCGTGTGCTCGATCGACCCCCTCCTGCCTAGGTACGCATGCAGCTGATTATATTAATTGGGGCACAATTTTGGGTGCAAGTTGGCAGGCCCATTACTTTACGCGGTTCCATAACCATATAAATACTAAGAGCTTTGTTACTGTGGTTTGAAAGTACCAGTAGTACTTTCAGGTACTTACCCTTCAGAATTTTGCCGACCATTGATCTGAGAAAGTCATATAAACATATTAAGGGTGTGTTCGTTTGGACTCCAAAGAGCAGCTTGTACGGCTTCTCGGGCTCTAGAAGCCGGAGCCGCGCCAAATAGCCTTTTTCCGAACCGGGTCCGCGTAGCTCTTCACGCAAAAAACACCGAGAAGCCGCAGCTGATATTTCGTGCTGGAGCTCCTCGCAGCCGGCTGCAAAGTGGCAAAATACGGTTTTAGCCTCCCACGAAACTCCATGCTACAGCACAAATGCCACATACCGGTTCGTTCTTTCCCTTTTCCTCCAAACTACGAGCGAGTGAGCGACACATCACATCGATTCCTCCTCCACATCCGCCGCCACCCGCCCCATGTCCGGCCGCCGGAGTGCCTTCTCTCCTGCGGCCGGCGGATCGGAGCCCCGGCCCCCAAATCCCTCCAGTACCTAGCTGAACATCCCGCCTCCGTGCCCAACGCCGCCCCTCCCGTCCCGATCTCAACGAGTCAATGCCGGCAAGCAGCTCGACGCAGCTGCCCCGAGCACCGCTTCTCCCTGGGCCAGTGTGCATGGTGTGCGCGTGGGTGTGTGTGTGCTCCACGTGCTCCAACAGCTCCATCGGTCCATCCCCGAACCCAGCCAGCGACTGCACGGACGCCGCCCGGCCTCCCCGAGCCTCACCTCACTCGGGCCAGCACCAAGCCCCACCCGGTCTGGCGAACGTGTGTGGTCCGGTCACCAAGGATATGCTCTTCGTCCATGGAGTGTGTGCGTGTCAGCGTGTGAACGTGGCGTCCGTGACCTGCTGTTTGGTGTGCGTGTGCTCCATGGCGTGTGTGCTTGTGTGTAGAAACTTGGACGGATGATGCGTGTATGTGTGTGTCTCCTGGATGTAATGGAAGTGTGAGCTTGATGTATGGAACCTCTAATTGCATAGTCCATCCGAGTTCATATTGCAAATTATTTATGATGTTTGTTTATAAATTCTTGCAAACAATTGTAATTTCAGTTAAAAACCGTGAAAACTGACAATCTGCGGTAAAACAGATCTTAATCGACTCATTTACGGTTATAAAGGTACAATTAGCACTTAAACTCAATCTACAGAAGAACATAGGGCATTCTGGTCATTTCAGTACATTTCTGCACCAGCCGCAGCTGCTACAGCACAACTACCAAACACCTGCATCTCAGCTCCAACCATTCAGCCGCAGCTAGCAGCTACAGCCACTCCTTCCAGCCGAAGCCGTTGCAGCTCCAGCTTTGAAAGTTGCAGCCCAGACAAATACACCCTAAGTTTACGTAATTAAGGGTATTATAGTAATCTTCCATCCCGTCACCACTCGTGCCACCCCGCATGGAAAGAAAGTAAAAAAAAACCGTCTGAAACCAACCACGCATGTCTCCCGTCCTCACCGCTCCTCTCCGTCTTCCCAATTATCATCGCCCTACTCCTCCCCCGCCGTCGAATTCATCTCCTCTGGCGCTATCCAGGCGCGGCCGGCCACAAGCCCAGCTCCTAGATTCGCGAGAGCCCCCCCCCCCCCCCCCGCGCGGCCGTCTCGGTACTGCAACCTCTTCGTTGGAGGTGATCCCCCCCCCCCCCCCGGCTCAAGTTTTGTGAAGATAAAGTTTTTTAAGATTTGAGCGAGACATCATGATGAGAGGAGGAGAAGGACCAGTCAAGATCTCTAAGCTTGGGGATGCCAATGCATCCCAACTCTTCCTCAACTATTCAATATGACTTTCTTGAATCTATATTTTTTATTTATCTACATGATATGTGTAAGTTCTTAGAGCGTCATTTTCATTTTGTTTTTAATAAGATTATCATCACATCTAAAAGATACCCTTGGAATGAGAGATTTGCGTGGATACTATAATAAAATTTACTCTATGTACTTCACTTATATCTTTAGAGTAAATAGGGGTTGACACTTATTACTCTCTATGCTTCACTTATATTTGTTGGAGAGTAGAACATGCTTTCCATGGCTTTAACTTATATCCATGGTTTTAAGTCAGTAATATACAAGGCACTTAGAAAGGAGATACAATACAAGCTGCTCCCTGCAAATGAGGAGGCAAAAACACAATATAAACTTGCCGTTTCCGCAGGGGAATAATGTTTTTGGGGGAGAACAATCTTTGTTTGGTGTTTGCGAAAGATAGAGCTAGTTGTTCTGCCACAAGTAATGAATCAGGTGAGCGTTCAATATCTCGTCTGTCTGATTTATCAGGTTAGCTTTTTGAGTCATTTGGCTCATTTTGTTAAAATGGTACACAACCTTCATCGAATGTTCTTATTCTATGAACAACGTTATATATGTTACCGTCAAAGTACATGCTCTTAACGGTAATGTATATAATGTTGGACTTTTCGTAGCAAAGCCATTTGAGAGATGAGAGTTGTTGAAGAGAGTCTCGACAGATTGAAAGTCAACCCACATGCCGAATAAGCGAGTCTTCCTGGTTTGACTTCATGTTAGGTCTAGTCTGTGTGTTGGCTTTGTGATTCCAAGTCCAATGTATTTTTTCCCTTCATGTTAGGTTAATGTTTGCGTGTTCACTAGCGGTCGACAAAGATGGGGACGTGGAGACGCTTTGCTAGCAGGACCGAGGCCCCACACAGGGCGGCTGCAGCGGCCAAGAGGGCGGCTACAGCGGCCGAGAGGGCAGCCGCCCTCGACGAGATCGCCCGTGCAGCGGCCGAGAGGGCGGCCGCCTATGACGAGAGCGCGCGTGTAGTGGCCGAGAGGGCAGCCGCCTATGATGAGAGCGCTCGTATATTGGCCGAGAGGGCGGCCGCCCTCGACGAGAGCTTCCGTGCAGCGTCCGAGTGGGCGGCCGCCTACGACGAGAGCGATCGTGCAGCAATCGAGACCGTGGCCACCTACGACGAGAGCTTTTGTGCAGCGTCCGAGAGGGCGGTTGCATCCGCCGAGATCGATCGAACAGCCATCAATACCGCGCCGGCCCCTTCTCCACGAGATTGACGAGTACGAGCTGGAGATGGAGTCGACGGAGAGCTCATCTGTCCATGCAGCTGATCTTTTGTTTGTGAACTACTTGTCAACTTCCTTAACATGACTTGTATGATGCTTGTGAACTTACTATGTTGGTAGGAAGATTCTTATGTGACTTGGATTATATTTCCTATGTGACAATTATCTGTTAATGAACTGCTTGGTGTAACCACCGAACTTGAGGCCATGTCATCGGCGCCCTTGTTTAACTTGCCCGACGATGCCGCTGCCTTTAGGGTGGACACTCCTGCCGAGCGCGCCAGTGAGGACTACATAGCCGCGCTTGTTCAGGCAAACCCGCAGCTCCTCGACAGGGACCATGTTGTCTACGAGTCCATATAGGACGAGCGAAAGGCCGAAGGCATTCGCACGATGATGGTCCGCCTCTGTGCCGAGCAGCACAAGTTTTTTGATGATCTGGCCAAGAAGGAAGCAGAGGAGAGTGATGGCCTCGTCCCATTGAGTCGGCTGACTGCCAGTGCCGAGGACGTTGGCTCCTCCACCGCGGGGGACCACTAGTAGAAAACAGGGCTTTGGTTCTAGGCCGATCGGAGCAATAGTCCCGGTCGTGTTACGAACCGGGACTAATGTGAGCATTAGTCCCGGTTCGAGCGGCTAGGACACCGGCCGGGGTTCGGCACGCATGAGTCCCGGTCAGAATCGGACCTTTAGTCCCGATTCCTAACACCAACCGGGACTAAAGGGGTTGCGGCAGGCGCGATACCCTTTAGTCCCGGTTGGTGTCCCCAACCGGGACTAAAGGTATGTCTGCAGTCCCGGTTTTAGACCCCAACCGGGACTACAAGTTTGCCTATATATACCCTCGCCCCTGCCTGCCCTCTCCTCTGTTTTTTCCTCATAGAAGGTGGTAGGTGTGTGCTAGTTTGTTTTCCCTTCCTATGCACAAGAGGTGTTCGATGAAATGCCTGTGAGGATGATGCCACTTGAGTTCACAAAAGGTGCAAGTTTTTCGGTTATCTTGTATATGCCGAGCCAAGTCCAGATGAGAGGAGTTCTGGTTGCTTTCTGGTGAAACTGAGGACAACATATCAGATGGTAGGATTGTTCAATTAACTGTTCGGCATATACAAGATAACCAAATAATTTGCACCTTTGATTCTGGGTTGAAAGCCATAGTTATGCTCCGCAACTATTCTGATGATGGCTTTGATCTAGAATCACCGCAGTTACATGAAGGCGATGTATTAACTGGCAAGATTGGCATCTGTTTTAATTTTTGGTAAATGTATGTTTCTTTCCTTGTATAAATATACATAATAGACAGATATACAATTTCTCCTCTATTCTTCCTCCAACCCCGTCCTCACCACCGTCGATCACCCGCGCCGATCTCGTCGCCGGCACCACCGTGGTGAGCCTCTTGTTCTTATATTTTTTTAAAAGAAAAAATTCTTACTTGTATGATTTAGATAGCTACTTGTATAATTTTCTTACTTGTATTATTGTTTTTTATTATATAGTGCCATGGTTTTGGTATCCGCCCCCGTCAGCTCTCGTCCGGTCTATGATTCGGATGTGGTATATTATCTTTTATCTTGAAAAGAATTGAAGAAGAGAAGATGAAATTGGAGTTGCATGTTGCCGATGTCGTCGATCTACACAAGATCCAGATGGATGCAATGCGCTTGAAGATTAGAAATATTAGAAAATATGCCATTGATAAAGAGGCTTGTTATCATTATGATGTTGGATCAATTGTTACCTTAGTTGCGATTTTGATGTATTTATTTTTGCAGTAATAACATTTGATCACTATTAATTTGGTCATTTCTCTGTTCATGATGTTCTGTAATGGTTTTTGATATACTTAATTATATAATGCAGATGAACCGGCAATGGATGTACGTTAACCGACGCACTTCCGAGTACATTACGGGCCTGCATAATTTTATCGATGTGGCTGAGGCAAACAGTCAGAATGGTTTTATGTATTGTCCATGTGTTGGCTGTGAGAATACGAAGGATTACTCTTCCTCGAAAACCCTTCACTTCCACCTGCTTAAGTCCGGTTTCATGCCCCACTATAATTGTTGGACCAAGCACAGAGGAAGAGGGGTTATGATGGAAGACAATGAAGAAGAAGAGGATGATGACAACTATCCTATGTTCCCTGAATACAGTGATACTGCAACGGGGGAAGCTGAAGATCAAGAGGCACCAGATGTGCCCGCTGATGATCTTTGCCGGGTCATTGTTGATGCACAGAGAGAATGCGAAAGTGAAAAGGAGAAGTTGAAGTTCGATCGCATGTTAGAGGATCACAAAAAACGGTTGTACCCAAATTGCGAAGATGGCAACACAAAGCTCGGTACCACACTAGAATTGTTGCAATGGAAGGCAGAGAATGGTTTATCTGACAAGGGATTTGAGAAGTTACTGAAAATAATGAAGAAGAAGCTTCCAAAGGATAACGAATTGCCTGACAGTGCGTACGAAGCAAAGAAGGCTCTCTGCCCTCTAGGATTAGAGGTGCAGAAGATACATGCATGCCCTAATGACTGCATCTTCTACCGCGGTGAGGAGTACGAGAATTTGAATGCATGCCCGGTATGCGGTGCATTGCGGTATAAGATCAGACGAAATGACCCTGGTGATGTTGAGGGCGAGCGCCCCAGGAAGAGGGTTCCTGCCAAGGTGATGTGGTATGCTCCTATAATACCATGGTTGAAACTTCTGTTCAGAAACAAAGAGCATGCCTAGTTGTTGCGATGGCACAAAGAAGACCGTAAGAAAGACGGGATGTTGAGAGTACCCGCTGATGGGTCGCAGTGGAGAAAAATCGAGAGAAAGTGGCCGGAGTTTGCAGATGACGCAAGGAACTTATGGTTTGGTATAAATGCAGATGGCATTAATCCTTTTGGGGAGCAGAGCAGCAATCATAGCACCTGGCCTGTGACTCTATGTATCTACAACCTTCCTCCTTGGTTGTGCATGAAGCGGAAATTCATTATGATGCCAGTGCTCATCCAAGGCCCTAAGCAACCCGGCAACGACATTGATGTGTACCTAATTAGGCCATTAGTTGAAGAACTTTTACAGTTGTGGGATATAAAAGGTGTACGTGTGTGGGATGAGCACAAATAGGAGGAATTTGACCTACGAACGTTGCTGTTTGTAACCATCAATGATTGGCCTGCTCTTAGTAACCTTTCAGGACAGACAAACAAGGGATACAATGCATGCACACACCGTTTAGACCAGGAGTTCAAACCCCACACCATGAGTATGTGGCTCCATAAGTGAGTATGTGGCCATTCTCATGAACATCCAGGCACCTTTATATTATCTTACATCAGGAGTTCAAACCCCACACCATGAGTATGCTGGGTTATAAAACTCTAGTTATGATCAAAATATTTTGTTGAAATTCTTTGATAATCATGTGTATTACACATAAGTGAGTATGTATAAAAATTAGGATGTGATTTGAAGAAGTTCAAAAAATTGACATAACATATGTAAAAAAAAATGCCCGCCTACTACCAGGAGAATTCACACACCACGGCCTGCATAAGACTAGAAACCCAACTATATATGGGCCAGGATGCATGCCCGTAGGGCACAAACTTCTGCTTTCAGTAGGCCCCACAGGGCAGCGACGGGGCAGGTTAGACGATGAGCTTCGAGAGGAACTTGACACGGTAGCCGCACGCGGGCTTATAAACCGGCGCGAGCGCCTCTCGCTTGGCGAGGTGGGACTAAACTCCCACCACCCCTCGGCTGAGCCAGGATCAACCCTTTAGTCCCGGTTGGTGGCTCGGACCGGGACTAAAGGCCACCCTTTAGTCCCGGTCCGAGCAACCAACCGGGACTAAAGGCCTGGGTTTCGCACCCTTTGGCCTGGTGAAATTCACCTTTAGTCCTGGTTGGAGGCTCGGACCGGGACTAAAGGGGGGTCTTTAGTCCCGGTTGGAGCCACCAACCGGGACTAAAGGGTGGGGTATATAAACAGCACTTCGCGAATTTCCCTCCCAATCTCTCCCATTCTCTCCCCCGACGCGCGCCGAACCCACCACGACGCCGCCAGGTTGCCGAAGGACATCGTTATCGTCTCCACTCCTCCCCCCCGACCCCGACGCCGCCGTCGCCGCTCCTCTCGTCTCCGACCCCGACGCCGTCGTCACCGCTCCTCCTGTCTCCGACCCCGACGCCGCCGTCGCCGCTCCTCCCTGTTGGAAATATGCCCTAGAGGCAATAATAAATTGGTTATTATTATATTTCCTTGTTCATGATAATCGTTTATTATCCATGCTATAATTGTATTGATTGGAAACTCAAATACATGTGTGGGTACATAGACAACACTGTGTCCCTAGTAAGCCTCTAGTTAAACTAGCTCGTTGATCGAAGATGGTTAAGGTTTCCTAGCCATGGACATGAGATGTCATTTGATAACGGGATCACATCATTAGGAGAATGATGTGATGGACAAGACCCAAACTATAAACGTAGCATATGATCGTGTCAGTTTATTGCTATTGTTTTCTGCATGTCAAGTATCTGTTCCTATGACCATGAGATCATGCAACTCCCTGACATCGGAGGAGTACCTTGTGTGTATCAAACGTCGCAACGTAACTGGGTGACTATAAAGGTGCTCTACAGGTATCTCCGAGGATGTCTGTTGGGTTGGCATGGATCGAGACTGGGATTTGTTACTCCGTGTGACGGAGAGGTATCTCAGGGCCCACTCGGTAATACAACATCACAATGAGCCTTGCAAGCAATGTGACTAAAATGTTAGCCACGAGATCTTGTATTACGGAACGAGTAAAGAGACTTGCCGGTAACGATATTGAACTAGGTATAGAGATACCGACGATCGAATCTCGGGCAAGTAACATACCGAAGAACAAAGGGAACAGCATACGGGATTAACTGAATCCTTGACATAGAGGTTCGACCGATAAAGTTCTTCGTAGAATATGTAGGAGCCAATATGGGCATCCAGGTCCCGCTATTGGTTATTGGCCGTAGAGGTGTCTCGGTCATGTCTACATAGTTCTCGAACCCGCAGGGTCTACACACTTAACGTTTGGTGACGATTAGTATAGTTGAGTTATTTTGTTGGTGACCGAAGGTTGTTCGGAGTCCCGGATAAGATCCCGGACATGACGAGGATCTCTGGAAGAGTCCGGAGGTAAAGATTAATATATGTGATAATAGTGTTTTGATCTCCGGAAGGGTTCCGGAATTCACCGGAAGAGGTTCCGGATGTTTCCCGAAATGTTCGGATACGAGAACACTTTATTTGGGCCAAGGGGTAAAGCCCACGAGGCTTAGGCAAGGTGCAAAAGGAAGTTTTGCTGGCGTCTGGGGCGGTACTACCGCTTATCGTAAGCGGTACTACCGCTACGGGCGGTACTACCGCTTATCGTAAGCGGTACTACCGCTTGTGCGCGGTACTGCAGGGATCCGAGTTGGACTCTTTCCCTGCGGGCCAAACCGACCTTGTGCGGGCAAAACCGACCTGGAGGAGGCTTTTACTCCAAGTTTAGACCCCAAGGCTCAACATATAAATAGAGGGGCAGGGCTAGCACACGGGACACATTAAGATTTCCCAAGCCGTGTGTCAGCAACCCTAACCCTCTAGTTCTCCCGTCATAATCTCCGTAGTGCTTGGCGAAGCCCTGCAGAGATTGTTCCTCACAACCATCACCACGCCGTCGTGCTGCCGGAACTCATCTACTACTTCATCATCGCTGGCTGGATCGAGGAGGTGAAGGCGTCATCAAGCCGTACGTGTGTTGAACGCGGAGGTGCCGTCCGTTCGGCACTAGTTCGTGATCGGATCGAGGGACGACTTGCGATTTGGATCGTGGAGACGTTCGACTACATCAACCGCGTTTCTTAACGCTTCCGCTTAGCGATCTACAAGGGTATGTAGATTTACTCTCCCTCTCGTAGATGCTCATCACCATGGATAGATCTTGTGTGTGCATAGGAAATTTTTTGTTTCCCATGCAACGTTCCCCAACAGTGGCATCTGAGCTAGGTCTATGCGTAGATGAGATCTCGAGTAGAACACAAACGAGTTGTGGGCGTGGGTGTATACATATTGCTTGCCGTTACTAGTTGATACTTGATTCGGCGGTATTGTGAGATGAAGCGGCCCGGACCGACATTACGCGTACGCTTACGCGAGACAGGTTCCTTCAACTGACATGTAACTTCGTTGCATAAAGATGGCTAGCGGGTGTCTGTCTCTCTCACTTTAGTTGAATCGATTTCAATGAAGAGGGTTCTTTTAGAAGATCAAAAAGCAATCACTACACCACGTTGTGGTTTTGCGTAGGTAAGAACGGTTCTTGCAAACCCGTAGCAGCCACGTAAAATTTGCAACAACAATTAGAGGACGTCTAACTTGTTTTTGCAGGGTATGTTGTGATGTGATATGGCCAATTACATGATGAGATATATGTGATGTATGAGATGATCATGTGTTGTATAGAATATCACGACTTGCATGTCGATGAGTACGGCAACTGGCAGGAGCCATAGAGTTGTCTTTAATTATTTTCGCCGTTTTTGCTTTACTTTATCGCTATGAGTTAGCTATAGTCGTGGAAGCAACAGTCGGCGCGACAACCTCATGGCGACACGTTGATGGAGATCAAGATGATGGAGATCATGGTGTCATGCCGGTGACGATGAAGATCATGCCGGTGCTTTGGAGATGGAGATCAAAAGCACAAGTTCATGGCCATATCATGTCACTTATGATTTGCATGTGATGTTAATCCTTTTATGCATCTTATTTTGCTTAGGACGACGGTAGCATTATAAGGTGATCCCTCACTTAAATTTCAAGATAAATTGTGTTCTCCCCAAGTGTGCACCGTTGCGAAAGTTCGTCGTTTCGAGACACGCCGTGATGATCGGGTGTGACAGACTCTACGTTCACATACAACGGGTGTAAGCCATGTTGCACGTGCGGAACACTCGGGTTAAACTTGACGAGCCTAGCATGTACAGACATGGCCTCGGAACACAAGAGACCGAAAGGTCGAACATGAGTCATATAGTAGATATGATCAACATGAAGATGTTCACCATTGAAACCACCTCAACTCACGTGAAGATCGGACTTGAGTTGGTGGATTTGGATCATGTTACACTCGAATGATCGGAGGGATGTCAATTTGAGTGGGAGTTTTTAAGTAATATGATTAACTAAACTCATTATCTAGAACAATAGTCTAAGTTGTCTTTGCAATATTTATGTTGTAGATCATGGCTCGCGCAGTAGCACCCCTGAATTTTAATGCGTTCCTAGAGAAAGCTAAGTTGAAAGATGATGGAAGTAACTTTGTGGACTGGGCCCGTAATCTAAGGATTATCCTTACGGCTTCCCAGAAGGCTTATGTCCTTGATGCACCGCTTGGTGATCCACCCGCTCCAGTTGAGTCTCTAGACGTTGTGAACGCCTGGCAGGCTCGTTCTGAAGATTACTCAATAGTTCAATGTGCAATATTGTATGGCTTAGAACCGGAACTTCAAAGACGTTTTGAACGTCATGGAGCATATGAGATTTTCCAGGAGTTGAAGTTTATCTTTCAGAAGAATGCCCGGATCGAGAGATATGAGATCTCCGATAAGTTCTATGCTTGCAAGATGGAGGAGAACGGGTCTATCAGTGATCACGTACTCAGAATGTCTGGGTACTCCACCCGTCTGGCTGAATTGGGGATGCCCCTTCCGCCAGAGGCTATCACTGATAGAGTTCTTCAATCATTGCCACCTAGCTACAAGAGCTTCGTGTTGAACTATAACATGCACGGGATGAACAAGTCAGTCGCCGAGCTGTTTGCTATGCTGAAAGCCGCTGAGTCTGAAATTCAGAAGGAGCATCAAGTGTTGATGGTCAATAAAACCACTAGTTTCAAGAAAAATGGCAAGGGTAAGAAGGGTAACTCCAAGAAGAGTGGCAAAGCAGTTGCTCCTCTCGTGAAGAAACCCAAGGCTGGACCCAAACCAGAAACTGTGTGCTTTCATTGCAAGGGAACTGGACACTGGAAGCGGAACTGCCCCAAGTATTTGGCTGACAAGAAGGCGGCCAACAACAAACAAGGTATATATGATATACATGTTATTGATGTGTACCTTACCAACTCTCGTTGTAGTGCCTGGGTATTTGATACCGGTGCGGTTGCTCATATTTGCAACTCAAAACAGGAACTGCGGAATAGACGGAGGCTGGCAAAGGACGAAGTGACGATGCACGTGGGAAATGGTTCCAAGGTTGATGTGATCGCCGTCGGCACGCTCGCTCTTCGATTACCATCGGGATTAGTGATGAACCTGAATAAATGTTATTTGGTGCCTGCGTTAAGCATGAACATTATATCTGGATCTTGTTTATTGCGAGACGGTTACTCATTTAAATCAGAGAATAATGGTTGTTCTATTTATATGAGTAATATCTTTTATGGTCATGCACCCAATGTGAGGGGTTTATTCTTATTGAATCTCGATAGTAATGATACACATGTTCATAACATTGATGCCAAAAGATGTAGAATTGATAATGATAATACCACTTTCTTGTGGCACTGCCGTTTAGGTCATATTGGCGTAAAACGCATGAGGAAGCTCCATGCTGATGGACTTTTGGAGTCACTTGATTTTGAATCACTTGACACATGTGAGCCATGCCTCATGGGCAAGATGACTAAAACGCCGTTCTCTGGAACAATGGAACGGGCAAGTAACTTATTGGAAATCATACATACTGATGTGTGCGGTCCGATGAGCATTGAGGCGCGCGGTGGTTATCGTTACTTTCTCACCTTCACTGATGACTTAAGAAGATATGGGTATATTTACTTAATGAAACACAAGTCTGAAACGTTTGAAAAGTTCAAACAATTTCAGAGTGAAGTTGAGAATCATCGTAGCAAGAAGATTAAATTCCTACGATCTGATCGAGGAGGAGAATATCTGAGTTATGAGTTTGGCAGTCACTTAAGACAATGTGGAATTGTTTCACAACTAACACCGCCTGGAACACCACAGCGTAATGGTGTGTCCGAACGTCGTAATCGAACCTTATTGGATATGGTGCAATCTATGATGTCTCTTGCCGATTTGCCACTATCGTTTTGGGGTTATGCATTAGAGACAGCTGCATTCACTTTAAATAGGGCACCATCGAAATCCGTTGAGACGACGCCATATGAACTTTGGTTTGGCAAGAAGCCAAAGCAGTCGTTTCTTAAAGTTTGGGGATGTGATGCTTATGTCAAAAAGCTTCAGCCTGAAAAGCTGGAACCCAAAGCGGAGAAATGCGTCTTCATAGGATACCCAAAAGAGACAGTTGGGTATACCTTCTACCTCAGATCCGAAGGCAAAGTGTTTGTCGCTAAAAACGGAACATTTCTTGAGAAAGAGTTTCTCTCGAAAGAATTGAGTGGGAGGAAGATAGAACTTGATGAGGTTGTTGAACCGTTACTTCAACCTGAGAGTAGCGCAGCGCAGAAAGATGTTTCTGTAGAGCCTACATCAGATGAAGAGGAAGTTAATGATGATGATCATGAAGCTTTGGATCAAGTTGCTATCGAACCTCGTAGGTCGACAAGGACGCGTACTGCTCCTGAGTGGTACGGCAACCCTGTCTTAGAGGTCATGTTGTTGGACAACGATGAACCTACGAGCTATGGAGAAGCGATGATGGGCCCGGATTCCGAGAAGTGGTTAGAGGCCATGAAATCCGAGATGGGATCCATGTATGAAAACAAAGTGTGGACTTTGGAAGTATTACCTGAAGGGCGTAAGGCCATTCAGAACAAATGGATCTTTAAGAGGAAGACGGACGCAGACGGTAATATCACCGTCTATAAAGCTCGACTTGTGGCAAAGGGTTTTTCACAAGTTCAAGGAGTTGACTACGATGAGACCTTCTCACCCGTAGCGATGCTTAAGTCCGTCAGAATCATGTTAGCAATAGCTGCCTTTTTCGATTATGAAATTTGGCAGATGGATGTCAAAACAGCGTTCCTTAACGGTTTCCTTAAGGAAGAGTTGTATATGATGCAACCAGAAGGTTTTGTCGATCCAGAGAATGCTGACAAAGTTTGCAAACTCCAGCGATCCATTTATGGACTGGTGCAAGCATCTCGGAGTTGGAATCTTCGCTTTGATGAGGTGATCAAAGCGTTCGAGTTTATACAAGTTTACGGAGAAGCTTGTATTTACAAGAAAGTGAGTGGGAGCTCTATAGCGTTTCTAATATTATATGTGGATGACATATTACTGATTGGAAACAATATAGAAATGTTGGAAAGCATGAAGGAATATTTGAACAAAAGATTTTCAATGAAGGACCTAGGAGAAGCTGCTTTCATATTAGGCATCAAGATCTATAGAGATAGATCGAGACGCTTAATAGGACTTTCACAAAGCACATACCTTGACAAAGTTTTGAAGAAGTTCAAAATGGATCAGTCCAAGAAGGGGTTCTTGCCTGTATTGCAAGGTGTGAAGTTGAATAAGACTCAATGCCCAGTGACTGCAGAAGATAGAGAAAAGATGAGTGTCATCCCCTATGCTTCAGCCATAGGCTCTATCATGTATGCAATGCTGTGCACAAGACCCGATGTCAGCCTTGCCATAAGTATGGTCGGAAGGTTTCAAAGTGATCCAGGAATGGAACACTGGACGGCGGTCAAGAATATCCTGAAGTACCTGAAAAGGACTAAGGACATGTTTCTCGTTTATGGAGGTGATCAAGAGCTCGTCGTAAAGGGTTACGTCGATGCAAGCTTTGACACTGATCCGGATGACTCTAAGTCACAAACCGGATACGTATTTATTCTTAATGGGGGTGCGGTTAGCTGGTGCAGTTCCAAGCAAAGCGTGGTAGCTGATTCTACATGCGAAGCGGAGTACATCGCTGCCTCGGAGGCGGCGAAGGAAGGTGTCTGGATGAAGGAGTTCATGACAGATCTTGGAGTAGTGCCTAGTGTGCTTAACCCAATGACTCTGTTTTGTGATAATACTGGTGCCATTGCTCTAGCCAAGGAACCAAGATTTCACAAGAGGACCAGACACATAAAGCGACGTTTCAATTCCATCCGCGATTACATCAAGGAGGACGACATAAATATTTGCAAAGTACACACGGATCTGAATGTTGCAGATCCGATGACTAAACCTCTTCCAAGGGCTAAACATGAACAACACCAGAACTGCATGGGTGTTCAATTCATTACAATGTAAATCACATAGTGATGTGAACTAGATTATTGACTCTAGTGCAAGTGGGAGACTGTTGGAAATATGCCCTAGAGGCAATAATAAATTGGTTATTATTATATTTCCTTGTTCATGATAATCGTTTATTATCCATGCTATAATTGTATTGATTGGAAACTCAAATACATGTGTGGGTACATAGACAACACTGTGTCCCTAGTAAGCCTCTAGTTAAACTAGCTCGTTGATCAAAGATGGTTAAGGTTTCCTAGCCATGGACATGAGATGTCATTTGATAACGGGATCACATCATTTGGAGAATGATGTGATGGACAAGACCCAAACTATAAACGTAGCATATGATCGTGTCAGTTTATTGCTATTGTTTTCTGCATGTCAAGTATCTGTTCCTATGACCATGAGATCATGCAACTCCCTGACATCGGAGGAGTACCTTGTGTGTATCAAACGTCGCAACGTAACTGGGTGACTATAAAGGTGCTCTACAGGTATCTCCGAGGATGTCTGTTGGGTTGGCATGGATCGAGACTGGGATTTGTTACTCCGTGTGACGGAGAGGTATCTCAGGGCCCACTCGGTAATACAACATCACAATGAGCCTTGCAAGCAATGTGACTAAAATGTTAGCCACGAGATCTTGTATTACGGAACGAGTAAAGAGACTTGCCGGTAACGATATTGAACTAGGTATAGAGATACCGACGATCGAATCTCGGGCAAGTAACATACCGAAGAACAAAGGGAACAGCATACGGGATTAACTGAATCCTTGACATAGAGGTTCGACCGATAAAGTTCTTCGTAGAATATGTAGGAGCCAATATGGGCATCCAGGTCCCGCTATTGGTTATTGGCCGTAGAGGTGTCTCGGTCATGTCTACATAGTTCTCGAACCCGCAGGGTCTACACACTTAACGTTTGGTGACGATTAGTATAGTTGAGTTATTTTGTTGGTGACCGAAGGTTGTTCGGAGTCCCGGATAAGATCCCGGACATGACGAGGATCTCTGGAAGAGTCCGGAGGTAAAGATTAATATATGTGATAATAGTGTTTTGATCTCCGGAAGGGTTCCGGAATTCACCGGAAGAGGTTCCGGATGTTTCCCGAAATGTTCGGATACGAGAACACTTTATTTGGGCCAAGGGGTAAAGCCCACGAGGCTTAGGCAAGGTGCAAAAGGAAGTTTTGCTGGCGTCTGGGGCGGTACTACCGCTTATCGTAAGCGGTACTACCGCTACGGGCGGTACTACCGCTTATCGTAAGCGGTACTACCGCTACGGGCGGTACTACCGCTTATCGTAAGCGGTACTACCGCTTGTGCGCGGTACTACAGGGATCTGAGTTGGACTCTTTCCCTGCGGGCCAAACCGACCTTGTGCGGGCAAAACCGACCTGGAGGAGGCTTTTACTCCAAGTTTAGACCCCAAGGCTCAACATATAAATAGAGGGGCAGGGCTAGCACACGGGACACATTAAGATTTCCCAAGCCGTGTGTCAGCAACCCTAACCCTCTAGTTCTCCCGTCATAATCTCCGTAGTGCTTGGCGAAGCCCTGCAGAGATTGTTCCTCACCACCATCACCACGCCGTCGTGCTGCCGGAACTCATCTACTACTTCATCATCGCTCGCTGGATCGAGGCGTCATCAAGCCGTACGTGTGTTGAACGCGGAGGTGCCGTCCGTTCGGCACTAGTTCGTGATCGGATCGAGGGACGACTTGCGATTTGGATCGTGGAGACGTTCGACTACATCAACCGCGTTTCTTAACGCTTCCGCTTAGCGATCTACAAGGGTATGTAGATTTACTCTCCCTCTCGTAGATGCTCATCACCATGGATAGATCTTGTGTGTGCGTAGGAAAAATTTTGTTTCCCATGCAACGTTCCCCAACAGTGGCATCTGAGCTAGGTCTATGCGTAGATGAGATCTCGAGTAGAACACAAACGAGTTGTGGGCGTGGGTGTATACATATTGCTTGCCGTTACTAGTTGATACTTGATTCGGCGGTATTGTGAGATGAAGCGGCCCGGACCGACATTACGCGTACGCTTACGCGAGACAGGTTCCTTCAACTGACATGTAACTTCGTTGCATAAAGATGGCTAGCGGGTGTCTGTCTCTCTCACTTTAGTTGAATCGATTTCAATGAAGAGGGTTCTTTTAGAAGATCAAAAAGCAATCACTACACCACGTTGTGGTTTTGCATAGGTAAGAACGGTTCTTGCAAACCCGTAGCAGCCACGTAAAATTTGCAACAACAATTAGAGGACGTCTAACTTGTTTTTGCAGGGTATGTTGTGATGTGATATGGCCAATTACATGATGAGATATATGTGATGTATGAGATGATCATGTGTTGTATAGAATATCACGACTTGCATGTCGATGAGTACGGCAACTGGCAGGAGCCATAGAGTTGTCTTTAATTATTTTCGCCGTTTTTGCTTTACTTTATCGCTATGAGTTAGCTATAGTCGTGGAAGCAACAGTCGGCGTGACAACCTCATGGCGACACGTTGATGGAGATCAAGATGATGGAGATCATGGTGTCATGCCGGTGACGATGAAGATCATGCCGGTGCTTTGGAGATGGAGATCAAAAGAACAAGTTCATGGCCATATCATGTCACTTATGATTTGCATGTGATGTTAATCCTTTTATGCATCTTATTTTGCTTAGGACGACGGTAGCATTATAAGGTGATCCCTCACTTAAATTTCAAGATAAATTGTGTTCTCCCCAAGTGTGCACCGTTGCGAAAGTTCGTCGTTTCGAGACACGCCATGATGATCGGGTGTGATAGACTCTACGTTCACATACAACGGGTGTAAGCCATGTTGCACGTGCGGAACACTCGGGTTAAACTTGACGAGCCTAGCATGTACAGACATGGCCTCGGAACACAAGAGACCGAAAGGTCGAACATGAGTCATATAGTAGATATGATCAACATGAAGATGTTCACCATTGAAACCACCTCAACTCACGTGAAGATCGGACTTGAGTTGGTGGATTTGGATCATGTTACACTCGAATGATCGGAGGGATGTCAATTTGAGTGGGAGTTTTTAAGTAATATGATTAACTAAACTCATTATCTAGAACAATAGTCTAAGTTGTCTTTGCAATATTTATGTTGTAGATCATGGCTCGCGCAGTAGCACCCCTGAATTTTAATGCGTTCCTAGAGAAAGCTAAGTTGAAAGATGATGGAAGTAACTTTGTGGACTGGGCCCGTAATCTAAGGATTATCCTTACGGCTTCCCAGAAGGCTTATGTCCTTGATGCACCGCTTGGTGATCCACCCGCTCCAGTTGAGTCTCTAGACGTTGTGAACGCCTGGCAGGCTCGTTCTGAAGATTACTCAATAGTTCAATGTGCAATATTGTATGGCTTAGAACCGGGACTTCAAAGACGTTTTGAACGTCATGGAGCATATGAGATGTTCCAGGAGTTGAAGTTTATCTTTCAGAAGAATGCCCGGATCGAGAGATATGAGATCTCCGATAAGTTCTATGCTTGCAAGATGGAGGAGAACGGGTCTATCAGTGATCACGTACTCAGAATGTCTGGGTACTCCACCCGTCTGGCTGAATTGGGGATGCCCCTTCCGCCAGAGGCTATCACTGACAGAGTTCTTCAATCATTGCCACCTAGCTACAAGAGCTTCGTGTTGAACTATAACATGCACGGGATGAACAAGTCAGTCGCCGAGCTGTTTGCTATGCTGAAAGCCGCTGAGTCTGAAATTCAGAAGGAGCATCAAGTGTTGATGGTCAATAAAACCACTAGTTTCAAGAAAAATGGCAAGGGTAAGAAGGGTAACTCCAAGAAGAGTGGCAAAGCAGTTGCTCCTCTCGTGAAGAAACCCAAGGCTGGACCCAAACCAGAAACTGTGTGCTTTCATTGCAAGGGAACTGGACACTGGAAGCGGAACTGCCCCAAGTATTTGGCTGACAAGAAGGCGGCCACCAACAAACAAGGTATATATGATATACATGTTATTGATGTGTACCTTACCAACTCTCGTTGTAGTGCCTGGGTATTTGATACCGGTGCGGTTGCTCATATTTGCAACTCAAAACAGGAACTGCGGAATAGACGGAGGCTGGCAAAGGACGAAGTGACGATGCGCGTGGGAAATGGTTCCAAGGTTGATGTGATCGCCGTCGGCACGCTCGCTCTTCGATTACCATCGGGATTAGTGATGAACCTGAATAAATGTTATTTGGTGCCTGCGTTAAGCATGAACATTATATCTGGATCTTGTTTATTGCGAGACGGTTACTCATTTAAATCAGAGAATAATGGTTGTTCTATTTATATGAGTAATATCTTTTATGGTCATGCACCCAATGTGAGGGGTTTATTCTTATTGAATCTCGATAGTAATGATACACATGTTCATAACATTGATGCCAAAAGATGTAGAATTGATAATGATAATACCACTTTCTTGTGGCACTGCCGTTTAGGTCATATTGGCGTAAAACGCATGAGGAAGCTCCATGCTGATGGACTTTTGGAGTCACTTGATTTTGAATCACTTGACACATGTGAGCCATGCCTCATGGGCAAGATGACTAAAACGCCGTTCTCTGGAACAATGGAACAGGCAAGTAACTTATTGGAAATCATACATACTGATGTGTGCGGTCCGATGAGCATTGAGGCGCGCGGTGGTTATCGTTACTTTCTCACCTTCACTGATGACTTAAGAAGATATGGGTATATTTACTTAATGAAACACAAGTCTGAAACGTTTGAAAAGTTCAAACAATTTCAGAGTGAAGTTGAGAATCATCGTAGCAAGAAGATTAAATTCCTACGATCTGATCGAGGAGGAGAATATCTGAGTTATGAGTTTGGCAGTCACTTAAGACAATGTGGAATTGTTTCACAACTAACACCGCCTGGAACACCACAGCGTAATGGTGTGTCCGAACGTCGTAATCGAACCTTATTGGATATGGTGCGATCTATGATGTCTCTTGCCGATTTGCCACTATCGTTTTGGGGTTATGCATTAGAGACAGCTGCATTCACTTTAAATAGGGCACCATCGAAATCCGTTGAGACGACGCCATATGAACTTTGGTTTGGCAAGAAGCCAAAGCTGTCATTTCTTAAAGTTTGGGGATGTGATGCTTATGTCAAAAAGCTTCAGCCTGAAAAGCTGGAACCCAAAGCGGAGAAATGCGTCTTCATAGGATACCCAAAAGAGACAGTTGGGTATACCTTCTACCTCAGATCCGAAGGCAAAGTGTTTGTCGCTAAAAACGGAACATTTCTTGAGAAAGAGTTTCTCTCGAAAGAATTGAGTGGGAGGAAGATAGAACTTGATGAGGTTGTTGAACCGTTACTTCAACCTGAGAGTAGCGCAGCGCAGAAAGATGTTTCTGTAGAGCCTACATCAGATGAAGAGGAAGTTAATGATGATGATCATGAAGCTTTGGATCAAGTTGCTATCGAACCTCGTAGGTCGACAAGGACGCGTACTGCTCCTGAGTGGTACGGCAACCCTGTCTTAGAGGTCATGTTGTTGGACAACGATGAACCTACGAGCTATGGAGAAGCGATGATGGGCCCGGATTCCGAGAAGTGGTTAGAGGCCATGAAATCCGAGATGGGATCCATGTATGAAAACAAAGTGTGGACTTTGGAAGTATTACCTGAAGGGCGTAAGGCCATTCAGAACAAATGGATCTTTAAGAGGAAGACGGACGCAGACGGTAATATCACCGTCTATAAAGCTCGACTTGTGGCAAAGGGTTTTTCACAAGTTCAAGGAGTTGACTACGATGAGACCTTCTCACCCGTAGCGATGCTTAAGTCCGTCAGAATCATGTTAGCAATAGCTGCCTTTTTCGATTATGAAATTTGGCAGATGGATGTCAAAACAGCGTTCCTTAACGGTTTCCTTAAGGAAGAGTTGTATATGATGCAACCAGAAGGTTTTGTCGATCCAGAGAATGCTGACAAAGTTTGCAAACTCCAGCGATCCATTTATGGACTGGTGCAAGCATCTCGGAGTTGGAATCTTCGCTTTGATGAGGTGATCAAAGCGTTCGAGTTTATACAAGTTTACGGAGAAGCTTGTATTTACAAGAAAGTGAGTGGGAGCTCTATAGCGTTTCTAATATTATATGTGGATGACATATTACTGATTGGAAACAATATAGAAATGTTGGAAAGCATGAAGGAATATTTGAACAAAAGTTTTTCAATGAAGGACCTAGGAGAAGCTGCTTTCATATTAGGCATCAAGATCTATAGACATAGATCGAGACGCTTAATAGGACTTTCACAAAGCACATACCTTGACAAAGTTTTGAAGAAGTTCAAAATGGATCAGTCCAAGAAGGGGTTCTTGCCTGTATTGCAAGGTGTGAAGTTGAATAAGACTCAATGCCCAGTGACTGCAGAAGATAGAGAAAAGATGAGTGTCATCCCCTATGCTTCAGCCATAGGCTCTATCATGTATGCAATGCTGTGCACAAGACCCGATGTCAGCCTTGCCATAAGTATGGTCGGAAGGTTTCAAAGTGATCCAGGAATGGAACACTGGACGGCGGTCAAGAATATCCTGAAGTACCTGAAAAGGACTAAGGACATGTTTCTCGTTTATGGAGGTGATCAAGAGCTCGTCGTAAAGGGTTACGTCGATGCAAGCTTTGACACTGATCCGGATGACTCTAAGTCACAAACCGGATACGTATTTATTCTTAATGGGGGTGCGGTTAGCTGGTGCAGTTCCAAGCAAACCGTGGTAGCTGATTCTACATGCGAAGCGGAGTACATCGCTGCCTCGGAGGCGGCGAAGGAAGGTGTCTGGATGAAGGAGTTCATGACAGATCTTGGAGTAGTGCCTAGTGCGCTTAACCCAATGACTCTGTTTTATGATAATACTGGTGCCATTGCTCTAGCCAAGGAACCAAGATTTCACAAGAGGACCAGACACATAAAGCGACGTTTCAATTCCATCCGCGATTACATCAAGGAGGACGACATAAATATTTGCAAAGTACACACGGATCTGAATGTTGCAGATCCGATGACTAAACCTCTTCCAAGGGCTAAACATGAACAACACCAGAACTGCATGGGTGTTCGATTCATTACAATGTAAATCACATAGTGATGTGAACTAGATTATTGACTCTAGTGCAAGTGGGAGACTGTTGGAAATATGCCCTAGAGGCAATAATAAATTGGTTATTATTATATTTCCTTGTTCATGATAATCGTTTATTATCCATGCTATAATTGTATTGATTGGAAACTCAAATACATGTGTGGGTACATAGACAACACTGTGTCCCTAGTAAGCCTCTAGTTAAACTAGCTCGTTGATCAAAGATGGTTAAGGTTTCCTAGCCATGGACATGAGATGTCATTTGATAACGGGATCACATCATTAGGAGAATGATGTGATGGACAAGACCCAAACTATAAACGTAGCATATGATCGTGTCAGTTTATTGCTATTGTTTTCTGCATGTCAAGTATCTGTTCCTATGACCATGAGATCATGCAACTCCCTGACATCGGAGGAGTACCTTGTGTGTATCAAACGTCGCAACGTAACTGGGTGACTATAAAGGTGCTCTACAGGTATCTCCGAGGATGTCTGTTGGGTTGGCATGGATCGAGACTGGGATTTGTTACTCCGTGTGATGGAGAGGTATCTCAGGGCCCACTCGGTAATACAACATCACAATGAGACTTGCAAGCAATGTGACTAAAATGTTAGCCACGAGATCTTGTATTACGGAACGAGTAAAGAGACTTGCCGGTAACGAGATTGAACTAGGTATAGAGATACCGACGATCGAATCTCGGGCAAGTAACATACCGAAGAACAAAGGGAACAACATACGGGATTAACTGAATCCTTGACATAGAGGTTCGACCGATAAAGTTCTTCGTAGAATATGTAGGAGCCAATATGGGCATCCAGGTCCCGCTATTGGTTATTGGCCGTAGAGGTGTCTCGGTCATGTCTACATAGTTCTCGAACCCGCAGGGTCTACACACTTAACGTTTGGTGACGATTAGTATAGTTGAGTTATTTTGTTGGTGACCGAAGGTTGTTCGGAGTCCCGGATAAGATCCCGGACATGACGAGGATCTCTGGAAGAGTCCGGAGGTAAAGATTAATATATGTGATAATAGTGTTTTGATCTTCGGAAGGGTTCCGGAATTCACCGGAAGAGGTTCCGGATGTTTCCCGAAATGTTCGGATACGAGAACACTTTATTTGGGCCAAGGGGTAAAGCCCACGAGGCTTAGGCAAGGTGCAAAAGGAAGTTTTGCTGGCGTCTGGGGCGGTACTACCGCTTATCGTAAGCGGTACTACCGCTACGGGCGGTACTACCGCTTATTGTAAGCTGTACTACCGCTACGGGCGGTACTACCGCTTATCGTAAGCGGTACTACCGCTTGTGCGCGGTACTGCAGGGATCCGAGTTGGACTCTTTCCCTGCGGGCCAAACGGACCTTGTGCGGGCAAAACCGACCTGGAGGAGGCTTTTACTCCAAGTTTAGACCCCAAGGCTCAACATATAAATAGAGGGGCAGGGCTAGCACACGGGACACATTAAGATTTCCCAAGCCGTGTGTCAGCAACCCTAACCCTCTAGTTCTCCCGTCATAATCTCCGTAGTGCTTGGCGAAGCCCTGCAGAGATTGTTCCTCAACACCATCACCACGCCGTCGTGCTGCCGGAACTCATCTACTACTTCATCATCGCTCGCTGGATCGAGGAGGTGAAGGCGTCATCAAGCCGTACGTGCGTTGAACGCGGAGGTGCCGTCCGTTCGGCACTAGTTCGTGATCGTATCGAGGGACGACTTGCGATTTGGATCGCGGAGACGTTCGACTACATCAACCGCGTTTCTTAACGCTTCCGCTTAGCGATCTACAAGGGTATGTAGATTTACTCTCCCTCTCGTAGATGCTCATCACCATGGATAGATCTTGTGTGTGCGTAGGAAAATTTTTGTTTCCCATGCAACGTTCCCCAACACTCCCGCCCGACCCCGACGCCACCACCTCGATCCATCGACTCCGCCGCCTCCTCCCACGGTGAGCCTCCGCCTCCTCCCTCTCTGTTCGCCCCCTCGCCGTACCCGCGGATGCCCGAGCGCGGCGGCGCCATGGCCCATGGCCACGTCCCATTGTTACCCATTTGCAACGGCGGACCCAGGAATTATACATAAGGGGGGCCGAACATTGAACAAGTCTAAAAAGGCAACATGGTGTATCGAATATATATATATGATTTTTTCTAGGATTTTTTTGTGGAAATTGATGTCGGTATATTAAAATATGTGCTATTATACTAATAAAGTGTTGATAAATAGACATATCACATAGATAGCATGAGAGCAAAATGCATAATTAGATGGCGATGAACAAACAATTATCAATCTGCATAGACCTTTTGTCGTATGTAATCAAACAACAATTGGTTTTTTAGGGTGTTGCATTGGTAAAACGTCAGTCTAATCTATTTATATATTTTGAAATCAAAGTAACCAATAGACATTTGTAAATTACAACAATAGAATTTGCCTTGTTCTTTTGTATTTTTGCCTTCATCTTATATATTTTGCCTCTTCGGACATTGTCTTGGAAATGTAGAATAGTGGGAGAGGAGAAGCTACACGAATAAAAAATAAACAAGGGGTGGCTTAGTGTGCGTGTGTGTCTGAAGCAATGAAAATTTCTGAATGTTGGGGGGAGCCGTGGCCCCTGCTGGTCCCCCCCCCCCCCCCCCCCCCCCCGGATCCGCCGTTGCCCATTTGTTTATTGATTAGATGAGATGAAAGATATAAATGTATGGATCGGATGATGAAATCATAGAAATCAATATGAAAATTTCTATAGACAAGTTTTGTAAATGCTCTGTATGTAGTCCGTATGCTCAGTTTGTGAACATATTTTAAAAACTGAAATTATTTGTGACCAATGTTTCAGAATCTCAAAAGTAAAAAACAAATAGGAGCAAAATTGAAAAACGAGAACATTTTTTGAAACAACATTTTGTTTAGATATGGTATTGTTGTTATTGTTGTTAAATGAAATGTTTGCTAGCCACAATTTTTTCTCGTCGACGATGCCCATCCCGCATCCTCGTCGTCGACTCGACGCCGACAACCAGTTTGAGGGACTGGGCTCCGCCGGGCTGGCACTGGGAGGTGCTACCTTCCGGGGCGCGCAGCTTGGTGAGGAATCCGGGTCTCGTCGTCGACCCGGAGCTTCTTTGGTGGCAGTCGCGTAGGCAGCCGGCAACCGAGGAGGTGGTACGTCGCCGTGTCAGGGAGGTTTTGTTGGACGTCAGGTTCTCCAGTATCTGGCAGTTCCTTCAGGGATCTCACCCGAGCTATGATCCTGTGATGGTTCCTTCTCTTTAGATGTCCACCGCCCGCACCTCAGGAACCGCAAGTCAACTAGATAATTCGATAATATTCGATATGTATTAGTGATATTATATGATAATATTCGAAATGTATAAGTGATAATATTCGATGATGCATTAACTGGATTATTCGAGATGAGCAGGGAAGTGAATTTATTCTACTATGATTCAGTTTTTGCATTAAATACTAAATTGTTAATCTTAGAATCAATGAGCATTAAGAAAAAAAATTGCCGTCGATTTTTAATCTTAGAATCATGAACACAGTAAATGTTGACTTCATCTGACGATGATAGCATCCCTGAGTGCCCTTTGTGCTGGGATGACAGAGGTATATGCGACCATTATTCTCACCTAGACAACGATACGTACTTCACCGTCAAGCTACAGGATGACTTCGAAATTATTACGTTATGTAAAGACGGCATGTATTTTTTGTTAATGAAGTATGACGTGTGCTTTTTTGCTTTAATTAATCTTTAATTTTCTTTTGTACAATTCGACTAGTGCGTTCCCTGCCATGCAAGATTCGCTGTCTTGGACAAGTTTCATTTCAAAGAGAAGGATAGTACGGAGCCTAAGATAGCTCACCTAAGAACGGAGCATTACACTTTTATTGTTAAGTTAAAAAATGAAGAAGATCACACATATTTTGGTTGTTCTAATCGGAGAGCATTTTGCAAGGTGTATGGGTTGGATGAGGACATGAACATTATCTTCGATCTTGGTAATGACGATGTTAGTGATAATAACATAGAAATTTGGGTGCATGCGGATTATGACTTGATTCCAGTTCTACCTCCAGGTGAGTTTGTTAACAGATTTGTTAGGTAATTTATATTGATTATTGAAAAGTATTTGGTACTCATCCCGACTAAACTTCTTAATTTTTAATTATCAGCTTATTTCTCTGCTACAAGAACTACACGGCAGATAATAGATCGGACCTACTACAGTTATGGCTCCAAGCTTACTTGGTTGAAGAAAAATCATCTGATCTCATTTATTCATGATGTTCAGCATCATGTTAACAATTACATGGTTGGCAACATTTATCATGGATATGTGCCACTAGTGCACGAGTTGAACCCTTATAACATCACTTCAGACAACTTTGTAAGAATTTTATTACCATTGCGTCACTAGTCCATTTATTCATACATTGTTCTTAAGCAAAACTAGTTTGCTAACTATGTTATTATTACTTATGTTCTTCAACAGGTACTCCTGCCAGAGACCGTGACTAAATGGATGTTTTCCAATAATGGTGATTTGCATATGGTTAGCTTACGCCCAATTTGGATGAGTTACCCTGGTAAATACACGAAATCTCGAAGTGAAGAAACCCTGAAAATCAAAGAATGGAGCAAGGCAATAAAAGCATCCACGCAACCACTTGGAGATGATAACTTGCGCAGGACACAAGTTGGAGATAGATTGATCTGTATTCTTCAATGGGGAGATGCAGGAGTTCACTTTTTTTATGCTATTTTACCTAAGAGAGAGCAGTAGTTAGTGTTTCTAACTTGTGATAACTTGGTCACTCTTGCTAGTATGATAACAACTTGAATGATGAGGAGTTCACCTTTTTTATGCTTTTTTACCTGGAATGATGAAGAGTTGTTTAACTAGTATGATAACAACTAGAATTTTGAAGAGTTGATTAAGATGATGATGAATTGTTATATGACATATACTAGTACAAATTAGATGGATGCAAGAGACCAAGTTGAATTAGAGGAAAATACGATGTTGCGATCGCAACATCGTATTTTCCTCTAATTCAACTTGGTCTCTTGCATCCATCTAATTTGTACTGATGTTGGATGTTGTTCTTCCATAATTTGTACTAAAGTTGTATATTAATATGTGTAACCGCGTGAAAATACAATATAAATATATACGGCCCTTCCAAAACCCTAAACCCCTCCTTTAAAAAAAAAACATCGCTTGGCAGGGGCTGACGCGTGGCGGCCTTTTAGTCCCGGTTGGTGTTACCAACCGGGACGAAAGGTCCTCCTGCCTGAGCGCTGCGCAGCGGCCACGTGGTGCCCCATTAGTCCCGGTTCGTAACACGACCGGGACTGAAAGTGAGGGCCTTTAGTCCCGATTCCTTAGTCCCGGTTGCAGAACCGGGACTAAAGGCCTTTACGAACCGGGACTAATGCCCTGTTTTCTACTAGTGGACATCCCCACCTTCTCCGACTCCACGATGAGCGGCTTCTCCGACTACCACTTGGAGTAGAGCTCCATTATAGTAGTCTAGCTAGATAGTTTGATGTCGACGTACTGATGTAGCTGGTGATGTTGACTCGGAGTTGCACTGCATGATGCTTTTGGTTATATGAATCATTAATGCTTATGTTGCTTACGTTCCATGTGTTCTTCTAACCTTGTGTTTCATATCCTGCTTGTTGAAATCTTTTGCTTACGTCTTGATAGATGAGGTGGTATGTGGTCTACAGAGGTAGGTGTCCTGGAGTGTATGATACATGGCAGACATGCCGTGAACAAGTGCACGGTTACACCAACAACAACTATCTAGGGTTTGAGACTAAGGAGGAAGCAGAGGATGATTACTCGAGGTTTTTTCTCATAAACAAGAGCAAAGTAGGCAATGGTGCAGATCAGATCGGCTAGAGTAGGCTGAAGAACTTGATGATCTCTGTCCAGTTCATCGTCATCGTGGTGTTGCTTTTATCCTGTGCAAGGTTAGTACATCTGGCCATAATTCAAATAATTCTATAGCAAACACCATTATAAGATGAAATTCTTTGCTACAATGCTAACTCAAATAATTGCAGGTGCTCCGGCAAAGTATAGAGGATGTGACGAAGCATCCCCCCATCCCCTTGAGCTCACGTCATTCTAGATGATCTTTTTGTTTTTATGATGTTTATGAACTTTGTATGTTGCTTGCCACAATGCCGAACTTTGTATGTTGCTTGTGATGTTGGCGTCATTAATACTTTATGTCGGCGAATATTTGTTAATTATATGACTTGAATTAAGTTTCTATGCATATTTATGTTGTCTTTATGTGATTGTTAGCTTCCAATATCTATATGTGATGTAATATACATTTGAAAACTGTGAGCAAAGATATATATTTATGTATTTGTTTTGATGCAGGGCCGCCCAAAAAATAGTCAAAAAACAAAAGATGGATAGGTGTTGCCGAGTGGCGAAACTTGACGAAACAGTTTCCTGGAATGTATGCCGAGCTCAGAACTCGGCAAATCTACGCTTGGCTAGCCCACTGTGAACTTTCGCCGAGTATGAAACTCGGCAAAAGGCAAACATCCACGACAGGAAAAACTCGGCAAAACTTGGGACTGGGCAAAATATTCGACAAGAGTTTACCGAGTGCCGAACTCGGCAAAATATTCACCCAGTTTCGTTCGATATGCGCTCGGTAAAGATTAGTGCCACATGGCATTTTCTTATTCGACAGGGTACTGCCGAGTTTCGAACTGGGCAAAGATTTTGCCAGTTAGACTGGCTGGAACTCGGCAGAGCTTAGGGCCATGTGGCATTTTCTTATTCGACAGGGGGCTGCCGAGTTTCGAAATGGGCAAAGATTTTGCCGAGTTTGACTAGCTGGAACTCGGGCAGAGCTTAGTGCCACGTGGCATTTCCGTTAATGCCCCGTCCCGCCTGACGTTGTCGTCTGCCGAGTTCTCGGAAGGGACGAAACTCGGCAAAGTATATTTAAATGTTCGCCGAGTTCCCGATAGAAAGAACTCGGCAAACTTAATAATTGTCGGCCTGTGTCCAGCCGAGTCCACTTCGTCGAGTTTGGGACTCGGCGAAGATTTCGCCGAATTGTTTCTGGGCTCTGCCGAGTTCCCTGGGAACTCGACAACGATGGTGATTCTAGTAGTGCCAGTCTTGTCTCGCCGCTGAAGTGCTTCTCCACTAGGATAGCTGTAGTCCACAGCGAGGCGCCTCAGCTCTACCCAAAACTGTGAAGCGTTGATAACCTGTGTAATTGAATTGAAGAAATTGTCCTTCTTGTAAAATAGTTTTGACTTGTTTTGAGAGAGATGGCAGGCAAACTGTCAAGCTCGAGCTGTTAATTTATCAGTTTTTCTAGAAGAAGATTGAAACTATGGTAGGAATCACAGCTCATGTGAAAATTCTACTGGTTGAAAGTATAGGTTATCTGACCTCATTGCCGAGGCAAAGTGCATGCTCCTTAATTGACTTGCATGTTGACTACCATTAAGCTCAGTCTCACAAAACCACGTCCCCGTCAAAAGTCTCACTACAGCATGGTCTCTGGTCCAATTTTCGAGTTCTTTCTTTTTTCTTTCCATCAGAAGAAACTATTCCTAGCTAGTCACAAAACCTTGTCCCGGTCAAAAGTCTCACTCCACCCCCTCGTGCTCACCCAGTCTCACTTAACGCGTTGCCATGCAATCACACTGTGAAACAGACTCCTCACCAGTTCTTTAAAGTTTAATATACTCAAGGTACACATCAGGTACGTACTGAAAAGGTACACATCGATCGACATATTCCACTGGTGTTTCTCTCCTATACACATACCTAGCAAGAGCTTGCGAGCAGCCTGACACCCTCGCTGGCCTAGAAAAAAATTCGCAAAGCATATGGATCATAGCAAGAACTGCGACCATGGCCTCGCAGAGATCGAGGCACTGCTGCAGCGGGAGCAGGAGCTCGTGACGCAGCTCCGGGCGCTCATCCTTCCACAACTCCACAACGTGGATAGCGGGTCGGCTGAGCTCGCCGTCCAGCTCTTTGATGACGTGATCGGCTGCAACACCAGCGTCGTATCGAAGCTTTTCAGTGCTGGAGGTGGAGCGACCATCGAGCTCATCGACGACAAGTCCTTAGTGAGGAAGATGGAGGAACAGGCGAGGCCTAGTTGCACCATTGGTCGAAAGAGAAGGTGGATATCGATCATTTCCAATTGATCTCATTCATGCATAATAATATGTCCATCGAGCAAATTTATTCCATATTCAATTGGGACAACTTGTATTATTTTATATATATTCAATTTGCATGATCAAGATCACTTCTAATTATCGCCGGACCAGACTCCGTCGGACGGGATGGTGGGCTTGATGACCGGCTTCGTGACGATCCAGTTGACGTTACTTTGCTACGCGTTGGCGTTGGCGGCTGGATCATGGGAAGCGTCGGCTAAGAAGAAGACGTGGATGTGTTTTAGCTTGTTGGACTACAGATTGTATACCTTTAGGACTCTTAACCACAATAACCTATTTGATCTTAACCGTAGATTAAAGATGTAAACGTTAAATTTATGTGTTTTGTGAGGATTAACGTGGAGCCTGTATTGGTGCTTCCAATTAGTAAATATAAGATATAAGATACCTCATATCTTGTAGGAGGAACGACGGCAAGCGATCAAGATCACTGGTGACAAATGTTCCGCATTATGATGGTCACCAGTGGAGAAAATATGGGCAGAAGAACATCAGCGGAAGGCAACATGCTAGGTAACTAATTACTAAAACAAAACACACATACATCAGATTCGTTAACAGATGAATAGCTGGTTATGACAATGAACCATGCACTAAGATTAAACTTGTGATTAAACAGGAGCTACTACAGATGCACCTACAAAGAACGGAACTGCTCAGCAACCAAGACAGTTCAGCAACAAGATCAAGATGGCGGCAGTGGTAATTATTCCACACATGCTGGTGAGGATCAAGCTGCAAAGTACACTGTTGTGTACTACGGTGATCACACCTGCAAGGCCGGTGACAGCATCAGCAACAACATTATCGACCATCTGCCCAATCTTGTAGATATAGATCTTCGGAGCGGCGAAACAGAGCGAGTAACAGCAGAAATTTCAGAGTTCGATGCGGAATTGGATGTGCCGGCTCTGCTAGAGGTGTTCAACAATTCTCTGCTGAACTGGGAGATCGTATGCTAGCTAGTTAGCAGAAATATTTGTTTAGCTTAAGCATGTTTTGGTGAGTGCATGGTGAATTTAGAATTTTAGATGGTAAATTAGTTCGTAGGTTGTGACGAATGTTGACTACGAATTTGCAATGCTAGCAAAAAAATTACTCACTATGCCTATAATCGAAGATTCAATAAAAAGGGAAACTATGGTTCGAAAAACTCCTGTTAAAATTGAACCTGCTGCAAATTGGTGTATTTATTGTACTTGAAGTTTTTCATGGTCTCTAGCTAGTAATTTTGTTAACTTCACCGATTTGTGTCTTGTTCATATTGACCCCGAAGATTATTCAACTCTTTATTTGGAATACAGGTATTTTCCTACTTCCCACGGGGATTAAACTGTCCTCTTCAAAACAAGTACTAATGGAGTTATGTCTTTTGTGTATGATACCGTTTTCGTACATAAATTGGGTCCCAGTAATAGACATTTCAAACTTTTAAAATGCATGCATGCTCAGTCCCTTGAAATATCCAAGATGCTCCGGTATTCTCCAACTCTTTGGGCAAGACATAGGGTATGTGTGGACGAACCGAGGAACAATGAAGAATAAGCAAATAATACAACTGTGCCTTGGCTCAGTGGTTGGGCTTGCATTTGTGAATCCTATCCACCCGGTTCAATTGCTAGAATTGACTCTTGATGCAGAGTGGTTTTCCTCCATTTATTTTCATGAGGACAAGGCATGGTGCATGGTGAAGGAGTGCGTGCACTACTCCAGCCATCAAGATAAAAATCTTGGTACTCATGTTTCAAAAAGGCTATGTGCATCCCTAATTGGTGCAGAGGCCGGGAGAAGTAAAATTATCTCCCAAATTTTAATATTTCAAAGGTTGTGTGCATCCCTAGTTGGTGCAGATTGAGACTGGGAGAAGTGAAATTCTCTCCCAAAATTTTTGACAAAAAAAGTTCTTCTTTGCAAGTTATATATTTACGTACGTATCGGCTCCATACCTGGTCTATTCTGCAGCGGCCGGATGATAGAGAGCTAGTGTGTACCCGGTTGGAGCATACAGACATGGAGGTGTTTACCCCGCATAAATGACTGTTTAGTCTACGGATCGGCCCTCTAGCACCCTAGGTAGTCTTACTTTTTTGTCAAACCATGTCACACATGTTTTTTCTTTTTTTTCCGGATGTATTGGGATGTGTGCATCTTGCTATGCAGAGGCCGGATTTGTACTCAGTGCGGTTGTATTGCCGTGATGCGACGATTTAGTCAATAAAATTTCTTTTATCGAAAAAAATCAAATATAAAACTGGCGGATGGACCCACCGCGAAAGGAAAATATGTACAGATGCGGATGGTCTCGTTTGCATATTTTTTCTCATAAAGGAGGGAAAAAACCCCGGCCTCTACATCGCCTCGTATGCGTGATGAGCATTTCTGTAGTGGTGACCGCAAGTTTTGTTTATCCTATTGGCTGGGAAGAGGGAGAGAGAGAGAGAATTTCGCAAATGTCATGGGTACCCTCGGTGTTGCTGATCTTATCGGCGGCCTCAACTAGTTAGTGCTAAATATGGTTAATTTAGGCCTAATGATAATATGTACGTTTGACACATAATGTAGGCTATGCATATATATCATATTTCTGCTTGTCTTATTGATTGTATTAGCAGGGAATAAGCCCGGCGCACGCCGCGCCCGTAGAAGAGCCCGTCGTGACATCAGTTGCTACTCATTTGTTTGACATTTTTGTCTGAGAGGTCATGTAGAAATTATAGGATTGAGAAAGGTAAATAGATAGTGAGATATAATGGCCGTGATACTGATTTTGAAAGGAGAAAACAATGGATCACATCACCTATTTTAGGATGCTTAGTACAAGAGGCTCCATCAAGTACACATATAATTGGAGCAACTTTCTGGAATCAAAAGTAAGACACTCGAGTTAGACTGAAGTACCATGATGGTGTGCTCAAGTATTTCCTTATTTGTATGCCTTCTTACTGGACCAGTATTATTTCATAAGCCAGAGCACACACATCAGTTTCAGATAGTCATACAAAAAACTCTTGGGTTCCAAATGCTCAATCAAATTAGGAAATACATTGGGCAACCATGACGAGTTATCCACATACCATACTATTTTAGAAAATATGTCAAACAATTGCACTCCATTGTGATATACAGTGTTCCACAACAACCATTACTCAAACAAATGAAAATAACTCCACTGAATTGAAGAAGAAACAAATCTATCTAGTCTGACATATTGGTGTGGTTCTCACCGTGCTACATAGACACGAAATGAATGAAAAATCAAATTACCATACATATTAAAAAGTAAAGGTTAGGAATCACCACATGAAAAAGAAGCATTGTGATATTTATAAACCTGACCTTATCACCGACCTTAGGAAGATTAAAATGGAATCTGTTCATTACCTGGTTAGTAAATGCGAGCAACAACAATCGGAAGCAAACATTTAACTCAAAATAATCCTACCAGAAAATAATCAAGAAAAGCACCAATAGGTGAACCTCCTGATGTAACCTATGGTGCACAGATAGCTTCTATCTGACTGGCTATCGTTCTTTTCTTTGTGTTCTAGTGCTGATCCATGGTCTATCTAGGATATCAGGGGCAAGTGAGCATTCCTCAACATCTTTTCTGAAAAATAGCTAGATCTAGATAACATGGAGAACAAAAAAGGTTAGCCAGAAGTTAATGCCTTTCATATTCACACAGATTCACACATATTCACATATTGACGCAGATTGAGAATAACATATTCACACAGATTGAGGTGCAGGCACATAGTTTGCCAGACAAAAGAGGTTAACAAAAATTGCATAGAGCTGAACCTATAATCGAATGGACATAATCCCTATGAGAAGCTGGGTAAAGCTCATGGTTAACAATAATGATAAATACATGTTGGCGTAACTTCACAAAGAATTGTATGAGAAGAAGCATTCCGAGATCCATAACTCTAAAGGAAACAATTCCCAAACACATCGTAAGTTATACGATTAAGTTTGTGGAACATGGAGAAGGCCCGCACCAAATGGGATGGAGTCAACATGGTTCTTACTTCTTCCTTCTTTTAGTAAGGAGTTAGATCATCTTCTCAATGCTCGAAATGAGAATCTGAATCATTAAACGTAAGTACAACAGTAGGATATGATGCACTGCAGAAATAAGCACTTAACTATTTCTAACAACTCTTGGACTGTGTGGGTGGACTATCCTTTTAACCAAAGATCAGACATCGGCTTAATCAGAAATAAAAGAAAGCATGATGCAGAACATACTTGGCTACATCTATTTTTCTGTAACTCAACAGTTCATGCTCCCAAAATAATACCAAAAAATCCAACTTTTGATGCAACCAAAAAAACAACTCAGTGACTTTTCAACGTCCTTTTGACTGAAAAACGTCATCTTCAAAAAACTATACGCTAATCTACAATATGGTCCTTGAAAAAGTAGCCCAACCTTTTAATCTTCTACAAAACACATGTCGAATTGGTGGACTCAAAAGAATAGATTGTAGTATGTAACGTGTGAATATATCATGCCATGTCTTAAGATAGCTTGACATAGATGGTTCTATCAGCCTAATCTAGGAGCAATGTATAGAGCCATATTAATCTAGAGCAACAGAGCAGCAAACAAATCACCATTTCTTCTTGGTTCATATCCCAGAGTTCATGTACTTTGCATAAGAACAGGTAGACTGCATCACCTTCAAGGGCTATACACCGACACATGGCTCGACTATTTTTCCTGCAATCTTAGAAATTCAGGTTTATAGACATCTTCAAGGGCTATACACCTACTTTAGCCTATTTCCATTAAACTCACTGTTTATAGAATATAAATTGTTAAAAGAAACGTCAGCCTGATGATGAAAAAGGAAGAAGAAATTTCAAAGGACATGCGAGCAATCATAGAAACTATTACCCGTTTCTTCATGTGTGTTACTTTTTAGAGGAGACAAATGAAGGCTGGACCCTGGAAAGCAATATTTCATAACGTGAATAGCCCATCTACAATGCCCCTGACAAAAATAATATTGAAAATTAATTTTTTTTTCTTTTCAAAAAGGAGGATAACCCCCGGCCTCTGCATCGAGCGATGCACACAGCCATATATTATTTATTATTCAAAATCCAGCAGCCGAACAACATCGACCCGGAAAAAAAATACCCGAGGCCTCATGCCTCGCGACAGTAACTCCACCAGACAGCCACTAACCCTATGATAAAAGACAAAAACAAAACGAAAAATACACAACTCCTAGGCTAAGCCTTCAAGAAGGAATCTCCGCACATGCGCCGATGATGACGAGTCCAACCCAAGGTCGATCTCGGGATTTTCATTTCCAAAGCCAAGCTTCGATCCACCACCTTCAGCAAGGGCATAACGCAGGCACGCATCGACATAACCTGATCGGAGATCTAGTGTTTTCACCGGGGTGCGCATGCTCGTTGTTGAAGTCGCCTCTACCATCAACACTTGTCCGGCTACCGACACCTCGCTAGCCGGATACCGCAGGAGGAGAAACCAGAAGACCAAGACATCCCATACCGCCTCGCCTCCAGTCACTGTTGCACCACCTTCGATCCAGCTGCAACAGGCAAAACATGACCCCTCCGCCAGAGCCACCATGCAGCACCTGTCGACAGCAGGCATGACTTGACGTCTCCGCATGAGACGTCGTGCGGAGCACCCGCCGGTGACTTCACCTGCCACTGACAGGCATGACCTGACGCCTCCGGAAGAGACGCATGTGTCACCCGCCGAGCCGCATCGAACCCGGTCTGTTAGTGGAGAGGGCGTCCCATACCGCCACCAGCCTCATCGAGGCCGTCACCACCGCGAGACCCTGCCACCGCGTCATCCACATGACCATGGAGGCCGCCGCCGTCGAAGAAGCCGGGCTGCCACCCCATTTCCCAACTCCTGCGGCGCCATTAGACGACGCCACAGCGAGCAAGAACACGGCAGAACGCCGCCGCCAGACAGGCTGCAGGCTACCGTGCTGCCACGCAACAACAGCCACCGGCAGCCACCACCTCCCCGTCGCAAGTCGCTAAAGATCCCGCTCCAAAGGCCTGACGGCACGAACAAACGAGGCTGCCGCGACCTCAGTACCGCCGTCGCTGGTCCCTCCAACCGGTGCAAGCTCCAGAAACGATGCCCTCCAGAGGGACTACGACGCAGAAGCACCGCCATCGCTCGATCCCGACGAGATCTGGCGTTTCCCCCGGAGTTGCCTCGGTGGTCCACCTAGGGCACCGCCACCACCACCTGCCCGTCGTGCATCGCAGCAACAAGGCACCGTCGTGCCAGATCGCCGCCACGCCGTGGCACCGGCGGCTGCGCCACGCCCTAACCCGGGAGCACCTGCCCGCTCAGATCCCCTCACGCGAGGGACGAAAAGGCCCCGCCGGTGCCGGCGCCGGCCAGGCTTCGCCTGGCAGCACCCATTGGCAGCGGCAAGGGAGGAAGAGGGAGGGAGGGGAGGCTGGGGTAGCACGATTAGGGTTCCCCATCCGCCGCCACACGGGGGCGATGAGAAGGGATGAGAGGGGCCAATCATTGTCTTTGAAATTAGAAATAACATTGGAATTGATTAATCACCAGGCATAGTGCTGAAAATAGACTGCTTTGTCAGCTCGTCTATTCACGGCTTACGAAAGGAAGCAAAAGATGATATTAACAAAGAAAGTGGCATAGTAAGAATGCTAAAACGGGCAGGATCAGAGTATATGAGAGGAATTAGGCGGATTCATTAGGCATGCCAGATTTATCTTTTGTAATTGTGAAAGAGCAGTTATGTGATGCGAAGAACGACAAACGAAATGCTAGCAACATAAGGGAAAAAGAAGGACAACACTATCAATATATCTATATAGTTTTTAAGGTACTATAGTGCCTTCATGCCGCGAGATTGAGCGATGCATTTAACATCCATTTATAATAACCAGTAGCTATAGATATCGTGATTTTTTTTAAACGAAACCGTGATTCTGGCTACACAAACTTCTCACAAAAATAATGTAAGAAGTTCGAGTTGCACAGCAGCAATTTCTATAGATAATTGAAGTTATAATGTGCTAGATTAATTAAGAACCATGCAAAATTAAGGAGGGGGAAGAACTACCTTTTTTGGGGGAGGGAAAGGCTACATTTGAAGCTACTGGAAAAATGAATGGCTTGCTCATAGCAATCATTCATACGCACACTGATAAGTGATTGAAGAACAGGTGGATTATTAATCATGCCCGTATGTGCACCATCAAATGGAAGGCAGACAGAATTGCAAATGAAAGACATAACTGCGAATGCACAATAGGGAGAAAAATGGCCTTCAAATCAAGCGTAATCTAAAAACAGCACATGTAGTATTTTATTGAAAACATAAATAATCCAAAAAACTATAAGCTATCTGTAATTTTATCCTCACATAATTAGCCTTGAATTGTCCTCTTGTGCAAACTATGTAGTGAGAAAACATATCATAGCATGTCCTACATGCTATAGTTTCTGAACAGAAAACATAGTACCTGCCTAATTTAGGGAATAACAGTTTACCTGCTTGAATTTAGGAAAAATGCTCCTATATAGAACTGAAAACATCAATAACAGAAGAGAATCTTTTTGGATACTGGGAACAATCTTTTAAACATTTGACCGCAACAACATAAATTATTAGCATTAATTTGTAATGGTCAGCTTGCAAAAAAGGATCTATCTTCGTGAACAAACAAAAGATAATGACAGCAATGAGATGATTAAGACAAAATATGCTAGTGATGTATACAGAGACATGGTAGCAAGAGTAAAAAACTTAAAATAACTGATGTATTGACCTAATCACTACCAGGATATTTTCATATAACTTGTACATTAACAAACACTCTAGCAGACCACGCATACCCCTTTAACACAGCTTCCTGGGAGCAGTCAGTTGCCTTTTCAAAGAATTCTATAGCCTGGAAGATGTTTGCAAGAGCATTCACCAAGCACCAGGGTGCATCAGCCTTGTTAGGATCAATTTCTAGTGCTCCTTCCTGCTTGCACGCCCCAAATGTAAAGCATGCTTAGTTGGTAGTCCCTCTCACGCATAACCTTTGCTAATATATGGAATATCTGAAATTTATGCTGCCATGGTACCAAGAATACAGATGCGTGATAACGAAAAATCAAAATAAATAAATCAAATTCATGTTTTGACGATACATGATCCATGTAAATTAACGGACCTTGGTGGATTCAGATGCTGCATCCCTGCAAATTAAAACCTCGTTCCAGTGGCGCGGAGCTCGCTGAAAACAGGAATATGTCGTGATGAGAAACACACCAGTGACCGCCAAAAGAATGGCGTGGGCGGTCACCTGCAGCATCTCGACCTATACGACACTGAAATTTCAGTACAATTCAATGGTCCAATTGGGGGTACTAATTAATGACTAAACCACACGAAGAAATTAATCAACAGCAGCGTCTATTGAGCACAAATTAGATTTCATTGCATTGATGGAAACTGGGAGAGATAATTTTACAGCACAATTTCTAAGCACGCTATCTGGTGGTATTGATTTCGACTGGCACTGTTTACCACCAAGAGGAAGATCCGGGGGGATCTTGCTTGGGGTCAGGTGTGAGACGCTCGAAGTTCGAAACGTGGTGTTTGGGGACTTTGCCGTCAAATTTAGAGTTCGCTCGAAGGAGGATGGGTTCCAATGGGCCCTGGTAGCAGTATACGGGGCAACCCAGCCTGAGCTCAAGAGAGACTTCTTGGCTGACCTTGTCCGGATTTGCGGGGACGAGCTGTTGCCAATTTTAGTAGGGGGAGACTTTAACATCATCAGGAGACGAGATGAGAAAAATAATGATAACTTTCATGGCAGATGGTCATTTATGTTTAATACAATCATCGAGAGCCTTGATTTGCGAGAAATTGAGCTATCAGGTAGAAAATTTACATGGGCGAACACTTTACCTAAGCCAACTTTTGAGAAGTTGGACCGGGTTCTCACGAGTGTGGAATGGGAGCAGAAATTCCCTCGCGTGACAGTGCGCGCATTGCCCAGAGCTATCTCTGATCACACCCCATTGTTTGTGGACTCGGGGGAGGCAACACATGTGGGGAATAAAAATCTATTCTCTTTTGAGTTGGGCTGGTTTGAAAGAGAAGGATTCGTGGACCTCTTAGCCAGAGAATGGGCTAGGGACACGGGAGGTAGCTCGAATGTTGACAGGTGGCAAAATAAGATAAGGCACCTGAGGCAATTCCTACGGGGATGGGCAAAACATGAAAGTGGCATTAATAAGAAAGAGAAACAAAGGCTTCTCGATCTTATAAACGAACTAGACATAAAGGCCGAAGAATCGTTATTAGATGACAATGAGAGGTCATTGAAAACGGAAGCAGAACTGAAGCTAAAACAACTGCTCAGAGAGGAGGAGATGAAGTGGGCACTTAGAGCGAAAGTTCGCCAGGTTGTGCAAGGTGATGACAACACACAGTTTTTCCATCTGATTGCCAATGGAAAGCATAGAAAGAAAAATATATATCAGCTTGAGCAAGATGAGGGTACAATTGTAGGACACGAGAATCTGAAATTGTATATCTCTGAGTACTATAAAAAACTATTCGGGGCTCCAGAGGATAATTTTGTATCCATGGATGAGCACGTAGTCGGTGACATACCTCAGCTCGGGACGGACGAGAATGAGATATTAACCGCGCCTTTTACGGAGAAGGAGCTGTTTGAGGCTATATCGCAAATGAAGAATAATAAGGCACCAGGCCCAGACGGGTTCCCGGCTGAGTTTTACAAGAGATGTTGGCATATTATCAAAGGTGACTTATTACCCATGTTCCAAGACTTGTTCCACGGACACTTGCAACTATTCCACCTAAATTTTGGAACAGTGACACTGTTGCCAAAGAAGGAAGGGGCGGTGCGCATCGAACAATTTAGACATATTTGCCTTCTGAATGTCAGCTTCAAATTTTTTACAAAGGTAGGAACGAATAGGTTGACGCAGATTGCACATGAGGTGGTGCAACCTAGTCAGACGGCTTTCATGCCGGGCAGGAACATGCTGGAGGGTGTGGTGGTCCTTCATGAAACCCTGCATGAAATTCACTCGAAGAAACTAGATGGGGTTATCTTCAAGATGGATTTCGAGAAGGCATATGATAAGGTCAAATGGCCATTCCTACAACAGGCATTACGTATGAAGGGGTTTGACGAAATATGGAGGAGACATGTCGAATCCTTTGTACAAAAAGGGAGTGTTGGTATTAAAGTCAATGATGACATTGGCCATTTTTTTCAAACACTCAAAGGTCTCAGGCAGGGAGATCCAATGTCACCCATCCTATTTAACGTAGTTGCCGATATGTTGGCGATTCTAATAGGGAGGGCTAAACAGGAAGGCCAGGTAGGTGGACTGGTGCCGCATCTGGTGGATGGTGGTGTGTCTATCCTGCAATATGCTGATGATACCATTCTGTTTATGGAACATGATGTAGCAAAAGCCAGAAATATGAAGCTTATACTCTGCCTATTTGAACAATTGTCAGGCTTGAAAATTAATTTTCATAAGAGTGAGCTGTTTTGCTTTGGGAGAGCCAAAGATGAGCAAAACGCTTATAAACAATTGTTCGGATGTGAACTGGGGAGCCTACCGTTCAGTTATTTAGGCATACCTATTCATCATCGGAAGCTTTCCAATAGTGAGTGGAAATGCATCCAAGATCGATTTGAGAAAAAGCTAAGCTGCTGGAAGGGTAAGCTACTATCATATGGAGGAAGGTTAATTCTGATAAACTCGGTGCTTACGAGTATGCCTATGTTCCTTCTGTCCTTCTTTGAGGTACCAGTAGGGGTACGCAAAAGGTTGAATTTTTATCGATCCAGATTCTTTTGGCAGAGTGATGACGATAGGAAGAAATACAGACTGGCTAAATGGGATATTATTTGTAGGCCCAAAGACCAAGGAGGTCTGGGGATTCAGAATTTAGAGGTAAAGAATAGATGTCTGCTGAGCAAGTGGTTGTTCAGACTATCTGTAGAGACAGAAGGTATGTGGGTACAAATTTTCCGTAATAAGTACCTACAATCTAAATCCTTAGCCCAGGTAAATGTCAGACCCAACGATTCACCATTCTGGTAAGGGTTGATGAGAGTAAGGTCAGCCTTTTTCCATAGAACTAAATTTATTATTGGAAATGGTGAGGGAACGAGATTCTGGGAGGATACGTGATTGGGGGAGACGCCTCTTGCCATTCAATATCCAGCTCTCTATAATATTGTGCAACGTAAGGACGCGTACGTGGCCACAATTTTACAGTCCAATCGTCTAAATATTCAATTCCGACGAGCATTGATAGGCCATCGATGGGAGGATTGGCTCCACCTCGTGAGGAGACTCATGGATGTTCAGCTATCAGAAGAGTCTGATAGGCTTCAATGGAAGCTTACGACTAGCGGAATATTTACGATGAAATCGATGTATCTGAATCTTATTGATACAACAATTATCCCCAAATCGATTCATATTTGGAGAGTCAAGGTACCCTTAAGGATCGAAGTCTTCATGTGGTTTGTGCACAAGAAGGTGATTCTAACTAAGGATAATTTGGCTAAACGTAATTGGGGGGAATTACACGATGTAGCTTCTGTGATAATGAGGAGAACATTAAACACCTCTTTCTCCAATGTCCACTTGCGAGAATTCTTTGGCAGACGGTTCGTATAGCCTTTAATATTATGCCTCCGGATAGCATTGACACGTTGTTTGGAACGTGGCTAGATGGAGTTGACACGATTGTTGCCCGACACATCCGTATAGGAGTATGTGCACTTCTTTGGGCTATATGGAACTGTAGGAATGATGTGGTTTTTAACAGACATACGCATATAAATTTTTTGCAGGTACTGCACAGAGCTGCGGCGTTGATCCGTACATGGTCATTACTCACTCCTGCGGAAACCAGGGAGCCTTTGGTTACTGGGTCTACCCGATGGAAGATGGTAGCGCGGGATATCTACAACCGGTTTGGATGGCAGTCTAGTAATAGGATAGATGGTTAGGCATCTAGGCCTATTTTGCCGGTTGTGGCACTTTTTGCTTTACTTTTCCTTCTACTTTGTTGTGTCGGAGACTTTGTGAAACCGCGGATTGTTTGTTTCCTTTTCTAAATAAAGGGGCCGTATGCATCGTGCTGATGCAAAGGCCGGAGGTAATCCTCCTTTTCTAAAAAAAAAGCAGCGTACAACATGGATAATCAAAATGAAAATTAATCGTAGGGGGATTAGGGCTCAAGCTGGGATTTGAGCCCACCCAAGTAGACTTGCTTCACGCAATCCCTTCAGGGATTAGATGGAAGGCGGTTAATTAATAGTTTTGGCAAGCAAAGGCATTAGTGATGTAATAGTAGGGAGGACTTTGCGAGATGAGAGGCTAACCAGATGCATGACTCCCACCAGACGGTCCTCCGGTAGAAGATGACGCCGAGCTCCAGGACCTCCGCCCCCGCCACGTCCTCTGGGCGGGCACCACCTGCTGCCCCACACCAATGTCGGTACCGGCGGCTGGACGCGACAGGCGCCAGCTCGCTGCCATACCCCACAGGAGTGCAATCGCCTCCGTCTAGCCGGACTGAGTTCAAGAACCAGGCCTAGGGGCAGAGGAAGTGGAGGAGGGGCAGGGGAGGGAGGGTGGCAGGGGGAGGGTGCCGTGGAGATGGCACGGCAAGCGGCCCAGCCAGCGGCGTCAGCGGAGGAGGAGGGAGGCCTATGCGTTGGCTGAGGAGAAAGAAGCATTGGCGGATTTGCTCTTTTATATAGTGAAAACGTGCCTGGCGGCTTCCCGAATAGTCCTGCTAAGCGGTGAAACTAATCTGAAGAACCGATGATGCCCTCCTGTCAGACCACATAATTCCCCAAAGAAGCAGTATTTTTTTTTAAAAGAAGAAAATTGGAAGCCTAGCCGGTTTAATATAGGTATAGACTACTCCCCTAGATCAATCTGCATGCCACTCCCTTTGTATCACTCCATGCAAGTTCTTTCAGAAAGGTAGGGCCAAATATATATAGTTGACTATTCCCAGCCGGTTGGATTATGTATGCTTGGGTCTGCTGCAATTGGTTGTTGTGCATTTTGTCACTGCATGTGCAGCAGGCAGCGTCGACAAAGCACAGGAATCTATACATTATCCACGGCAATATATGACAAGATTGTGGCGGCCAGTCGGTCCCACTTGGAAAGAAATGAGAGCTTAGCTAGGGTGGTTGATTTGTGGAGAGAACACGCCATGATGATGAAAAATCAGAAGGTAAATGTGTCTACTATTAATTGTGATGTTTTCTCCCATGATAATTTCATGAAAATTTTGTTGCATAAACCGTGGTGCACTGGGTTTTTTTTAGGTGGAGGTGCGCTGGTTTTGACGGCGTGCATCTTGTTATGGAGAGACTGGATGTTAATGCTTGTGTTGCATGGGCTTGATACAAATATATTTTAATAAAGCTTCTATTATAGAAAAAAAGGCCGATGTGGTTTTTTCTTACCTTCCACAGTGATCTATCTTATTTTGTGATAATATAAAAGTATCGTTTGCCAGAGTTCAGGCAGGTGTAACATATGCTTCTTTGCCTGCTCTTAATTTCATTCTGAACTTGACCAATAACCTTGTGACTGTGATTTCATAAATGGTGTCGCCGTAGCTCCTTTGATCGAAAAATATGTAGAACTTCGTAGCTCATGGTTGTGCCCGCAGGGCTCACCCACACAAGGTAAAAAAGAATCTACATGGCAAAAAAAAATCCACATTTACATGCTATAGAATATCCGCGCAAATATTTAGCCTCTGCTTGGAACAAATGATTTTTTTTTAGAAAGGGGGAGGGTCAGCTCATTTATACTATATTTTATACTGACTACATTGCAAGTCAAGCGAAGTCAATGTGCTTAGATTTGGTCGTTTGATCTGGTTCGTGGAAAATGATGACAAAAGAAGGTGACCACTGAGATCAGGCTCACAGTTTAATCTGCAGATCGATCAACCGGAAGAAACAAAGAAGGACATATAAACGTGTTAGCTACAGTACAGTACAAAATGCCATTCCAATTAGTCCACACACGCAGACTGAGCTCACGCATGAAAACGACGTACATTTGCAGACGACCGAGGGAGTTGGAATTTACCATTTTACCCCGACCTGGAGCATGGTCACATATTGTGGTGACACGAGCACGAGCCTGACGCCATTAACGTGCGTACGTTCATGGTGGGGCAGACGTACTGTAATCGAGCTAGCTAGCTTGACCAGAACTGCATACATTTCTTCATGAAAATACATAGTTAATTCTTGAACACGATAGATTACTGGCCAGATTTGCTTAATTTGATCATGGGGTAACTGGTGAACACAAAAGACATTGACCATGCCAAGCTGATTGTAGATGGGCCATTTGTTCGGGAGGATGGGTCGGCGGTGGCTGGTATGATTCCGAGAGACCATGCCTAGAGGTAGTCATCTTCGCTGCTGGCCGAGAGCCTTTTCACTTCTCTGAAGCCCCGGTGAAGATGTTACGACTCCAAATGTCATGAATCGAGAGATGTTTCTTATTATGTACAGATAACTCAACTCACTACTACAGAAAACATCACCAGTGGCAGACCCAAATAGCATACCAGTGGCGGCCATTGGGCCCGCCACTGGTAATATGTTACCGGTGGCGGGCCATAAGTTGCACCCGCCACTGATATATGGAATACCAATGATGGGTGCAACATCGTGCCCGCCACTGGTAATCTTAATACCAGTGGCGGGTGTAGTAAAAGGCACACCACAGCTAACTCTGCAAGGGCCGGCAAAAAAACGCTGCCATGGCAGTGAAATTTGCTGTCGTGGCAGCGTAATTGCTACCGTCCAAGCGTAATTGCTACCGTGGCGGCGTTTCGCTGTCGTGGCGGCGTTTTCGCCTAATACTGTCCACAAGTGCTGCCATAGCAACGTTCTCCTACCGTGGCGGTAGTTTTGGATAGTTTTAGGGTTTTTTAAATCCAAAACATCACATATTTAGTAACTAACAATAGACAAGTAACAATAAACAAGTAACTACCAATAGTCGACAAGTGTGCAACTAAACAACAATAGACAAGTGTACAACTATACAAAGTCAGTGTATGAGCTATCTAGGGCCACTTGTTTTGCCTGTTGAACTCTGCTCTAGTGAGGCGAGCGGCGGCGATCGAGTCGTACAAGGCCAGCATATCCTCAGCCAGTGCCTTCAAGCGCGCCTCTCGTTCGTTCGACTCATCGTTACCAGCGTGGAAGAACCCGGTTGATGAGACGATTTCCTTGTTGATGACATCCGCGAAGGTATTCTGGATGCGTTCGAACTCTTGGCTCCAGTCGTACGGCATCCGCTCGAGGCTATCATTCCACTTGACTACGTCGTTGGGAAGCTTGAACATTCTGCTTGCCAGTACATACTCCTCGATGTGGGAGCAGACATAGAAGCCACGCGTCACGCTACCCTCCAGTTGATGCCTGCAACTGAATTGAGTTTGGTGAAGCGTATCTGACCACCTCTCATGTACCTCCTCACGGCGTTCCCTCCGGAGAGACTCCAGTCGGAGAGACAATCATCCAAAAGATCCTTCAGGAGCATCCAGTCTTTGTCTTCACTCTTCATGGAATCCATGAAGTAAGAACAACACGTCTTCGGCTGTAGCACTAAGAGGATCCAGTGGTCGCTGCACGTCAAAGCATAATGGAAAACTACAAAAGCATAAAATAGACAAGGACTTACATGGGGCAGAAGGGCACGAGTAGGTAGTCCTTGTCCTTGTTCGCTTGCATGAAATGCACAAGGTATTTCTTCATAGACTCCCTGCCAGCTTCGTTGCCAAGGTTGTTCTGGTGCATGAGATAAGGGTCGGCTATCGTGACTTTCTTAACCTTCATGCGTCTGGCCTCTTCGGCTTGATAAATCGCCCATAGCCTGATTATGCAAACTTCGAGTCAATAGAAGTTGAACAGCTGGAAGATTTCATTGAAATCCACATATAATTTGTCCGCGGGGTACTCTTCATAGAAATGGTAACCATTTGGTACCTTTACCGTGTAACATGTTAGATTGTTGCCTCCAAAATCATGATTTGCTAACTCCAGCTCTCAGATGTGGTCATGCAGAATCTTCATTTAAGTGCCGAGGTCTGTGTACACATCCGACGCTACCATTGGTTCACCCGGGATATGATATCCCCGCCATTGAGGACCCTTTGCGTCCTTTTGTGGTCCAGCATATTGTTCGTATGCCAAGTACTTCTTCGTCGTGCTCTTCTCACCCGGTTTATCATTTGTACTAGTGCTGGTAGCCTATTTCTTATTTTTGACCGCTCCTTTTCACCAGTTTCGCGGAAAGGGCCGGACCGGCCATCATGGATTTGGTCGTGCCGAGGAGTGTGGTTGGAGTTAGCTTTGGCGTCTTGGATGGTTGCTCCTCAGGCTCGGTTGCAGGCGTATCTTCAAATACGTTGTTGGCAAAGTCAATGGCATCAGCATGCTTTTGTTCGTCGTCATAAGGCAAGTCAGGATCCTGGTCTTCATGCGTGCCATGCTCCGCACCCTCAGCCAACACATCCTTAGACGATACAACCTTCTAAGGAGTATCGCCCTTCTGTCCGTTCTCACCATCTGGTTGAGTGTTCTTTCCCTACATGTATCGGGGTGTGTTGCACTCTGGACACTTTGTTAGGTTCTCAAGCTCGTTCCAATAAATGATGCAGTCATACTTGCATGTATGATATCTGATCACTTCCAAATCAAGAGGGAACACGACCTTCTTAGTCTCATTGATACTCTTAGGCAACTTGTTCCCATGTGACAGAATTTCATGAAGATACTCCAATGTCTTATCGAGACTTGCGTCCATGCTATTGTGTTTTGCCTTGAGGTCTAGAAGTTGGAGCGTGACACTGAGGTGGGTGTGCTTGGGATCGCAACCGTCATACAATGGAGTTTTTGAGCCTTTCTCAAGTGTCGCCAACTTGGCAGCCTCTCTACAAGCCGCTCTCTCGTTAGTAGTCTCTTTCACAATCAATTCTTGCACATGAGGGTCCTGGACATTTCCGGCCAACATGTCCCCCGTGCTTCTCGTCTCCGCTTCATCCTCTTCATGTCCGGACTCTTGATCATGTCTAGCCTGATCTTGATCATGTCTGGCCTCTTGGTGCTCCATCCCTTCTTCTTCCAGCTCTCCGTGTCCCGCTTTTCATCTGACTCCTCATCCTCCTCACCGTGACTTCTCGACCGTGTATAACCAACCATGAAACCATACATCATCAAGTGATAATGCAAAATGCCAGAGGCCCTTGTGTTAATCATCATATTTTTGTATTGACGACATGGACAACATATCTTTGTGCCACTCCTTCGCACCATATCTTGCTCGGCGAAATCTAAGAACTCCTTCAAACATACTTCCTGGAAATATGGTGACGTCCAATTGGAGTTATACATCCAACTTCGATCCATTGTTCGATCGATACCTATAAGATATAACGAAATTAATTAGTATCAAAAGAGGCCATAGAAAATTTTGGCATGGCTTTTGCTAAAAATGACACAAATCGAGCGTGCCAGAAATTTGACAAAACATTGACGAATCAACATTTTGTCAAAACAATGACAACTCATATATATTCCCTGAAAAAAGAAACATGGAGCAACTTGAAGTTGTTACCTCTGCTCGATGGCCGGTACCACACATATATGCATGCGCACGCATCAAGAAAGTCATCATGGCTCGATGACCGAGAACACAAACTTACACAAATATTCATCTCATACAATCGATACATGTCGCGACAACAAGTAATATAAATTTCATTTCCTTCGACGGGTCACAAAAATAAATCTCACCTTGGCACCGATCGAGTTGCGCGGGAGGCCGGCTGGCCGGTACTAGTGGAAGCTCAAGGCGGAGAGGGGACTAATTAACTTGGAAAGACATGTAAAGTTAACTATGAAGGTGAGAGGCTTTTGGGGGACCTAGCTAGCTATTTTAATGGAGATGAGAGAGAGAGAGGGAGAGAGAGAGAGTATTCTTTAATGCATATGGAGGGGAGAGATGTAGGACAGTGGCTAGATCTAGATCTAGCTTTGGGGGGTGGGGAGACTAGCTCTAGATCAAAAAATGGAGATCCCAAAGGTGGAGGAGGTGGGTGGAGTAGGAGGGGGGAAAAGGAGGCTTGGATGGAGGAGAAGAGAAGTGAAGGTGGAGAAGTGGGGGAAGCTACTGTACAGTGAGGGCAATTATTGGTCGAAGCTGAGAGACCAGTGGCGGCCCATATGTGCACTCGCCATTGGTAGCTGGCCAAATAACAGTTGCGGGCACGTACAGTGTCATTACCAGCGGCGGGCCTGGCTCTGCGCCCGCCACTGGTAGTTGCCAACATTACCAGTGGCGGGCGAAAAGTCCTGCCCGCCACTTGTAATGATCCACGGGTAATGAAATCTGCAGTAGTCACTAGTGCAGAAACGGCCTTTAGTCCCGGTTGGGAAGGGCCTTTTGTCCCGGTTCACCAACCGGGACTAAAGGCCCCCACCCTTTAGTCCCGGCTGGCCACGACCCGGGACTACATCCCTGCCACGTGGCCGGCAGCGCGCGCCGGGGGCTGGGGACCTTTAGTCCCGGTTGGTGACACCAACCGGGACTAAATCCCTGCCACGTGGCCGGCAACGCGCGCCGGGGGCTGGAGACCTTTAGTCCCGGTTGGTGTCACCAACCGGGACTAAAGGTTTAGGGTTTATTGTTTATTTTTCCTTTTCATTTTGTGTTTTCCATTTAATTATTTTTCATTTCAAACATATTTTACGCTACTACATACTGTACACGTTATGCATATATAATAGAATTTCTTGTAGAACCAATCATATATCATAGAATTTCTCGTACGACCATGCATATACATATATATATATACAATTTGGTATATACAATTTCTCCTACAATTTGCAGATCATTACATGCAGGCATTAGGTGAAATGGTATTCTCCGTCGGGAGATATGACCTGCTCAAGCAAAAATCCCGCCATTTCCTCTTGAAGTGCTCGTATGCGGTCCTTTGGTAGGAGCTTGTGACGCATCTCCATCATCTTTAAAGAAGGAGATCAATATGAATATACTAGTTGTGTGTATATATATTAGGTCATGATAAAAAAAATGTGAATAGTGTTTACGTACCCAAAGATGTCTTTCATCTCCACTCCTTTCGGTCATGAAGCGAATGTTCTCGCAAACGTAGTATGCACATAAATTATTCCCCTATTCCTGACGCATACACTTTACGAGAATAGAATTCAATCAGATAATAATCAAGCATAATAATGGTATTGAAACTAGAATTAAAGAGATGCGCGGACGTAGCTAGTACTACTTAATTACCTTGTACCGTCGCCATTTCAGCTCTGGTTTCCAGACACCGACAACCTCTTTGATGAACTTTTTCCGAACTCTGCCCGGCAAAGAAAATGAATAAAGGAGTTATTAATTACTTGATATCAGGAAATGAACTAAAGAGGCCGACATAGTGCGATAATGATTGAAATTACCTGTCGAGCATCCGATACAGGCTGATGTATTCTTCAGGGTCTTTACGAAGTGAGTCCAGTACTTCAACAGTTCCCTCGTCAACTCTAATGATTAGCAGGATCCAGTGGAATCTGCGCACACGTTTGTATAAGCGGGCATGCATAACTCATCAACCATACTTAACATCGAGTAAGCAAAAATAGAATTTGTAGTACAATACAGTAACACTCACCTGAAGTTGTAAGGAAAAAGTATTTCTGGTCTGCTATTTAATTTCTTCAAAAACATTAGCAAGTTATTCTCTGTGTCTTGTTTGCGGTTAATTAACATATGTTCATTAACGGTATTTGGGTCAATGAACCCAATGCCATAGACTCGATCTCTTTTCAATTCAAAAATCTTCATTCTGCATAATACCACACAAAAGAATATAGTGAGGATAATTACAGGCAATGAACGAGCTGAGTTAGAGACTTAAATTACAGAAAGAAATCACTTACAGACAATAGCAACTGACGAGAGATTTGTCGAGTGCGTCTTGATTGAATAACTGAAAAAATTCTGGCCAGTCAATCCACATATCTTTTGCATGGAAGTAATGCTCTGGCTAGACTTTCACCATGATGCCTATTCGCCCGACCTCTATTTCTCTCAGGTACCAGTCATGCAAGTGGCGCATTTGCGTTGATAGAAGCTTCTCCTCGCCAGGTCTGACCAGGGTTCCCGGGGACATATTTCCATGCTAGTTCCTTCGGATCCGCCTTGGGAACTTCCTCCATGCCTAGGAGTTGTTCAACAGTGATACCGATATTTCTAGCCAGCTCTCTATCAGCGTCGGTTACCGCCTTATCGGTACTCACCTTGAGCGGGGGGATCGATTGCACTGCCTGTTCTCCGAGCTGGGGAACAGTTTTCCCGCATTTTTTACTACCTGTAAGGCTCGACGATTGTTTTTTGTTGTTGATGATATGACTTGCTAATAGAGCGTTCATAGTCTGATCGCTTTTTCTCCACAGCCGGTTTAGCAAGATCCATAAAGTGTTGTATGACTTTCTCAGGTATTTTCTCCTTTGGCGGTGGGGGCGGTCTCGCTGCAAAATGGGCCTTCACTTGGTAAGCCACTTGGGCTTCGTTTTCCTCGACAATCATCTCGTAAGCTAACTTCCTTTTTGAAGGAGGCTCGGATTTCTTCTTTGGTGCTCTCTATCGCTTTGGAGTCGGCTCACGCGGCGGAGAACGATATCGTGGACTCGCGCTAGGCTCCATCTCGGGGTGGGGTGGATTCGGCTGACGCGGCGGAGATCGATATGGCGGACTTGCGTTGCGCTCCTTCTCGAGTTGGGTTGGAGTCGGCTGACGCGGCGGACTTGGAGGAGGAGTCGGTGGCCTTGGCACCGAGTTTGGAAACACGATGCATTCCTTTCTCCATACAATGATACCACGTATGGCTTTTCCCAGTGTCTGCTCCTCCCCTTGACCTCCAGGAAAGTCAAGCTCTAGTGAGTCATATCCACGAGCATAGCCAGGTGGAATCGGATTGCCGTGGATGGTTGCTTCAGGTGCATTCGGTAAAGCAAAGTTGTCCGCCACCATCATGGATATGTTCTTCATTTTCATGTGTAGCTCACAAGGTGTCGTCTCTTGGATATCATCCACGGGGTAGCGAGCCAGCAGTGCATCATCGGCCGGGACCCTCGTGGAACCCACGCTGCTTTTCGGCATAGATGGGATGGTACTATCCAATGCTGGATCTGGTTGCTCCTGCCACTGAGACACCCTTTGCTGGCTAAGTGTGTCGATCTGCTCCTGCTGCCGCATGAAAGCGCGTTCCAACTCCGCGTTCTTTGATTCTAACTTTTGAAACCGGTCTGCATCCTGCTTTTTCTTTCTCGCACGGCTTCTGTAACTGGCGTTGCAGTCCGCCTACCCCTCAATCCAGGGAACAACGCCTTTGCCTCGTGTTCGTCCCGGGTGTTCAGGATTCTTGAGGGCGCGTGTAAGCTCGTCATTCTCTCTATCGGGCTGGAACGCCTCCGTTTGAGCCTCTTCTATTGCTTCAAGTAAAGTGTTCGAGGCTTCTTTAAGACTTGCCTGTTCAATAATCTCCCCTGTCTTTGGGTCCAACTTCCCCCCATGCGCATAAAACCAAGTGCTGCACTTGTCGGGCCATCCCACTGTTTGTGGAGTGACCCCTGCAGCAATCATCTTTTCCTCAGATTCATCCCACTTAGGTACCCCCGTCTTGTAGCCACCTGGCCCCAGAACATGGTGAAACTTTTTTTCTCAGCGTTTATCTTGTTTATTCTCGACCGTTCCTTATCTGCTTCCGATTCCTTGAACTGCACAAATAAGTCCCAGCGTTCTTTTACCTTCTCTAGCGCTCCAGTGAATTCTGGAGTCTTCTTTCCTGCGTTGACGTAGTTGGCCCATAATTTTTTCTTCCATGTCTAGAATTGTGTGACCATCTTCTTAAGAGCATACTTCTTGACTTTCTCCCGTTGAAGATCTGTGAAACCCTCTGATAGGGTGAAATGTGACATGAGCGTATCCCAAAGCAGATTTTTTGCTCTTTCGTCGACAAAACTTACTCATCGGTCTTTCTTTGGCTTATTCCATTCTTGAACGGTGATCGGGATTTGGTCCCTAACAATAACTCCGCATTGACGTATAAATTTGTCCGCATGCTTTTTAGGAGTAATTGGTTCGCCATCTGCTTTGATTTCATCGATGTTGTACTTTGTGCCATCGGGAAACTTTTTGGCCGGGCGTCGTATTGCCCTTGTAGAAAATTTGCTCGATCCGGAGGGCTAAAAGAAGAAAGATTCGTTAACAAATATATAAATATACAAATCAATTAATACATCTAATGATCACCAGAGGCCAAATATATATACCTCGCCGGACTTTGTTAATTGGAGAAAAATTTCTTCGCGATCATTGTCAGCTGGTTCCCCTTCGTCTCTTGGTTGTTCTTCCTCAATTCCCTCACCGGATGGGTTAAGATATTGTGAGCCATCATCTACTTCTTCATTCTCTTCGTTTCCGGAGCGTATCATGTCGTACATGACATTCTATTGATCATGGTCTCTGTCTCTACCGTCCATAGCTTAACTAATCCAGAACAAATATAAAACAATTAGAATGCATTCAATAAGCAAAACCGGACATATGCAATCAATATAAGGCAATGCAACAATATGATCATATAATATCACTAATACATCTCGAATAATCCAGTTAATGCATCATCGAATATTATCACTAATACATCGTCTCGAATATTATTATATAATATCACTAATACAGATCGAGTTGACGTCTCGCGGCGCAGGCGGTGGACACCCAAAGAGAAGGAACCATCACAGGATCATAGCTCGGGTGAGATCCCTGAAGAACCTGCCAGGTATTGGAGAACCTGACGTCCAACACAACCATGTAGAGACGGACGTGCTCGTCCTCCTCCCTGGCACGGCGACGTACCACCTCCGCAGGGGCCGGCTACCTCCGCACCGATAGTGGTCCACGCGACCACCACCAAAGAACCTCCGGGTCGACGACGGGAGCCTGATTCCTCACCAAGCTGCGCGCCCCGGAAGGTAGCACCTCCCAGTGCCAGCCCGGCGGAGCCCAGTCCCGGACATGGCGCCTCTCAAGAAGGTTGTCGCCGCCGAGTCGACGACGAGGATGCGGGCCGGGCATCGTAGTAGGTGCGATGTGTTTTCTGTCGGGTAGTTCTTGTAGCACGGGTCTAACTATATATCTGTCTATCATGAAACAATCATCATCATCATCATCATCATCATCTAACTAATCATCATCATCATCTAAAAATCATCATCTATCATCATCATCATCTAACAATCATCATCATCTAACAATCATCATCATCATCATCATCATCATCTAACAATCATCATCTATCATCATCATCATCTAACAATCATCATCATCTAAAAATCATCATCTATCATCATCATCATCTAACAATCATCATCATCTAACAATCATCATCATCATCATCATCATCTAACAATCATCATCATCATCATCTATATATCTATCATCTAATTAACTATCCGGAAATTGGCTTTGGCTCCTAGGTTTATATGCACCCATTGTTCAAATACACATTTTGAAAAGTTCAAAAATTACGACGAAAAATCGGCATTTTTTGTTGCTTGTGTAAAAAAGACAAATTTTGATCCTTGATTACAGCTATTCACGAGGCATTTTTTTGTCTTTTTTGTACATGCCACAAAAAATGTGTTTTTTCACCGAAACTTTGTGCACGTGCATATAATGGCCGAATTTACACGCGGGATTTTTCGTCGTAATTTTTGAACTTTTCAAAATGTGTTTTTTACACATTTTCATAATAGATGTATATGCACCTAGGAGCCAAAACGCCCTAACTATGTTTCTATCATGAAAAAAAAACAGAAACAAAGTGCAAAGTACTGTGGCGGCCGGGGTCTCACCGGCGGGCGGGGCGAGGCAGTGTGGGCGGCGTGTCGGGACTCGGGGAGGAGGCGTGCGGGCGGCGTCAGGGCTCGGGGAGGAGGTGCGGGCGGCGGCCGGCGGCGGGGGCGGCGACGACATCGACGAGGACAGGCAGAGGAGGCACGCGGGCGGCATCGGGGGCGGTGACGACGTCGACGAGGACGGGCAGAGGAGGCGCGCGCGCGGCGTCGGGGCTCGTGGAGGAGGCACGGGCGGCCGGTGTCGGGGGCGGCGACGACGAGGACAGGCTCGGGGGCGGCGGCCAGCTCCGACAGGCTAGCGGCGTCGGGGCAGGGCATCGGAGTCGGGGGAGAACGGGAGAGGTTGGGGGAAGAATTTGCTAAGTCCTGTTTATATCACAGACCTTTAGTCCCGGTTGGTGCTACCAACCGGGACTAAACGTCCATCTTTAGTCCCGGTTGGTGTTACCAACCGGGACTAAAGGTCTCCTTTCGGTGGCCCAAATTCCGCGCGGGAAGGGAGCTTTAGTCCCGGTTGGATCCACCAACCGGGACTAAAGGTGTATTTTCTCTTTTTTGTTTTGTTTTGTTTTGTTTTTCTAAACAGGACAATTTCTGTTTTTAGATTTGGAATAACTGTTAGAATATTTATAGTTTTTGAATGAATCTTTTTGCTTTAGGTCAAAAAAATTATAAACTTTCTATTAGTGCCAGTAGTTTTCAAATTTAAATAGTTTAAATTTGAATTCTTTTGAAATTTGTCTGAATCACTAGTTTGTGAATAACTTTAGTTTAAAAATAGATTTTTGAGTGATTGTTTTTCCTGTTGTTTAATATTAGTATGTTTTATAAGTATGTTCAATTTGGTAATTTTTAGGATAATTTAAATAGGTGTTTTAATTAAAACCAGATTCTGTTTAACTCTTTTAGTTTTATACCTTCATTAGTTTTAATCAAAAGCACTACAAATGAACTCTGAAAAGTTTGAAACTTGGCATGGTATCATCATTTCACACACATAGCATGTGCTAAAAAGTTGAGATGGTTACGGCAAAAACTGGATGCACTTCGTGTACAAACTGGACCATCTCCTTCGAAGTATGAGGGTTTCGGACGAAAAACCATCTGTTACAAAGGGATTTCATTTTTTGAAACTTATTTCAACTCCAGACTTTTTGTGCATTCAATACGCACCATTCAAAGCCACATCCTCAAGTTTCAACCCTTTCTAACTTCAATTGCTATTTTTCATGCATTTGATGATTTTTTTGCGCTGAATGACCCTGAAATTGAAAAGCAGTACAAATGAACTCTGAAAATATTGAAACTTGGCATGGTATCATCATTTCACACACATAGCATGTGCTAAAAAGTTGAGAAAATTACGGCAAACACTGGATGCACTTCGTGTGCAAACTGGACCATCTCTTTCGAAGTATGAGGGTTTCAGATGAAAACTCATCTGTTAAATAGGCATTTCATTTTTTTAAATTTATTTCAACTCCAGACTTTTTGTGCATTCAATATGCACCATTCAAAGCCACATCGTCAAATTTCAACCATTTCTAACTTCATTTGCTATTTTTCATGCATTTAATGATTTTTTTGTGCTGAATGACCCTGAAATTGAAAAGCAGTACAAATGAACTCTGAAAAGGTTAAAACTTGGCATGGTATCATCATTTCACACACATAGCATGTGCTAAAAAGTTGAGAGGGTTACGGCAAAAGTTGGATGCACTTCATGTACAAACTGGACCATCTCCTTCGAAGTATGAGGGTTTCAGACGAAACCTCATCTGTTACAAAGGCATTTCATTTTTTTAAACTTATTTCAACTCCAGACTTTTTGTGCATACAATATGCACCATTCAAAGCCACATCGTCAAATTTCAACCATTTCTAACTTCATTTGCTATTTTTCATGCATTTAATGATTTTTTTGCGCTGAATGACCCTGAAATTGAAAAGCAGTACAAATGAACTCTGAAAATATTGAAACTTGGCATGGTATCATCATTTCACACACATAGCATGTGCTAAAAAGTTGAGAAAATTACAGCAAACACTGGATGCACTTCGTGTGCAAACTGGACCATCTCTTTCGAAGTATGAGGGTTTCAGATGAAAACTCATCTGTTAAATAGGCATTTCATTTTTTTAAATTTATTTCAACTCCCGACTTTTTGTGCATTCAATATGCACCATTCAAAGCCACATCGTCAAATTTCAACCATTTCTAACTTCATTTGCTATTTTTCATGCATTTAATGATTTTTTTGTGCTGAATGACCCTGAAATTGAAAAGCAGTACAAATGAACTCTGAAAAGGTTAAAACTTGGCATGGTATCATCATTTCACACACATAGCATGTGCTAAAAAGTTGAGAGGGTTACGGCAAAAGTTGGATGCACTTCATGTACAAACTGGACCATCTCCTTCGAAGTATGAGGGTTTCAGACGAAACCTCATCTGTTACAAAGGCATTTCATTTTTTAAACTTATTTCAACTCCAGACTTTTTGTGCATACAATATGCACCATTCAAAGCCACATCATCAAATTTCAACCATTTCTAACTTCATTTGCTATTTTTCATGCATTTAATGATTTTTTTGCGCTGATTGACCCTGAAATTGAAAAGCAGTACAAATGAACTCTGAAAAGGTTGAAACTTGGCATGGTATCATCATTTCACACACATAGCATGTGCTAAAAAGTTGAGAGGGTTACGGCAAAAACTGGATTCACTTCATGTACAAACTGGACCATCTCGACTACTCACTAGAGAAGAAAGTGATGATGGTGAAGCCGATCACATCCCAGAGTGGGATCTTGGGGTATAAAACTTTTTCTTCGCGTGTGTCCCTTGATTATTGCGCCGTAACCATGGACAATCTTCATCATTTAACAGGATGCTTGGGTCAGTCTTCACTGTGAAGGGAGGAATTTCATCAAACTTTTCATAATCTTTTGACATGTCTGTCTTGTCCTCCACTCCCACGATGTTTCTTTTCCCTGAAAGAACTATGTGGCGCTTTGGCTCATCGTATGATGTATCCGCTTCCTTATCTTTTCTTTTTCTCGGTTTGTAGACATGTCCTTCACATAGAAAACCTGCGCCACATCATTGGCTAGGACGAATGGTTCCTCTGTGTACCCAAGATTGTTGAGATCCACTATTGTCATTCCGTACTGCGGGTCTACCATTACCCCACCTCCTGTAAGATTGACCCATTTGCACCGGAACAAAGGGACCTTAAAATCAGGTCCATAGTCAAGTTCCCATATCTTCTCTATGTAACCATAATATGTGTCCTTTTCACTATTGGTGTTTGCTGCATCGTCAAAGCGGACACCACTGTTTTGGTTGGTGCTCTTTTTATCTTGGGCGATCGTGCAAAATGTATTCCCATTTATCTCGTACCCTTGGAAAGTCAATATAGTCGAAGATGGTGTCGTGGCCAACAAGTGTACAGATCATCTTCAACAATGTTGTCATTCATGAGATGTGTTTGCAACCAACCGCCGAAAGCCGCAATGTGTGTACGTTTAATCCAGGGGTCAGACTGCTCCGGGTTCTTGGAGCGTATAATATCCATGTGTTTCTCGATATACAGGGTCACCAAGGTAGAACTTTGTAGAACTGTGTAGTGTGCTTGCGCCCAAGAATGCCCGTCCCTACATATTATTGATTTTGGTCGTAGCGTGCCTTTTCCACCCAGTCTGCCCTCATGCCGCGATTCAGGAACACCAATCGGCTTAATGTCAGGAATAAAGTCAACACAAAACTCAATGACCTCCTCTGTTTCATGGCCCTTGGAGATGCTTCCTTCTGGCCTAGCACGATTATGAACATATTTCTTTAAGACTCCCATGAACCTCTCAAAGGGGAACATATTGTGTAGAAATACAGGACCCAGAATGGCAATCTCCTCGACTAGGTGAACTAGGACGTGCGTCATGATATTGAAGAAGGATGTTGGGAACACCAACTCGAAACTGACAAGACATTGCACCAAATCATTCTCTAACCTTGGTAGGATTTCTGGATCGATTACCTTCTAAGAGATTGCATTGAGGAATGCACATAGCTTCACAATGGCTAATCGAACATTTTCCGGTAGAAGCCCCCTCAATGCAACCGGAAGCAGTTGCGTCACAATCACGTGGCAGTCATGAGACTTTAGGTTCTGGAACTTTTTCTCTGCCATATTTATTATTCCCTTTATATTCGACTAGAAGCCAGACGGGACCTTCATACTGAGCAGGCATTCGAAGAAGATTTCCTTCTCTTCTTTGGTAAGAGCGTAGCTGGCATGACCCTGAAACTGCTTTGGATCCATGCCGTCTTCTTCGTGCATACGTTGCTGATCCTCCCGTGCCTCCGGTGTATCTTTTGTCTTCCCATACACGCCCAAGAAGCCTAGCAGGTTCACGCAAAGATTCTTCGTCACATGCATCACGTCGATTGCAGAGCGGACCTCTAGGTCTTTCCAATAGGGTAGGTCCCAAAATATAGATTTCTTCTTCCACATGGGTGCGCGTCCGTCAGCGTCATTCGGAACAGATTGTCCGCCAGGACCCTTTCCAAAGATTACTTTTAAATCCTTGACCATATCAAGTATATCATCACCAGTACGGTGGCGAGGCTTCTTCCGGTGATCTGCCTCACCTTTGAAATGCTTGACTTTCTTTCTTACGGGATGCCTGCTCTGAAGAAATCGACGATGCCCCAGGTACACATTCTTCTTACATTTATCCAAATATATACTGTCGGTATCATCTAAACAGTGCGTGCATGAGTGGTATTCCTTGTTTGTCTGTCGTGAAAGGTTACTGAGAGCAGGCCAATCATTGATGGTTACAAACAGCAACGCTCGCAGGTCAAATTCCTGCTGTTGGTGCTCATCCCACGCACGTACACCTTCTATACTCCACAGCTCTAAAAGTTCTTCAACTAATAGCCTTAGGTACACATCAATGTCGTTGCCGGGTTGCTTGGGGCCTTGGATGAGCACTGGCATCATAATGAACTTCCGCTTCATGCACAACCAAGGAGGAAGGTTATAGAAACATAGAGTCACAGGCCATGTGCTATGATTGCTGTTCTGCTCCCCAAAAGGATTAATGCCATCTACTTTCTCTCGATTTTTCTCCACTGCGATCCGTTAGCGGGTACTCTCAACTTCCCGTCTTTCTTACGGTCTTCTTTGTGCCATCGCATCAACTTGGCATGCTCTTTGTTTTGGAACAAACGTTTCAACCGTGGTATTATAGGAGCATACCACATCACCTTGGTAGGAATCTTCTTCCTGGGGCGCTCGCCCTCAACATCACCATGGTCATCGTGGCCGATCTTATAGCGCAATACACAACATACCGGGCATGCATTCAAATCCTCGTACTCACCGCGGTAGAGGATGCAGTCATTAGGGCATGCATATATCTTCTGCACCTCTAATCCTAGAGGGCAGACAGCCTTCTTTGCTTCGTACGTACTGTCGGGCAATTCATTGTCCTTTGGTAGCTTCTTCTTTAAGATTATCAGCAACTTTTCAAATGCCTTGTCAGATACACCATTCTCTGCCTTCCATTGCAGCAATTTCAGTGTGGTACCCAGCTTTTTCTTGTCATCTTCGCAATTTGGGTACAACAATTTCTTGTGTTCCTCTAACATGCGCTACAACTTCAGCTTCTCCTTTTCACTTGCGCAGTTTCTCTTTGCATCGGCAATGTCCCGACCAAGATCATCAGCGGGCTCATCTGATGCCTCTTCTTCAGCTCCTTCCCGCATTGCCGGCTCAGCTTCTTCCCCCATTGTTGTACCATCGTATTCATGGAACCCATGGCCAGGATAGCTGTCGTCATCAGTTATAGCCGGACATGAAACCGGACTCAAACAGGTGGACGTGAATGGTTCTTCAGTTAGAGTAATTTTGATCATTCTTACAGCCAGCACATGGACAATACATAAAACCATCCGCCCGCTTGTTTGCCTCAGCCGCAATCAGAAAAGTATGCACACCATTAATGAACTGGGGAGAGCATAGGTCATCGTACATCCATTTCCGGCTCATCTTCATTACACAACACCGAAAAGACCAAATTAATACAAGTTCATACACACTTGTTCTCATAAAAAAACATACAAACTCTCTAGCTAAAGCATTTAAATGCAACAACAAATGCGATCAAGATCGCAACTAAGGTAACAATTGATCCAACAGCATAGTGATACCAAGCCTCACTATGAATGGCATATTTTTTAAATTTTCTAATCTTCAAGCGCATTGCATCCATCTTGATCTTGTGATCATCGACGACATCGGCAACATACAACTCCAGTTTCCTCTTCTCTTCTTCAACTCTTTTCAATTTTTCTTTCAAATACTCGTTTTCTTTTTCAACTAAATTTAACTTCTTGACAAGAATATCTATATCGGTTGCAATTTCCGGTTCACATACCTCCTAGATAAAAATATCTATGTCAACTTGATGGGCATAATTGTCATAAACACGAAATGCAACAAATAGTTATAAAAGAGAGAATATACCACATCCGAATCATAAACCGGACGAGGGCCGACGGGGACGGATATGAAAACCGTGCCACTATATATAACAAACAACCATATAGGTAAGAAAACTATACAAGTAACTATCTAAATCTTACAAACATGATTTTTTTTATAAAAAGGATAAGAACAAGAGGCTCACCAAGGTGGTGCCGGCGACGGGACGGTGTGGGCGATCGACGGTGGTTAGGACGGGGACGGGAAGGCACTAAGTAAACCACACCTACACATGCAAAGTAAGAAGTTAATTTGAGCTCAAATTGCATATAAATCAAATAAACTACCACATATAAATACTCCCAAACTAAAACCCACAAATCACTATACTTATAGAGCATTGCAAGAGCTAATCTAGCAATGAGAGATGAAAGGACAAAGTTGCTAACCTTTGTGAACACTTGGATGGATGGGGTGCCTCCAAATCTTGACAAATTTTGGCAAAAATGGAGGTGAGCTCGAGCAAGGGGAAGAACAAAGGAGAGGAAGAAGGGGAAAAACAGGGAGGAGTGTGCTCTGGCTGGCCGAAGGGTTCATGTAGGGGATCTTTAGTCCCGATTCGTGACAGAAACCGGGACTAAAGGTGAACCTATAGTCCCGGTTCGTGCCACGAACCGGGACTAAAGGTGATCGTGGGGCCCCAGGCTGACACCAGCCTGCTACCACCCCTTTAGTCCCGGTTCTTGTTACAAACTGGGACTAGAGGTCCGGAACGAACCGGGACTAATGATGCCCGTCCCGAACCGGGACTAATGGTCACGTTAGTGCCGGTTCAAAACCAGACCGGGACTAATGCTTTGGACAAAAGGTCTGTTTTCTACTAGTGGTACACATTCTTCTTGCATTTGTCCAAATATATACTTTCAGTCTCATCTAAACAGTGCGTGCATGCGTGGTATCCCTTGTTTGTCTGTCCTGAAAGGTTACTAAGAGCAGGCCAATCATTGATGGTTACAAACAGCAACGCTCGTAGGTCAAATTCCTGCTGTTTGTGCTCATCCCACACACGTACACCATTTTTATTCCACAGCTGTAAAAGTTCATCAACTAATGGCCTTAGGTACACATCAATGTCGTTGCCGGGTTGCTTAGGGCCTTGGATGAGCACTGGCATCATAATGAACTTCCGCTTCATGCACAACCAAGGAGGAAGGTTATAGATACATAGAGTCACAGGCCAGGTGCTATGATTGTTGTTCTGCTCCCCAAAAGGATTAATGCCATCTGCACTTAAACCAAACCATAAGTTCCTTGGGTCATCTGCAAAGTCCGGCCACTTTCTCTCGATTTTTCTCCACTACGACCCATCAACGGGTACTCTCAACTTCCCGTCTTTCTTACGATCTTCTTTGTGCCATCGTAACAACTTGGCATGCTCTTTGTTTATGAACAGTCGTTTCAACCGTGGTATTATAGGAGCATACCACATCACCTTGGCAGGAATCCTCTTCCAGCTGGGGCGCTCGCCCTCAACATCATCACCAGGGTCATCTCGTCTGATCTTATACCGCAATGCACCGCATACCGGGCATGCATTCAAATTCTCGTACTCCTCACCGCGGTAGAGGATGCAGTCATTAGGGCATGCATGTATCTTCTGCACCTCTAATCCTAGAGGGTAGAGAACCTTCTTTGCTTCGTACGTACTATCAGGCAATTCGTTATCCTTTGGAAGCTTCTTCTTCATTATTTTCAGTAGCTTCCCAAATCCTTTGTCAGATACACCATTCTCTGCCTTCCATTGCAGCAATTCTAGTGCGGTACCGAGCTTTGTGTTGCCATCTTTGCAATTTGGGTACAACAATTTTTTGTGATCCTCTAACATGCGCTGCAACTTTAACTTCTCCTTCTCACTTTCGCAGTTTCTCTTTGCATCAGCAATGGCCCGACCAAGATCATCAGCGGGCTCATCTGATGCCTCTTCTTCAGCTTCTTCTTCTTCATTTTCTTGCCCCAGTGTAGTTCCATTGTATTCAGGGAACCCAGTATAGTTGTCATCATCCTCTTCTTCTTCATTCTCTTCCATTAGAACCCCTCTTTCTCCGTGCTTGGTCCAACAGTTATAGCCGGACATGAAACCGGACGTAAACAGGTGGACGTGAATGTCTTTTGAGCTAGAGTAATTCTTATCATTCTTACAGACACCACATGGACAACACATAAAACCATTCCTCTTGTTTGCCTCAGCCGCATGCAGAAAACTATGCACGCCATTAATGAACTGGGGAGAGCGTCGGTCATCGTACATCCATTGCCAACTCATCCTCATTACACAACACCGAAAAGACCAAATTAATACAAGTTCATACATAAAGTTCATACACACTTATTCTCATAAAACAACATAAAACTATCTAGCTAAAGCATTTAAATGCAACAACAAATGCGATCAAAATCGCAACTAAGGTAAGAATTGATCCAATAGCATAATGATACCAAGCCTCTTTATTAACGGCATATTTTCTAATCTTTCTAATCTGCAAGCGCATTGCATCCATCTTGATCTTGTGATCATCGACGACATCGACAACATACAAGTCCAATTTCATCTTCTCTTCTTCAATTCTTTTCAATTTTTCTTTCAAATACTTGTTTTCTTCTTCAACTAAATTTAACTTCTCGACAAGAGGGTCGGTTGCAATTTCCGGTTCACATACCTCCTAGATAAAAATATCTATGCCAACTTGATGGGCATAATTCTCATAAACACGAAATGCAACAAATAGTTATAAAAGAGAATATACCACATCCGAATCATAAACCGGATGAGGGCCGACGGGCACGGATATCAAAGTCATGGCACTATGTATAACAAACAATCATACAAGTAAGAAAATTATACAAGTAACTATCTAAATCATACAAATAAGATTTTTTTTTATAAAAAAGGATAAGAACAAGAGGCTCACCAAGGTGGTGCCGGCGACGGGACGGTGCGGGCGATCGACGGTGGTTAGGACGGGGACGGGAAGGCAATAAGTAAACCACACCTACACATATGTAAACTAAGAAGTTAATTTGAGCTCAAATTGCATATAAATCAAATAAACTTCCACATAATTACTCCCAAACTAGAACCCACAAATCACTATACTTATAGAGCATTGCACGAGCTAATTTAGCAATGAGAGATGAAACGACAAAGTTGCTAACCTTTGTGAACACTTGAATAGATGGGGTGCCTCAAATCTTGACCAATTTTGGCAAAAATGGAGGGATGGGCTCGAGCAAGGGGAAGAGAAAACAGAGAATGGAGGATGAGCTCAGGCTGGACGAAGCACTATATATAGGGATATCTTTAGTCCCGGTTGGTAATACAAATCGGGACTAAAGGTGCACCTCTAGTCCCGTTTGGTAGTACCAACTGGGACTAAAGGGTCACCCCTTTAGTCCCGATTGGTAACACCAACCCCTTTAGTCCCGGTTGGTAACACCAACCGTGACTAGAGGTTCCTCATGAACCGGGACTAAAGCCTATCCTCATGACCCGGGACTAGAGCTTACATTAGTCCCGGTCCAAAAGCCAACCGGGACTAATGCTTCGTTCCAAAGGTCTGTTTTCTACTAGTGAGTGACTGTCCGCCTGTGCTGGCTGAAACTATAAAAGCAATTAATTCTTAGGTATGTACATTCTTTCAAAGTTGGTTGTTACATCAATGATGAGTATTATATATTTAGTGATATATACCAGTGCATTAGCTAGAAATTTGCTACTTTCTTCGTGGAAGACCTAGAAGCAAGCACTCCGTCAAATTTCTTTGCAGCTGAACTGTCCGCCTGTACTGGTTAAAACTACAAAAGTAATTGATTCTTATGTATGTACATTCTTTTCAAAGCTGGCTGTTACATCAATGATGAGTATTATATATTTAGTGATGGTGATGGAGAGAAAAAAATAATAATATTTTGCTGCTTTCTTTGTGGAAGACCTAGAAGCAGGCACTCCATCAAATTATGCATGTACACTTCTATAGTAGTTCAAAAGTTATTAGGCTGTACATAACGCCTTCCTTTTGAATATGCAATATATTAATGCAATTTGAAGGAAATCATGTTACCAATGTTCTTATGGCAGTAAGGCGTCCTAAGGCGAGCACCAACAGCCTTGATGCCTAAGTGGCGACTAAGCGCCTGAGGCGGGCACCTAAGCACCTAAGGCAAGCAAAATTCTAAGGCGCTGCCTGGGCGCTGTGCCGCCTAAGCGTCCAAGGCGGGACGCCTTAAAAACAATGCATGTTAAATTTCCCTGCAGGTTGAACATCAATGAGGTTATATTTTATTCTTGGTCATAGCTTTCAGATCTGTGAGGATGGTTCATGGAAAACATGAAGAGCCAGTGATGGTGATGGTGATGGAGAGAAAAGAATACATTATAATGGGCTAAGGCCATGTCCACCAGACCACCACCATGAGGATAGTTCTCCACTCCTGCATATGGTAAGGGGAAGAATGGGATTCTAACTCGTGATGCTTTAGTTACACAATGTTATATTTACAGAGCCTGTAAGGCGGTGTAATCAACACCGGGGACATAGTATTCCTTCTCATATATATATAGACAATTACAGGAGACGGAACACATGTACAAATACACAAAGGAAATATATCTAGAGAACTATACAATCTCAGATATATACTCAACACACTCCCTCAGTCAAAACAGTAGGTTCTCGAATGTTGAGACTATCCCGAAAGTCGAGGAAGAGCGGAGACGTCAAACCTTTGGTAAAAATGTCCGCGTACTGAGATGAGCTGGGCACGTGAAGGACACGTACATCTCGCAAGGACGCTCGATCTCGTACAAAGTGAAGTCCGATCTCAATATGCTTCGTCCGTTGATGCTGCACTGGATTCCTGACCATGCAAAGCGCGATAGGGAACGCGGTTAGCAATGGACTTGGTAGGGAGCCGATTGAGGAGCAACGCATCAGTGTGAAGCGCCTCGACCCAGTATGTAGGAGGCATGCTAGCCTGGAAGAGGAGTGTACGAACAGAATTATTAAGTTTGCGAATGATACGTTCAGCTTTACCATTTTATGGGGATGTGTACAGACAGGAAAAACGAAGGAGAATCCCGTGCGCACGAGCATAATTGTGGAGTTGAAGGTTATCGAACTCACGACCATTAGCTTGTAGCCGAACGTGAAACTGAGTGGCGGCAATGGCATGAAAGGAAGCAAGGTGTGTGAAGGTTTTTAGATTTATACCGGAGAGGGAAGACCCAAACATAGTGAGTAAAATCATTGAGAACGACAAGATAATATTTAAATCCAGAGACACTCGGAACATGTGTCCACAAATCACAGTGCACTAACTGAAACGGACGAGAAGCTGTACTAGTGGAGCGAGAAAACGGTAAACGAACATGCCGACCAAGCTGACATGCATGCATGACATAGACTTTGTCTATTTTTCCCTCTAGGAACAACTAACGAGCGAATGAGATGGTCCATGACTGGCTGCCCGGGATGACCAAGGCGACGACGCCACAAAGAGATGGGGTCGCCAACAGTAACAAGGGCACGAGGATGACACGACGACGAGGTGGAGTGGACTGGTTATAGTGGACCGGTGCTATTGGATCTAAAAATTTCTTGTTTGGCTGGAAAATCTTTCACAGAAATACAATAAAGGTCAAACTCAACGAAACATTGATTGTCATTATTAAACTGACGAACGGAGACTAAATTTTTAATTATATTGGGAGCAACTAAGACATTACGAAGGTCGAGAGGACGACTCGATGAAGAGACAGGTAAACGAGCGTGCCCGGTTACAGTAACAGGGAGAAAGGAGGCGTTGCTGACAACATAGCAGGGCAAGGAAGCGACGGTGTCCATATATATATATATATTTTTTTTATTTTTTAAACCGAGGCAAAAGGCTTGCCTCTTTCATTAATAGAGAAGGAGTTTAAAAGTACATGTTATGGGCTCCACAACATAGCCCGTCAAAGGGAAATTACATATGGAATTACTCTCGTGGCATGATCTTGCTCAAGTGTGTAGCCCCCGCGGTGACCCAAAGCTTGGCCTCATCTTGAATAAGCTTTAGGATGTAGAAAGCCGGCGTCGACTTTTTCCTAAACACTCTAGCATTCCTCTCGTTCCAGATGGTCCAACACACAAGCATAGTGGGGAAGCCATCGCCTTCCGGTTTGCGGTATTTGGTCGGGACATACCGGTCCACCACCTCTTGACGTTTTGCTCGGTCCCCCATCGGTGCATCTCAAGCGCTCCAAGCCCAAGCCAATCCTTTACCATTCTCCAAACACGCAGCGTGAACCGGCATTTGTAGAACGGGTGCGGGGCTGTCTCGTTAGCCCTCTTGCAGAGGGTGCAAAGGCCACAATTGTCCCATCCTCTCTTCTGTAGTCTGTCCGCCGTCCAGATCCTACCTTGAAGTGCCAACCAGGGGAAGAATTTAACCTTGGGAGGGCCCCAAACTTTCCAAATGGTTTTGTTCATGATGGTGTACGTGGATCCCGGAAACTGAATCCTGTAAGCCGGCATCGCTGAGTACTCTCCATTTGCCTCAAACTTCCAAGAAATGTCGTCCTCAACGTCCACGCAAAATTAGAACTGCTCCAACCGAATCCAAAGATCCACAAACTGTATAATGTGATCCACTGTGAGAATGGCGGAAGGGTCGATCTTGCACACCCAAGCATTGTCCCGCATTGCATCACGCACCACCCATCTTTTCCTCTTGGAGGACGTGAAAATGAGAGGGGCGATATCCTTCGGCTTTTTGCCAAGTAACCATGGTGCGTCCCAAAAAGGTGTCTTCCCTCCGTTTCCCACGGCTATGACGGTGGACGCGTAGAAGAGAGCCATATCCGTCTCGTTGCAAGGGTTCCCCATCCCGACCCATAGTTTGGTCGGCTCCTTCCATTCCATCCAAGGCCATCTGAGGCGAACAGCTCTCGCAAACTTGCCCAGATGAAGGATCCCAAGCCCGCCAAGGTGGGTGGGGCGGCAGACAGTATCCCAGTTGACCTTACATTTCGCCCCGGAAGTGTTGCTCTTCGCCGACCAGAGGAAAGCATGCTCGATCTTGTTAACACTTTGGAGCACTCCAGGGGGAACCACGAGAGGGGTATACGACCTGCGAGGTGAGAACTGACTTCACCAGGGCCGCCCGGCCTACTGTGGTGATGTTTCTCCCCTGCCAAGGTGGCAACTTAGCCGCGAGTTTGTCCTCGAGGTGCTGGAAGTCGATCCTCTTAAGCTGCCAGATAGAAAGTGGTAGACCCAGGTATTTTAGAGGGAAGGACGTCTGAATGGCAGGGATACTACGAAGGATGTCATCGAGGTTGAGATGGCCACAACGAATTGGGACAACAAGGCTCTTCTTGAAGTTGGTGGAGAGGCCGGTGACCTCACCAAAGGAGCGGAGGATGGTAGCGAGCTGGTCAACGTCATGCTTCGTGGGAGTGGTGAATATAGCCCAATCGTCAGCGTATATGGAGCCTCTTCCGCGAATCTTGTGAAGGATGCTTTTATTCATGGCCACATCAAGGACTTGTTGCAGGCGGTCAATGGCGAGGACGAAGAGCAGGGGGGGATAGAGGGTCCCCCTGCCTCAGTCCGCGGCCATGCCAAATAGGAGCCCCAGCAATACCATTGAGGAGGACACGTGAGGTAGAGGTGCAAAACAAGGCAGCCACCCAGTCCCGGAAACGGTCCGGAAATCCCCAATGACGTAGAAGGTCAAGAATGTAATCCAAGCACTTGAAGTCAAAGGCCTTGCGGATGTCCAGTTTGAATAATAAGGAAGACGTCATGTTTCTGTGGAGCCGCTGCGTGAGGTTTCTGACGTACATGAAGTTGTCGTGGATGCTTCTCTTCTTAATAAAAGCACTTTGGGCGTTGGAAACCAGATCGATCATTAGTGGACCCAAGCGGGAAGCAAGCACCTTGGCAATGATCTTGGCAATGGCATAAATGAGGCTAATGGGGCGATAGTCTCCGATCTCCTCCACCCTCTCCTTAGGAAGCAGAACGATATTTGCCGAGTTGAGCCAGTGGAGGCTAGAAGTTCGGAGGCTACTGAACCGGTGTCCATATACCACTCGCGAGACGTTGGCTTCTGCGATGCCATCGTATTGAACTGGTTTATAAGGGCCGTCAAGTTCCACAAAGCCGGCGATGGTGAAACCGGTACGCCGTAACCATGCATGGCGTCAGGATGTGGGAGGCTTGGGTAGCCAGTGGACGGCGGCGCGTCGTAGAAGCAGTGATACTGAGGGGCGCCGCCGTGCGCAGAGGCATAGGCGTGTGCGTGAGGACCGAGGAGATCCATCCCAGAGAGCGCAAGACGAAACGACGATGGCGCAGCGGCACGTACGCGGCACGAGGACATGTTCGCGGCGTGCCAAAGCAATGGATCGATCAGCCGGCAAAGAAAGCTAGCTTGGTTGGTTTGATTGATTTCTAGCAGCAGGAGGAGATGGATCGTATAATTTAGTGGATCACGAGGCGGCGGAAGCGGGTATCGGAAGAAAAAAACAGGGTTTTGGCTGTCAACTCTCAAGTCACACCATGTAAGACTGTCAACTCTCAACTCACACGCATACACATGAACTCAGTCGAACACGAGGAGACGAGTGTTTTTGGCAGCTCTCAACCTGCCGCTTTCTTTCTTCTCTACTTATATATCTATATCTATATCTATATTTATATATATATACCCCTACTAATAAAGGAAGGTGAAATTCTTGGTCCGTCATACAATTTTGCAGAAAACCCCCCTTGACATTTTTTAAAATTAACCCGCAATCCTCCTGCCTCGCTCGCCCGGTTTAAAGCTGGACACCGATTGGATCGGAACTAGAAAACCAAAAGGCACACACACGCCCATGACCAATCCGAACACAACCTGGAACTATAGGAAGCCAACGATGCACGTCATGGCCAATCCGAACGGGAAAACCGGAACAGCACACGCGCACGTATCAAAACCAACACGCTCACGAACAGGAAAAACCACGCACGCGAGCAAATCTGATCCCGCCGCTGATCGGCTCTTCTGGCTGATGTTCCTCGTCCTTGGCGGCGCCTCCGCCACCCTCCGACGACGCCACACCCACCATGCCATCTTTCTTGCGGCTGCGGTCAAGCCTGTGCGTGTTCTGGTAGCCTCCGAGCGCCTGCGCTCTATAGCACCTCCAGTCACAGTAGCTGCACGAGAAGGCCGTCTCCCGGATACCTATATATATATATATATATATGACACCTCTTCTGTACTCCTGGGAGTATGTACTCCCACATTCAAATATACCTCTTAAATAAGCATATTATACCTCTTTATCATTCTCAATATACCTTGTTAATTATTTTAATATACCTCAATGCAAGTTTTGCGAAAAAATATCGTCGAAACCCTTTTTTTATGCAGTATACCTTTTTTACGTAAAAAAATGCAGTTTACTTCTAAATAAAATATAATATGTGGTTTAAAATATAATTTTTAATGAAACTCATTTTGGGGCATCTAGTAATTGTTAATGAAGTATATTAAAAATGATAAAGAGGTATAAACAATTCATTTATGTGGTATATGATGCGCAGGAGTACGTACTCCCAGGAGTATATAGTCATTTTCCTATATATATATATATATATATATATTATATATTTTTTTACTAATAAATTACTAATAAAGGGAGGTGATATTCTTGATCCGTCATACAATTTTACAGAAAACCCCCTTGACATTTTTAATAATTAACCCGCAATCCTCCTGCCTCGCTCGTCCGGTTTAAAGCTGGACACCGATTGGATCGGAACTAGAAAACCAAAAGGCACACACACGCCCGTGACCAATCTGAACATAACCTGGAACTATAGGAAGCCAACGATGCACGTCATGGCCTATCCGAACAGGAAAACCGGAACAGCACACGCGCATGTATCAAAACCAGCACGCTCACGAACAGGAAGAACCACGCACACGAGCAAATCTGATCCCGCCGCCGATCGGCTCTTCTGGCTGATGTTCCTCGTCCTTGGCGGCGCCTCCGCCACCCTCCGACGACGCCACACTCACCATGCCGTCTTTCTTGCGGCTGCGGTCAAGCCTGTGCGCGTTCTGGTAGCCTCCGAGCGCCTGCGCTCTGTAGGACCTCCGGTCACAGCAGTCGCACGAGAAGGCCGTCTTCCGGTCGACGGCGGCGGCGCTGATGGCTAGCAGCGATGCCTGGCCCAAGATTGCCGATCGCATACTACGCCTTACTCTCCATGGCCGGGTACACTAGTAGAAAACAGGGCTTTGGTCCAGGCCGGGCCAGCCCATTAGTCCCGGTTCAGTCACGAACCGGGACCAATGGGGGCAACGGTCCCGGTTCGTGAGGCCAGGGGGCCGGCCGGGCCTCGTAGGGCATTGGTCCCGGTTCGTCTGGACCCTTTAGTCCCGGTTCCACACACGAAGTGGGACCAATGTACCTCGCTCCTGGCCCACAACCATTGGTCCCGGTTCGTGGCTGGAACCGGGACCAAAGGAACCGGGACCAATGAGATGCCTATATATACGCCCCCTCGCCAGCGAGCAGAGCACTTCACACTGCTCTGTTTTTCTGGCCGGCGAGGGGAGAGCTTTGTGGTGCTCTAGCTCACCTCCTATGCACATGAGGTGTTCGATGAAATGCCCGAGCCATACTTAAGCTTTCTCCTCTAAAAGCTCCTTATCCAAGCTCCATTTTCCTCAAGATTTGTCTAGGTTGGCGGCCCGTCCTGTCCCGTCCCCGTCCTCACCGCCGTCAATCGCCCGCGCCCATCTCGGCGCCGGCACCACCGTGGTTAGCCTCTTCTTCTTATCTTCTTTCTAAAAGAAAAAAGTTCTTACTTGTATGATTTAGATAGATACTTGTGTAACTTTCTTACTTTTATTATTGTTTGTTATTATATAGTGCGATGGTTTTGGTTATATGTTCTTCTAGATAGTTCTTACTTGTATGATTTAATTAGATGCTCTAGAGAGTTATATGTTGTTCAATAATGAGAACTATATAACGCACGCAGATGAACCGGCACTGGATGTACGGTGACCGACGCACCTCCGAGTATATTAAGGGCCTGCATAATTTTCTCGAAGCGGCTGAGGCAAACAAGCAGAATGGTTTTATGCATTGTCCATGTACTGTCTGTGAGAATACAAAGGCTTTCTCCAACTCTAAAACCCTTCACTTCCACCTGCTTGAGAAGGGTTTTATGCCACGCTATAATGTTTGGACCAAGCACGGAGAAAGAGGGGTTATGATGGAAGACAACGAAGAAGAAGAGGATGATGACAACTACCCGCCCCCTGAATACGGTGATGCTGCAATGGGGGAAGCTGAAGATCAAGAGGAACCAAACGATGTGCCCGATGATGATCTTCGCCGGGTCATTGTTGATGCACAGAGAGAATGCGAAAGTGAAAGGGAGAAGTTGAAGTTCGATCGCATGTTAGAGGATCACAAAAAAGGGTTGTACCCAAATTGCGAAGATGACAACCGAAAGCTCGGTACCACACTGGAATTGCTGCAATGGAAGACAGACAATGGTGTATCTGACAAGGGATTTAGTTCGCTACTTAAAATAATGAAGAAGAAGCTTCCAAAGGATAACGAATTGCCCGGCAGCACGTACGAAGCAAAGAAGGTTCTATGCCCTCTAGGATTGGAGGTGCAGAAGATACATGCATGCCCTAATGACTGCATCCTCTACCGCGGTGCGTACGAGGATTTGAACGCATGCCCGGTATGCGGTGCATTGCGGTATAAGATTAGAAGAGATGACCCTGGTGATGTTGAGGGCCAGAGCATCGGGAAGAGGGTTCCTGCAAGGGTGATGTGGTATGCTCCTATAATACCATGGTTGAAACGTCTGTTCAGAAACAAAAAAGCATGCCGAGTTGATGCAATGGCACAAAAAAGACCGTAAGAAAGACGGGAAGTTGAGAGCACCCGCTGATGGGTCGTAGTGGAGAAAGATCGAGAGAAAGTGGAGCAACTTTACAGATGACCCAAGGAACGTATGGTTTGGTTTAAGTGCAGATGGCGTTAATCCTTTTGGGGACCAGAGCAGCAAGCATAACACATGGCCTGTGACTCTATGTATGTATAACCTTCCTCCTTGGTTGTGCATGAAGCGGAAGTTCATTATGATGCCAGTGCTCATCCAAGGCCCTAAGCAACCCGGCAATGACATTGATGTGTACCTAAGGCCATTAGTTGACGAACTTTTACAGCTATGGAATGGAAGAGGTGTACGTGTGTGGGATGAGAACGAACAGGAGGAATTTGACCTACATGCGTTGCCGTTTGTAACCATCAACGATTGGCCTGCTCTCAGTAACCCTTCAGGACAGACAAACAAGGGATACCACGCATGCACACACTGTTTAGATGACACCGACAGTATATATTTGGACAAATGCAGGAAGAATGTGTACCTGGGGCATCGTCGATTTCTTCCGACGAACCATCAATGTCGAAAGAAAGGAAAGCATTTCAAACGTGAGGCAGATCACCGGAAGAAGCCTGCCCTCCGTACTGGTGATCACATACTTGATGTGGTCAATGATTTACAAGTAATTTTTGGAAAGGGTCCTGGCGGACTATCTGTTCCGACTGACGATGCGGGACGCGCACCCATGTGGAAGAAGAAATCTATATTTTGGGACCTACCCTATTGGAAAGACCTAGAGGTCCGCTCTGCAATCGACGTGATGCACGTGACGAAGAATCTTTGCGTGAACCTGCTAGGCTTCTTGAGAGTGTATGGGAAGACAAAAGATACACTGGAGGCACGGGAGGAACAACAACGTGTGCATGAAAAAGACGGCATGCATCCAAAGCAGTATGAAGGTCCTGCCAGCTACGCTCTTACCAAAGAAGAGAAGGAAATCTTCTTTGAATGCCTGCTCAGTATGAAGGTCCCGTCTGGCTTCTCGTCGAATATAAAGGGAATAATAAATATGGCAGAGAAAAAGTTCCAGAACCTAAAGTCTCATGACTGCCACGTGAGTATGACGCAACTGCTTCCGGTTGCATTGAGGGGGCTTTTACCGGAAAACGTTCGACTAGCCATTGTGAAGCTATGTGCATTCCTCAATGCAGTCTCTCAGAAGGTGATCGATCCAGAAATCCTGCTAAGGTTAAGGAGTGATTTGGTGCAATGTCTTGTTAGTTTCGAGCTGGTGTTCCCACCGTCCTTCTTCAATATCATGACGCACGTCCTAGTTCATCTAGTCGACGAGATTGTCGTTCTGGGCCCTGTATTTCTACACAATATGTTCCCCTTTGAGAGGTTCATGGGAGTCTTAAAGAAATATGTTCGTAACCGCGCTAGGCCAGAAGGAAGCATCTCCATGGGCCATCAAATAGAGGATGTCATTGGGTTTTGTGTTGACTTCATTCCTGACCTTAAGAAGATTGGTCTCCCTCAATCGCGGTATGAGGGGAGACTGACTGGAAAAGGCACGCTAGGAGCGGACTCAATAATATGTAGGGACGGGCATTCTTGGTCTCAAGCACACTACACAGTTCTACAGAATTCTACCTTGGTGACCCCGTATGTCGATGAACACAAGAATATTCTGCGCTCCAAACACCCGGAGCAGTGTGACGACTGGATTACATATGAACACATCAGGACTTTCGGCAGTTGGTTGCAAACACGTCTCATGGGTGACAACACTGTTTCTGATGAGTTGTACTCGTTGGCCAGGGGACCATCTTCGACTGTATTGACTTACAAAGGGTACGGGATAAATGGGAATACATTTTACACGATCGCCCAAGATCAAAAGAGCACCAACCAAAACAGCGGTGTTCGCTTTGATGCAGCAACCAATAGGGGAAAGGACACATATTATGGTTAGATAGTGGACATATGGGAACTTGACTATGGACATGATTTCAAGGTCCCGTTGTTTCAGTGCAAATGGGTCAATCTGTCAGGAGGCGGGGTACAGGAAGACCCACAGTACGGAATGACAACAGTGGATCTGAACAATCTTCTATGTGATACAGGAAGACCCACAGGAAGAACCATTCGTCCTAGCCAATGATGTGGCGCAAGTTTTCTATGTGAAGGACATGTCTACCAAACCAAGAAAAAGAAAAGATAAGGAAGCGAATACATCATACGATGAGCCAAAGCGCCACATAGTTCTTTCAGGAAAAAGAGACATCGTGGGATTGGAGGGCAAGACAGACATGTCCGAAGATTATGAAAAGTTTCATGAAATTCCTCCCTTCAAAGTCAAGGCTGACCCAAGCACCCTGTTAAACGATGAAGATTATCCATGGTTACGGCGCAATAAGCAAAGGACACAAGCGAAGAAAAAGTGAAGACTTTCTCTCCACAACTATATCATTGTAGTTACATGTGAAGTGCCGTTGGACGGACGAGCAACTTGCAATACCCGTCACGAAGCTTCAGAAGTATATCACCGCAGCGCAGGAAGGGACGTTCATTCCCGACAGAGAGAAGGACGAACTGACTGAGGCCCTAGGGAATGCTGAGCACCCTGGACGAACACGTGGCACACCAGGCTCCGTTCCGTGGAAGTTTGGGTTTCCCGACGCAGGCGGTTACAAAAGCCGGGAGAGAAAGAGGAAAGAGGAGCTGAGCGACATGCAGAAGCTCAATGCAAGACTACAAAAGCTAGAGGAAGCTGAGAGCCAGCGAGCTGCCGACCAACCATCTCAGCGGCACGAAGCTACCCCAGAAGCTACCCCGCCATCTCAGCGGAGAAGCAGCGTGGCTTCCACGGAGCCCGTTCAGCCTGACTTCACGTCTCCTAGCTACCCCGTGGATACTATCACGGAGGCTCAACATTGCGAGCTTATGACGAAATGCCGGAACCTCACTTTCAAGGCGGCTGTCGGCTCTGTTGCACCTCCTCAACCCAACGGAACTTTTCACTGCCGTCTGATTCCACATGGCTATGCTGTTGTGATGGTGGATGAAGTAATGGAGGGATTTGAGGAGCTCGAGCTTGACCACTCTACAGGTGAAGGGGAGAATCGGCTGGTTCATGCTCTGAGGAGTACATGTCTATGGCAGAAGGAGTACATCAAGCTTCCAAACCGGACGCCTCCGCCTTCTCCTCCTCCTCCGGCGAGTCAGGGCACTCCGCCTCCTCCTCCTCCTCCTCCTCCGGCGAGTGATCAGGGCACTCCGCCTCCTTCTCCGGCTCCTCCGACTCGTGAGGGCACTCCGCCTCCTCCTTCGCCTACTCCGGCGCGTCGGAGCAGTCCGCCTCCTCCTCAGCCTCGTCGGCAATGGCGGAAGACAAACGCCGCCGCTCCGGCTCCTCCGGCGCGTCAGATTTCTCCGCCTCGTCAGCAACGACGGAAGAGAGACGCCGCCGCTCCGGCGGCTAGCCGTACAAGCAGAGGCGGGAGCCAATTCAGATACGGTCCATCTCTCAAGCCTCTGGAAAAGTTACCATATGAGAGGACCGAGCAGGAAAACGAGGACATATGTCGTGCCCAACTGAGGGACCATTTTGCGAAGAAAACTCCACCTCCGAAGGAGAAGGTAGATCCGGTGAAAGTGAAGCGCACTATCAATGCCCTGAAGCGACCACCACCGCCTCTGCCGGATTCCAACTATGACCGCATAATTACTAAGACACATGCTAAAGCGCAGCAGTCGGGAAGTACTTCCAGTGCTGCAAGAGCGAAAAACGAAGAAGTGGGAAAACAATTCCCCAGCTCGGCGAACAGGAGAAGCAATCGTGCCCCCTGCTCAAGGTGTCTAGCGATATCGCTAATCATCCGGTGCTACTGCCCGGTACCACTCTTGATGATTACCTGCCCGATGATGTACAGTTTGAAACGGCTGAGGTAGTAGACGTCTTTAGATACGAGCACGGGAAGCCTGTCGTCAAACCTGATCATACTCATCTAACAACGATGATGCAAAAATTGCATGACTGGTACATGGAAACCTGCAGGAAGTCTGGGAAAGACAGTTTGTTAGTCGGAATTAAAAAAGAGCATGACTTCCCTGGAGTCGACCTGCTGCCTGTTGAATTTGTGGAGTTATTTCAATTATACAATCAAAAGGCCCTCGACAAACAACTCATGACTTGCTACTGTCTGTAAGTATTACTTCTATAATTAAGTCTCTAGCTCAGCTCGTTCATTGCATGTATATATAATTATCCTCACTATATTATGCAGATTGAAGATGGTCGAATGCAAAAAAATAGGAATCTTCGACGTTGGGTTCATTAGCCCAAATACCGTAAATGAATGGTCGGTACGAAAGGCGGCTGAAGATACCGAGAACAACTTACTACAAACGTTCCTTACACATCAAAACAAAAGGGAAATACTCTTTCCTTACAACTTCAAGTGAGTGTTACTGTCTTCTGCATATTCGGTTCCGCTTACTCGTGGTTAAGTAATGTAATTGATGAGTTATGCGTGCGCAGCTTCCACTATATTCTGCTATCCATTAACCTTGACGGGGCATTAGTAACTGTCTTAGACTCGCTCCGTAAAGATCCCAAGTATTATGCGGACATGACTGCAATGCTCCAGAAGTAAGTTCAATCAATACCGGGACCATATCGGCAACTTTCGTTCATTTCCTGATATCAAGTAATCATTTTCTTTGCCTGCCAGGGTTTGGAAAACGTTCACCGCTAAGGTTCCGGGTCTGAAGAAGGAGCTGCGATTTACACACCCCAAAGTAAGTAGTACTAGCTAGTTCCGCGCATCTCTCATTGATTCTAGTTTCATCAATACCATTAGCATGCTTGCTTATCAGTTTGATTGAACTCTATTCTCGTAAAGTGCTTGTTGCAGGCACCCAACACTCATTTATGTGGATACTACGTATGCGAGTTCATTCGCTACTATACCTCTGAACGGGCCTCCTCTGAGAAACAATTTGAAGTCCGTAAACAATATTCAAAATTTTATTTTATATATTACCATCAATTGTGTTGAGTTTCATTCATATATATGTATTGACCCCTTCTTTAAATTAGATCTAGCAGATGCGGGATGAACTCCTACCACATGATCGCATACGAGCAATTCAAGAGGAATTGGCGGGATTCTTTCTTGACCACGTCATACCTGAACAAGGAGAATACCATGTGAAATTGACATTGTTGTAAGGGATGTTATATATTGTACATATGTAGCAGCGTCGGATAGATATACGAAAACTTGTTGTTCGACCAAGCACGAAGAAAGAGATGTCACTTCTCTCTATATATGTTCATGACGATCTTGTGTAATTAATGGTTTCCTTTATTTGCTTACTAGCTAGCGTCGAGTTCTCTCTATATGTGTAGTAGCTAGCGTCGACCAAGCACCGAAAAAGAGAGGTCACTTCTCTCTATTAGCTCGCTAACACAATATGAAACCCCTAAATTAACCCTCCAAAACCCCAAAACTCCCCCTTCCAAAAAAAAAAAAAAACCCCCAGCGACTGCGAGCTGCTGACGCGTGGCCACCTTTTGGTACCGGTTGGTGTTACCAACCGGGACTAAAGGTCCTCCCTCCCCCGCCCCAGGCAGCGCCATGTGGAGGGTCTTTGGCCCCGGTTCGTAAGCAAACCGGGACTAAAGGTTTTGGGTATTAGTCCCGACCCTTTAGTCCCGGTTCCATAACCGGGACAAATGGCCCTCTGGAACCGGGACAAATGGCCCTTTTTCTACTAGTGGTACTAGCTGGCCCAGATGTATGTGATGAATCGGTCGCGCTAGATCGAGATCGAGCGAGCGTGTGGAACTAGAATAAGAAGAAGAAGCCATAGAAAGATTTTTTTTTGAACACAGTACAGACGCAAGCGCTCATATACACACGCATACACTCACCCCTATGAACGCACACACGCACACCCTACCCCTATGAGCACCTCCGAGAGACTGAGTCGGCATATCATCTTGAAATTTACGAAGTCACCATAGGCACCTCGTCATCGACGGGAACGTCTCCTCCCACTGACTGCACATCGCCGGAAATCCTGAAATAAATCCAGGAATAAATGCGAGCACCAGGACTTGAATCCTGATGGGCTGGAAATACCACGGTCCTTCTAACCATCCAACCACAGGTTGGTTCGCAGAAGCCATAGAAAGATGAACGATATAGTATCATGCATGCATGCAACTATGGATATATAACATATACATTGATAAAAGGCGTCCGGCCGATCGACCGAGAAAGTTCTGGTCAACGGTTGACTCATCATGGATTGTCTCTGAAGGCACGATGATGCCACGACGGCTCGAGATGATTTTCCTCGCAAACCCCTAAAACATACATGCATGCATGTGAGATCAATCACTAGATACTAGATACGGCTTGTGCGTCTTCTGGAAAAGAAATAGTAAGCTTGCAACAAAATGAGAAGGATGACATCATCACATCGAAGCCGTACTGCCACGCCGGTATGACGAGTGCCGTGAGGAATATCTGGGCGATCAAGGCACTAGATTGCAAGCACATTGATGGCATGCGATGGCAATCAGCTGGATGCATGCTTATCAACCGAGGGCAATCAGCTGGATGCATGCATGGCTGATTACTACATGTGCATGCATAAACTGCGCATGGAGAGAATCCTAGCAACATGGAACACACGTGAAGTACTCAGGTGTGTAGTTGATCATTACTAGTAAATATGCCAGGGCGTTGCAATGAGAGAAAAAATTTGCCTATATCTAAATTTGCATGACTCAAGACGCCCACTATTTCAAAATAGCGAGGAAGCACTAATAGCATAAACATTGAATATGAAATATTACTAAAGCTTAATTTCCCCATTCAACTTGCATGCCGCGGAGCTTGCGGTCTAAATGACTCACGGGTAAATAAATAAATGATTAATAGTTTAACAGGGCCAAAAATAATTACAGAGACATGCATTATTTTATATATAGATTGATAGCTTATAGAATATCTACAGTTAAGTGTCAATCCTCGTGCAAAATTAATTCCAAAATTCTAGTGCTAGTGTGGATTTTCTAGCATATAGTTGTACTCTCTCTGCACAAAAAAAGAGTCAATTTTACTATACAAAATCTCATTTAATGACATCTCTAACCAAATTTCTGGATTTTGAAACCCTATGTTACAATTTTAATTTGATAAAATTAAATAGGCTAATAGTTATTTTAGGTGACCCCATATTAATTTTTTTTGAGGAATATTAAAAATTGTTTTATCACTCTGAGTTTATTTAATTTTCTAAAATGGAGTCTGATTTTTTTAGATGGTCTTCCTTGGCCATTGTACTCGAAATATGACTATGTTTGTGAAAAAAAAACACTTAAATGTGTAATTATTCTTTTCCTGTAGATCATATATGTTTTGAATGTTTGCACCTAATTTTATTTTCCAGAAATAGAAAACAGATTCAAAGGATAGTTAATTTTCTCATCCAGAGCATGTACGTTTCATGTTTGAGGCAGTTTTGTGAGCGTCGTGTACAGCTAGGTGAGGCCGTGAGTGTACCTTTACAAAGCTACAGTTTTGTTTTTTTGTGTGTGTCCTATATAATTATATGGGCCGACCAAGATAGAAAACCATACGTGTTAGGATGTTGTAGGCCTAGTTGCATGCAACGTGCCCGTACAATATGAAAACGGCCCATGCGAGGGATGGTTCCAACTCGGCGAAGGTAATCCGGTCTGGATCGTTCCCTGAAAAGAAAAAAATGTTAGGCTGTCCGATCGATCCAATCGAGAGATCGATCGTTTCTTGAAAAAAAATACTGAGATCGCTACGCGCGTAGGAAGGGGGCTTGACGAAAAGGGACAGATCGGGAACGTTACCCCTTTTTTAGATAGGAAAGGAAAGGAAGGAGGAAAGAGAGAAATCAAAGCTTCATATGTGTAATTGTTCATCAAATTATAAATTCCATTTAATTAGTCATTATTCTGCCGGTCCAAGCTGCCAATTTAATCGGGATCTATTTCACCCATTAATTTCACCTCACGAATTCTTCCCGTCCAAGCCTCATAAATCACGATTTTAATCGGGGGGATTTCTCTGTCCCTACTCCACCTCTCACGGATCCCTCTCTCTCCCTTTAATTCTAATCCAAGACAGAGACGACATGGCTGCGTGTGCATCAGCCAATTTAATTTGGGCTCCCTTTATCCCTCATTAAATTTTTAGTTTCTTCTCTTAATTGGTTTCCTTCTTGGATTCACGAATTTATTTATTCCTTTCTTTCTATAATAGCCGAATTTATTTCCTTCTTAATTCATTTCCTTATTGGGTTCAATAATTTATTCCTTCCCTTCCATGTGCTCATATAATAGCGGAATTTATTCCTTCTCTTAATTAATTCCTTTCCTTCTTGGTTCAAGACAGTGAAATTTATTCCTTTTTGATAACTTTCCTTTCATGCATGTGAGCAAACGGGATCCACACCTCACATCCGTTTTGATTCTTAAGGCAGCTTATTAACTTCAAATCATAGGCGTATTTAAATTGGTCGTATGGAGTATAAGGAAGCGAGGTTGGACTATTGAATAACCAAACGAATCGCTTTATTTCCAAAACCATGATATAGCTTGGTTGGAAGTGGCTTTTAAGAGTGCACTGCAGGTTGAGGGTTCGATCCCTCATGGCAGCGAAGCCTATTTTTTTGCCTCTTCTCCCTGGTGCATGGGCTGCGCGTTGCTAAGCACGGGCATATTTGCTAGTCTCTACCTAATAAATAAATAGTATTAAAGGACGGATTGTTTCTCCACTTTTATTGGTCCATCAAACGTTTTTTGTACGTCAACTTTTTTCTTCGTGCGTCATTTTTTCGTTCCGTTTTGGTTTTGGCACAGATCAAAACTTTAAAAATAATTACCATCACGGGGACTCGAACCATGCCCGCCTGGGTTGAGCCCACACACTCTGACCAGCCATCCCACCTAACCTATAGTTGTTGAAAGTAAAGAAAGATTTGGTTTGTATTGGTTGTACTGATGTTGGGCCTCACAGAAAAACAAAAAAACGTTGTGCTGGTGGTGGTTCAAACTCAAGACCAGCACCTTAACAACCAAAGAACTAACCCAGTTGAGCTAGACTATTGATGTGTATAGTTATTGGATTCGTTTTGTAATTAAATAGCCCACGCAGTACCAATTAGTCCTACCTTGCCCCATCCACTTCGTTTGCCCTGTCCATCACGACCCCTACCAGCTGCAGTCGGAGTTGATCAATTTTTTCATACAAGCAACATATATGACCATGGATGTGAATGAAAACATTAAAAGGCGGCAATACTGTTTATTGCTGAAAAATACACTACCGCAATCATAGGAGTCCAGTAACGATTTTCATTGAAACCGAAGCCATTATTGAATATATGCACATAACATCATTAAGACGATTTTGGACGCCAGTGAGATCGAGCCATCCATGCATAGAATTAAACTGCAACAGACTGTTTGATTAGGGTCGTGCAGTGATCGGCATCATAAACTATCGTCCATAGAGTAATTTCGGAGTAAATAAAGTGCAGCTTTTTGAATTCTATTGACCCGTATGTTTGTCATGGTGGTTCTGCTCAGAGTCCATATAGCTCAACATTAGGAGTTGCAGCACCTCGTCATATATTGGGTCTTCAACAGAATCGAACACATGGTCAGAGTGTTCCTGAGATTGATGGTTTTTGAACTCTATATCAGTTAGCCATGAACAAGGTTTGCGTTTTGTGAAGGAATATAACAATAATAAGAGCACCACAGCAGCAACTAAAGGGTTTGATTTCAGCCAAGGAATATATCATTACATCAATAGAAAAACATGATGATATTTGTGGAAATAAAATAATAAGAGCAATGCAATTGCTAGTAAAAGCAATATTATCCAACATGATAATTTGAACCAGCACATATGACCAACATCAACCACATCATACTGTTAAATAGCATATGTCTATGAAAGCTAGAAACTGAAGGTCATTTACAGCCAACAATTTGTAGTTGACCCTACTGATCTACATCCAATGAATTATGAGACACCATTCCTTTTCCTACATATCTAAAAGTACCACCAGGGATGCCAGCCAAGAGAGAAGCTTCTTTTTTCAGAAATACATGCATGTCATGTTTTGATAAAATGGAAGTTAGCACCACCAAGTAAATCAATCTTGAAAAAAGAATAAAGTTTCGAGATGAGCTTGCATTATCAATTTGCACAAATGTATGTCATATCTTTTCTTACAAATTCATATTGGGGAATAAAGTTGTCCCGGAATCAACAAAATGTTCGGATTACTTTACAAAGACTATTATTTTTTGTTCTAATGAAACCTTATTAATAGTATTTCCTCAAATATGCAGGTCTCCCAGAGCCGCCGCCATCAATTTCTTTGAAAACTTTGATAGATAGATTAGATAGATAAACAGTGCACTAAAAGAGAACAGATTCGTAATAGGAAAAGTAATGTATACACCTGATATCCGAACTCCTAAGAATCGAACTTTTGTGGTAAAACAAAACTAACACATACCATGGCTATCCAACAGCACAAAGTAGTGACAAATCTGAACCGGGTCTCCTTTCCCTAGGATCTGATATATCTTCAGGCCGTTGAACTCTGCTAGGTGTTCTATGAACTCTGAAAATCTGAGTCGACTCATGTGCAAATTTTGAAGATGATGCAAATGGAGAGGCGTCACAAGATTGGATCCTTATCCTGCTATATAATTGTAGTACGGTTAAAGCAAATAAGCTAAGAAAGTGGACAACAAGATGAAGGTGCACCACACCATCCAGTTCTGATAAAGTGGCGGCTAATGGTGTTCCTCGTTGAATCCATAAGGAGTATGCTTTTTCTATGCTTGAACTAAGTTGAAACTCAAAAGATCCCAAATCTAAACGAAAAAACTTGATTTCTTGGAAGGAGGGTGACTGCACAAAATCGAGTAGCCTCGCCCGTGCATCACCGAAGCTGGGGTACACATTGAAGCCGTGGCATTTGCCACGCCCAGCAGCAGGGTCGCATCTCATCCCCATCAGCTCAAATCAAAACAGACGGCAAATTAGCCCAGGCAGTTACAAAACCCAAAATTATTTAGCCCGCACATGGTGCACTCATGCATAAGAGAAGACCCAAGCAGAGCAATCAAGCCATGCAATTCAAGTTACTAAAAAACTAATTAGTTATTGTATCTGGACGGACAGTCTTGTGTAAAAATATTTAAATAATACCTAGTAGTTTGCAAGGAGCATATACATACTATTTTTTTGTTTCAAATGGGGTATGTAGAGCTGATTCTACTTTAACTGAAAATAAACCTACCCTTGCCTGCTCTCTGATTTCAGAGTAGCATGGTTTAATTCGTTCATGACCTCTGCATTTTATTAAAAAACAAGCAAGCACCAAGATACTCACTTAGAAAACAGAATCCTCTCTTTCACAGGGGTATTGTTCCATCTAGCTCTAACGTATCCTCTCTTTCTCCCTTTTAATAAGTAGTATAGTTGATGACACACAGACTTAAGAAGTAAGTAGTTGATGACAGATGCAAATCGATGACACTATAGTATGTACCTCAGGTCAGATGAAGTTTCAAAAAAATATCATCAAACAAAAAATGTTAATGAATAGTAAAAAAATTCAATCGATTAAAAAAATTAACCAGTTTTGAAAAAAACTGCCTCCATTCCAAACAGTCTTCATCGATTCAAAAAATGTTTGGTGATTCATAACAATATTCAGAAGTTTCAAAAACAAAATTCACAATATTTGAAAAATGTTCGCAAATTTGAAAATGTTCATCATTTCATAAAAACTTTTCAAGAACTAAAATATGTTCATGATTTTAAAAGATGATTCTGATCTGAAATAGTTCTTGAATTGGAAAACGATGTTCGCAAAAATTAAAAGAAAAAAGAAAAATAAAAATAAAATCCAAAGTTGAAAAATGAAAAGAATGATACGAAAATCAAAAAATAATGTGAAAATAAAAAAGGGAAAGGAAAAAAACGAAAAATATAAAAAGTATGAAAAATCAAAAGAAATAATAAAGAAAAAAATAGTTTATGGAAGCGCTCTAGAACCTTCCGAAACCGGGTGGGAAAAAACTAGACTAGGTTGGCGCATACTTTGGAGAGCGCGCTGGAGGGTATGCGCTAGCTAGGTTGCTAGACAGTGACCTACGCGCCGAATAGTAACAACCGTGACCATTGACGAAGACTCGGCCAATCAGCTCAACGGTTGTCCGAGTGCACCGCTTCACTAGGGCCTCGACTTGTGATCAATGGATTGTTTGCTTGGAACTCGCTGGTACGTTGCAAAATTTTGTTGCAAAATTCTATTACAGTATACAATATGTGGCTATATTTTTTTATGTAATACATGAACACGAATAGGCCACCCTAACCTTCTCCTAAAATACAATACAACAGTAACCACGCCTTTCAGCCGCCAGCCGCCACAACAACCTTCACCCGTGCTCCTCCTATACTTCTTTCTCAGGCATGTAGCCATTGCCCTCAGCCGCCACAGCAACTTGATGTTGATGTCGTCTTCTTGAAGCATCCAGCCATTGTTATCACCCACAACGCATAAGAGCTTCCTCGGTCGAATCCACACGCCACCAGGATTGCATCGACAAGGAAAATCTATTGAAATGAAGAAAATCTCGAACAGTGCATCTTGAAGGACAAATTATTTCGTTTAAGCTACATCGACTACTACAATCCTACGTCATGCTAAGTGATGTTTTTAGCACCGATATATTCACTTAGATGTGGCCAATCTCCTAGACATTGTTAAATTCCCTATTATTGTTGTTGGTTGTGTCACATGATCCGTGCCATCTGTAGACGTGAACCGGATGTTGGCAATTTTGGCATCACCTTGCCGCGGTCATTGGTATGTCATTCCAACGTCAATTTTTCGTGTCACTTTGTTAGGCATATGGTTAGGAGTTGGAACGGGTAACTGAGAAACAACTTTAGACTAAAAATGACTGCAACGTGAATGTTCTTAGGAAACTAGACCTTTTAAATTTATTGTTTTTTAACGTCCTTTTAAAAGTAATTATCTCATTCTCACATATGTTCAAAATTTCATGTATGCCTGCCATATCTCTATATCCTAATCATCGAGCATTGCATGACGTATTTTTTTACTAGAAGCGTGTCGTCCTGCCGGGATATTCTTTCTCCCGTTGCTAAGCACGGGCATATTTGCTAGTTAATTATAAACCATTTTCCAAAATTCGTATTTCATTTTGAATTAAAATTTCCTTTTTTGCTAAATTATTTTAAAGACGGAAAATAAACAGAAAAAAGGCCAAGAACGAAACAGAAAAAATAGGGGGCGTCCCTCCCTGCTCATGGGCTGGCCCAATAGGCCGCACTGGTGGGACGGAATCAATAGATTGAAGTTCCCTCTTCTTTCAACAATTTGTCGTAGGTCAGCTGGTTTGAGGTGAGCGGGTCTAACCCATAGACCCAGGTTCGAATCCTGCAAGCAACTTATGTTTTTTTGTTAGGCTTGAACGGTCCGAAACTAACGAAGGACGTACGAAAAACGGTAATTTGACGAAAAAAGATGGAGAAACGATCCGTCCTTTAATATTAGGTAAAGATATACTAGTAGAAATGCCCGTGCGTTGCTTGCCATTGCCACAACATGGTTCATGTGCCATTGTGCACTATTTTGGGGCATTTTTAATGAAAAGAATGTTTTGTTTCCTGTTGTACATTTCTAGATGGACTTTGTTTTAGTAAAAATGGAACTTTTTTGGGGCATTTTTTAGTTTTTGTAAACATTAGAACATATTTTTTTGCAACAGAGATAGTTGAACATATGTAAAATTGTGAACATTTTAAAGCTATTTTTACCGTGTTAAGATTTTTTATAGCATTTTTGTTAAGGATTTTTAACAGATGGTTGTTTGGTTGGGAAGAGTTTATTTTTTTAACTATTTGGGCTTGACCCAAACAAAACACTTGACGTTAACTTTTATTGAAAATAAGGACGAACGAACTCATCTTCATTATCGTTCCCCATTCTCAAGTTTCCCTTTTCGAAGTGCTCTGTGCCGCCGCCGCCCGCATCATGTCTACCTCCTCTGTCAAGATGGGCCTATCCCTTCCTCCCGTGCGTCGTAATGGAGGGCTCCCATGGGGGCGGAGGCGGGGCGGGGGGGGGGGGGGGAGCAGCCGGCGTTTGGTGCCCCATCCACTTCGTTTGCCCTGTCCATCACGACCCCTACCAGCTGCAGTCGGAGTTGATCAATTTTTTCATACAAGCAACATATATGACCATGGATGTGAATGAAAACATTAAAAGGCGACAATACTGTTTATTGCTGAAAAATACACTACCGCAATCATAGGAGTCCAGTAACGATTTTCATTGAAACCGAAGCCATTATTGAATATATGCACATAACATGATTAAGACGATTTTGGACGCCAGTGAGATCGAGCCATCCATGCATAGAATTAAACTGCAACAGACTGTTTGATTAGGGTCGTGCAGTGATCGGCATCATAAACTATCGTCCATAGAGTAATTTCGGAGTAAATAAAGTGCAGCTTTTTGAATTCTATTGACCCGTATGTTTGTCATGGTGGTTCTGCTCAGAGTCCATATAGCTCAACATTAGGAGTTGCAGCACCTCGTCATATATTGGGTCTTCAACAGAATCGAACACATGGTCAGAGTGTTCCTGAGATTGATGGTTTTTGAACTCTATATCAGTTAGCCATGAACAAGGTTTGCGTTTTGTGAAGGAATATAACAATAATAAGAGCACCACAGCACCAACTAAAGGGTTTGATTTCAGCCAAGGAATATATCATTACATCAATAGAAAAACATGATGATATTTGTGGAAATAAAATAATAAGAGCAATGCAATTGCTAGTAAAAGCAATATTATCCAACATGATAATTTGAACCAGCACATAGGACCAACATCAACCACATCATACTGTTAAATAGCATATGTCTATGAAAGCTAGAAACTGAAGGTCATTTACAGCCAACAATTTGTAGTTGACCCTACTGATCTACATCCAATGAATTATGAGACACCATTCCTTTTCCTACATATCTAAAAGTACCACCAGGGATGCCAGCCAAGAGAGAAGCTTCTTTTTTCAGAAATACATGCATGTCATGTTTTGATAAAATGGAAGTTAGCACCACCAAGTAAATCAATCTTGAAAAAAGAATAACGTTTCGAGATGAGCTTGCATTATCAATTTGCACAAATGTATGTCATATCTTTTCTTACAAATTCATATTGGGGAATAAAGTTGTCCCGGAATCAACAAAATGTTCGGATTACTTTACAAAGACTATTATTTTTTGTTCTAATGAAACCTTATTAATAGTATTTCCTCAAATATGCAGGTCTCCCAGAGCCGCCGCCATCAATTTCTTTGAAAACTTTGATAGATAGATTAGATAGATAAACAGTGCACTAAAAGAGAACAGATTCGTAATAGGAAAAGTAATGTATACACCTGATATCCGAACTCCTAAGAATCGAACTTTTGTGGTAAAACAAAACTAACACATACCATGGCTATCCAACAGCACAAAGTAGTGACAAATCTGAACCGGGTCTCCTTTCCCTAGGATCTGATATATCTTCAGGCCGTTGAACTCTGCTAGGTGTTCTATGAACTCTGAAAATCTGAGTCGACTCATGTGCAAATTTTGAAGATGATGCAAATGGAGAGGCGTCACAAGATTGGATCCTTATCCTGTTATATAATTGTAGTACGGTTAAAGCAAATAAGCTAAGAAATTGGACAACAAGATGAAGGTGCACCACACCATCCAGTTCTGATAAAGTGGCGGCTAATGGTGTTCCTCGTTGAATCCATAAGGAGTATGCTTTTTCTATGCTTGAACTAAGTTGAAACTCAAAAGATCCCAAATCTGAACGAAAAAACTTGATTTCTTGGAAGGAGGGTGACTGCACAAAATCGAGTAGCCTCGCCCGTGCATCACCGAAGCTGGGGTACACATTGAAGCCGTGGCATTTGCCACGCCCAGCAGCAGGGTCGCATCTCATCCCCATCAGCTCAAATCAAAACAGACGGCAAATTAGCCCAGGCAGTTACAAAACCCAAAATTATTTAGCCCGCACATGGTGCACTCATGCATAAGAGAAGACCCAAGCAGAGCAATCAAGCCATGCAATTCAAGTTACTAAAAAACTAATTAGTTATTGTATCTGGACGGACAGTCTTGTGTAAAAATATTTAAATAATACCTAGTAGTTTGCAAGGAGCATATACATACTATTTTTTTGTTTCAAATGGGGTATGTAGAGCTGATTCTACTTTAACTGAAAATAAACCTACCCTTGCCTGCTCTCTGATTTCAGAGTAGCATGGTTTAATTCGTTCATGACCTCTGCATTTTATTAAAAAACAAGCAAGCACCAAGATACTCACTTAGAAAACAGAATCCTCTCTTTCACAGGGGTATTGTTCCATCTAGCTCTAACGTATCCTCTCTTTCTCCCTTTTAATAAGTAGTATAGTTGATGACACACAGACTTAAGAAGTAAGTAGTTGATGACAGATGCAAATCGATGACACTATAGTATGTACCTCAGGTCAGATGAAGTTTCAAAAAAATATCATCAAACAAAAAATGTTAATGAATAGTAAAAAAATTCAATCGATTAAAAAAATTAACCAGTTTTGAAAAAAACTGCCTCCATTCCAAACAGTCTTCATCGATTCAAAAAATGTTTGGTGATTCATAACAATATTCAGAAGTTTCAAAAACAAAATTCACAATATTTGAAAAATGTTCGCAAATTTGAAAATGTTCATCATTTCATAAAAACTTTTCAAGAACTAAAATATGTTCATGATTTTAAAAGATGATTCTGATCTGAAATAGTTCTTGAATTGGAAAACGATGTTCGCAAAAATTAAAAGAAAAAAGAAAAATAAAAATAAAATCCAAAGTTGAAAAATGAAAAGAATGATACGAAAATCAAAAAATAATGTGAAAATAAAAAAGGGAAAGGAAAAAAACGAAAAATATAAAAAGTATGAAAAATCAAAAGAAATAATAAAGAAAAAAATAGTTTATGGAAGCGCTCTAGAACCTTCCGAAACCGGGTGGGAAAAAACTAGACTAGGTTGGCGCATACTTTGGAGAGCGCGCTGGAGGGTATGCGCTAGCTAGGTTGCTAGACAGTGACCTACGCGCCGAATAGTAACAACCGTGACCATTGACGAAGACTCGGCCAATCAGCTCAACGGTTGTCCGAGTGCACCGCTTCACTAGGGCCTCGACTTGTGATCAATGGATTGTTTGCTTGGAACTCACTGGTACGTTGCAAAATTTTGTTGCAAAATTCTATTACAGTATACAATATGTGGCTATATTTTTTTATGTAATACATGAACACGAATAGGCCACCCTAACCTTCTCCTAAAATACAATACAACAGTAACCACGCCTTTCAGCCGCCAGCCGCCACAACAACCTTCACCCGTGCTCCTCCTATACTTCTTTCTCAGGCATGTAGCCATTGCCCTCAGCCGCCACAGCAACTTGATGTTGATGTCGTCTTCTTGAAGCATCCAGCCATTGTTATCACCCACAACGCATAAGAGCTTCCTCGGTCGAATCCACACGCCACCAGGATTGCATCGACAAGGAAAATCTATTGAAATGAAGAAAATCTCGAACAGTGCGTCTTGAAGGACAAATTATTTCGTTTAAGCTACATCGACTACTACAATCCTACGTCATGCTAAGTGATGTTTTTAGCACCGATATATTCACTTAGATGTGGCCAATCTCCTAGACATTGTTAAATTCCCTATTATTGTTGTTGGTTGTGTCACATGATCCGTGCCATCTGTAGACGTGAACCGGATGTTGGCAATTTTGGCATCACCTTGCCGCGGTCATTGGTATGTCATTCCAACGTCAATTTTTCGTGTCACTTTGTTAGGCATATGGTTAGGAGTTGGAACGGGTAACTGAGAAACAACTTTAGACTAAAAATGACTGCAACGTGAATGTTCTTAGGAAACTAGACCTTTTAAATTTATTGTTTTTTAACGTCCTTTTAAAAGTAATTATCTCATTCTCACATATGTTCAAAATTTCATGTATGCCTGCCATATCTCTATATCCTAATCATCGAGCATTGCATGACGTATTTTTTTACTAGAAGCGTGTCGTCCTGCCGGGATATTCTTTCTCCCGTTGCTAAGCACGGGCATATTTGCTAGTTAATTATAAACCATTTTCCAAAATTCGTATTTCATTTTGAATTAAAATTTCCTTTTTTGCTAAATTATTTTAAAGACGGAAAATAAACAGAAAAAAGGCCAAGAACGAAACAGAAAAAATAGGGGGCGTCCCTCCCTGCTCATGGGCTGGCCCAATAGGCCGCACTGGTGGGACGGAATCAATAGATTGAAGTTCCCTCTTCTTTCAACAATTTGTCGTAGGTCAGCTGGTTTGAGGTGAGCGGGTCTAACCCATAGACCCAGGTTCAAATCCTGCAAGCAACTTATGTTTTTTTGTTAGGCTTGAACGGTCCGAAACTAACGAAGGACGTACGAAAAACGGTAATTTGACGAAAAAAGATGGAGAAACGATCCGTCCTTTAATATTAGGTAAAGATATACTAGTAGAAATGCCCGTGCGTTGCTTGCCATTGCCACAACATGGTTCATGTGCCATTGTGCACTATTTTGGGGCATTTTTAATGAAAAGAATGTTTTGTTTCCTGTTGTACATTTCTAGATGGACTTTGTTTTAGTAAAAATGGAACTTTTTTGGGGCATTTTTTAGTTTTTGTAAACATTAGAACATATTTTTTTGCAACAGAGATAGTTGAACATATGTAAAATTGTGAACATTTTAAAGCTATTTTTACCGTGTTAAGATTTTTTATAGCATTTTTGTTAAGGATTTTTAACAGATGGTTGTTTGGTTGGGAAGAGTTTATTTTTTTAACTATTTGGGCTTGACCCAAACAAAACACTTGACGTTAACTTTTATTGAAAATAAGGACGCACGAACTCATCTTCATTATCGTTCCCCATTCTCAAGTTTCCCTTTTCGAAGTGCTCTGTGCAGCCGCCGCCCGCATCATGTCTACCTCCTCTGTCAAGATGGGCCTATCCCTTCCTCCCGTGCGTCGTAATGGAGGGCTCCCATGAGGGCGGAGGCGGGGGGGGGGGGGGGGGGGGAGCAGCCGGCGTTTGGTGCCCCATCCACTTCGTTTGCCCTGTCCATCACGACCCCTACCAGCTGCAGTCGGAGTTGATCAATTTTTTCATACAAGAAACATATATGACCATGGATGTGAATGAAAACATTAAAAGGCGACAATACTGTTTATTGCTGAAAAATACACTACCGCAATCATAGGAGTCCAGTAACGATTTTCATTGAAACCGAAGCCATTATTGAATATATGCACATAACATGATTCAGACGATTTTGGACGCCAGTGAGATCGAGCCATCCATGCATAGAATTAAATTGCAACAGACTATTTGATTAGGGTCGTGCAGTGATCGGCATCATAAACTATCGTCCATAGAGTAATTTCGGAGTAAATAAAGTGCAGCTTTTTGAATTCTATTGACCCGTATGTTTGTCATGGTGGTTCTGCTCAGAGTCCATATAGCTCAACATTAGGAGTTGCAGCACCTCGTCATATATTGGGTCTTCAACAGAATCGAACACATGGTCAGAGTGTTCCTGAGATTGATGGTTTTTGAACTCTATATCAGTTAGCCATGAACAAGGTTTGCGTTTTGTGAAGGAATATAACAATAATAAGAGCACCACAGCAGCAACTAAAGGGTTTGATTTCAGCCAAGGAATATATCATTACATCAATAGAAAAACATGATGATATTTGTGGAAATAAAATAATAAGAGCAATGCAATTGCTAGTAAAAGCAATATTATCCAACATGATAATTTGAACCAGCACATAGGACCAACATCAACCACATCATACTGTTAAATAGCATATGTCTATGAAAGCTAGAAACTGAAGGTCATTTACAGCCAACAATTTGTAGTTGACCCTACTGATCTACATCCAATGAATTATGAGACACCATTCCTTTTCCTACATATCTAAAAGTACCACCAGGGATGCCAGCCAAGAGAGAAGCTTCTTTTTTCAGAAATACATGCATGTCATGTTTTGATAAAATGGAAGTTAGCACCACCAAGTAAATCAATCTTGAAAAAAGAATAAAGTTTCGAGATGAGCTTGCATTATCAATTTGCACAAATGTATGTCATATCTTTTCTTACAAATTCATATTGGGGAATAAAGTTGTCCCGGAATCAACAAAATGTTCGGATTACTTTACAAAGACTATTATTTTTTGTTCTAATGAAACCTTATTAATAGTATTTCCTCAAATATGCAGGTCTCCCAGAGCCGCCGCCATCAATTTCTTTGAAAACTTTGATAGATAGATTAGATAGATAAACAGTGCACTAAAAGAGAACAGATTCGTAATAGGAAAAGTAATGTATACACCTGATATCCGAACTCCTAAGAATCGAACTTTTGTGGTAAAACAAAACTAACACATACCATGGCTATCCAACAGCACAAAGTAGTGACAAATCTGAACCGGGTCTCCTTTCCCTAGGATCTGATATATCTTCAGGCCGTTGAACTCTGCTAGGTGTTCTATGAACTCTGAAAATCTGAGTCGACTCATGTGCAAATTTTGAAGATGATGCAAATGGAGAGGCGTCACAAGATTGGATCCTTATCCTGTTATATAATTGTAGTACGGTTAAAGCAAATAAGCTAAGAAATTGGACAACAAGATGAAGGTGCACCACACCATCCAGTTCTGATAAAGTGGCGGCTAATGGTGTTCCTCGTTGAATCCATAAGGAGTATGCTTTTTCTATGCTTGAACTAAGTTGAAACTCAAAAGATCCCAAATCTGAACGAAAAAACTTGATTTCTTGGAAGGAGGGTGACTGCACAAAATCGAGTAGCCTCGCCCGTGCATCACCGAAGCTGGGGTACACATTGAAGCCGTGGCATTTGCCACGCCCAGCAGCAGGGTCGCATCTCATCCCCATCAGCTCAAATCAAAACAGACGGCAAATTAGCCCAGGCAGTTACAAAACCCAAAATTATTTAGCCCGCACATGGTGCACTCATGCATAAGAGAAGACCCAAGCAGAGCAATCAAGCCATGCAATTCAAGTTACTAAAAAACTAATTAGTTATTGTATCTGGACGGACAGTCTTGTGTAAAAATATTTAAATAATACCTAGTAGTTTGCAAGGAGCATATACATACTATTTTTTTGTTTCAAATGGGGTATGTAGAGCTGATTCTACTTTAACTGAAAATAAACCTACCCTTGCCTGCTCTCTGATTTCAGAGTAGCATGGTTTAATTCGTTCATGACCTCTGCATTTTATTAAAAAACAAGCAAGCACCAAGATACTCACTTAGAAAACAGAATCCTCTCTTTCACAGGGGTATTGTTCCATCTAGCTCTAACGTATCCTCTCTTTCTCCCTTTTAATAAGTAGTATAGTTGATGACACACAGACTTAAGAAGTAAGTAGTTGATGACAGATGCAAATCGATGACACTATAGTATGTACCTCAGGTCAGATGAAGTTTCAGCAAACAGTGGAGTATGTGCCGACGGATTTCCGACGAAGTCGACGGTGTACAGCCATTGTGCGGTAGGAAACTTGAGGCACGACGATGAGCCAAATAACTGTAGATTATCCCAAAGAGTTAGAACACGAAAAATTACCTGACCTTGCAACAGAATCGAAAGGGTTTAGTGATATGCACATCTCTCTCTGCTCCCTTTATCTCTCTGCTCTCTCTCTTCCTCACCTATCTCTTTTTCTCCACAAGTTACAAAACCAAATAACTCAATTTGGTGGCCCCTTAAATCATATAAAGCTTAAAAGAAACTCAAATCCAAGATCAATTGTTTTCATACTTGTTGTCCCCAGATCAAATACTATTCGAAATTTTCCTAGAGATCCACCACAAAAGTTGTTTCTTATTTTTATTTCTTCCATTGCTGCAGGCATAGCAGAGCATGAGTCTTTTCATTCATTATAAAAGTATACAATTTGAACAAAGCTCTTATTATAATATACAATGATAGTATGAGAGCAACTAAAATTGACCAGTACAAAAATTAGACGACACTACAAATGTAAAAAAAACTAAGGAATCATGGGTTTTGAGAAAACTCACTAATAGTTTTATGAGAGCATCTATTGCAATTGTGAATGTTCAAAGTGGGAAGAAATTCCTTTAGCATCGTATGCAAGAGACTTGTAAACAACTCTCAGTTTGCCTAATGGCCCGAATAAGCCAGGTTGTTTCTTTTCCATCGAATTTTGTGTGAACAATTTGGTTGGGCATTCAGTTAAACATGTGAAAGGCAACAATGAATCGAATTTTGTGTGAACAATGTGGTTGGGTATTCCGTCAAACATGTGAAAGGCAGCAATGATACGCAGTAATCTAGAGCAAAATAGAGACTGCACTTACATCTCATCATGACTTAATACTTGGAGGATGAGGTGGCGTGGCCACCTAGCAGGAAGAGACCACGGCTGATCATAGAGCCGTCGACGTCGAGGGAAGCGACAAACTGGATGCACGACTGAATCACGAATCTGAGGAAGCACGTTGCCCCGGTGGCCCGACGCCCACGCCGTCGGAGTTGCCTAGCCCCGTTTCCCCGCTCCGACAGGGAGCCTCCTGCACGCGGACGCCTCGCCCTCCTCCGGCCCAGCTCGCCATGCTCCTCCCGTCGGTCGCCGGCGGGACCACCACGACGCCGCTCGCTCTCCCTCAACTCTCTACACATCGCCTCCTACTGTCCGACCTCGCGTGCGCGCTGCCCACCGCTTCACACACCGCCGCCGCCTCCTTGCTGCTGTCCCGACGAGCCGGGACAGCCGCCGCCGGCCTCTCCACTCTCCCCCGTGCCTGGCTGCCCTCCGCCTCGCCCCGCCTCTCCTCGAAGGAGCTCGAGGGAGCTCGGGTGCTGGGATGGAGACGCACCTACAGGGGGGCCGGGGACGCCGGAGGAGGAGGAGAGGCCGAGAGGGCCGGAGGCGGAGGGGAGAGCCGGACGGCCGACGAGCTCGCCGACGAGAGCCCAGCCGAAGCTGTCCCCGCTTCCACCTTCTCTGCCACTGTCTGGATAAGATGAAGAAAGGAGCGCGGGCGGAATTCTAATAAATCCAGGGGTCAATTTGTAAAACCAAAACGTTTTTTCCAGATGCCACTTAAAGAGGGACGGCGGGTTCTATTACCAGAAAACATAAGGACTTTTCTGTAAAATTACCGACGACGTACGACCAGAAGTTATCCGTGCTTTATTATTAGGTAGAGATATATACTAGGACAATGCCCGTGCGTTGCAACGGAAAAAAAAAATTCCATGCCTTTAACTTATGGACTAGTGCATTGCAATGGGAGAGCACTCATATATGTGCATGGATGATATAGTCAACTGATGTTACCAAGATTCGTCGTAACCAAAAAGTTCATTCAACTTAATCCGCTTTTTGTTAAAGCATCATAGATGTGGTCATGCTTTGCTATGGAGCCGACATTACTTCAAATATCATTGACATTCCAGAAAAAAGGATGACACTGCAGACCAAGTAATTTAACTGATGTTTCAGTAGAAGATTAAAACATGCAAAACAACAAGCTTATGGTCCACACAATTTAAAAATCCTAAACTTTTCAGTGAGATTGACATAAAAAATCAACTTTTCTGTGAGATTATGCATGGATCATTGCTTCATACATTGCAGTCTTGTCATAAAGTGTACGATAAAACTATTGACACGGATGGTTTATTTAAATATAACAAGGTCCCATGATAACATAAACATACACATACCCTTTTTCTCAAACGCAAGTGTTGTCTTTTGTATTAGAAGAAAGCAGCTAGGTAGCGTGAGTCTTACAAACAAAATAACTGATTCTGAAAAGATCTAAAAATAGAACAAAAAGCCTAGTAAATAAATGAAAAAAACATTGTAAAGCTACCCTACACACCTGCGACCAAACGTCAGCAAAGCAACTGTGCAGAGGCAACCAATGTAGAGATTGCTTCAATGTGTATTCCTCCACCAATGCAGAGAAATCTGCGTTGACAGAATCAAAGACACATCAATGCGCGCAACCTTGATCTTGCCCGGGCCAAGTCGTTCTGTAGCTGATTGGTATCATGCATTGAAGGCATCGTCGGGCTGTGGAGACAGCGGCTAAAGCGGACCATTAGCTGAGAACATGGTGTGAAACCTCACTGCAAAGACAAATTCAGTTAGGATATGGGAGATTGACTCCACTTCTTGCTCGCAGAGAGGGGACAGATTGTCGGGCATTGCATATTTTCTACTACAAACAAAATGGCAGAATAAATAAAATAAAATTGATGACATAAATAATTACCAATTCACTGCCAGTCACAACACCACTCATTACAACATATATATGAACTCAAAACCATTCTTTTAGATAATGCTGAGGTAATATAACACTTGGCAAAAAAAATAGTAAGGCGATGCTACTTTGGGTTTTCAGTGTAAGCATCCCCATATTATAAGGACATTGTAGAAAAGTAGTTAATACATAGAATATATAACCAACCTATGGTGCATGCAAGTGTTAATTGCCATTTGAGATTCACCAAACTATGAACATAATGCGATGACCTATTTAAAACTTTTCTAAAGCAAAAATATTTTTAAAAAAAGCAGACATCACAATTTTCCATATGTATCACACACTAATGTTTAGCATTTGTAGTTTTTTTCTAAAGAAGGTTGACAACATATTCAACACCAGTTGGACAAATAGGAACATATAGTCGTGCATTTCCACTCGACACAATGTTATTTCTCCAAAAATGAATAAATACTTAAATATTTGTCATACTTCCGGACTTCAAATTGCTCATTGTTGAAGTATTCAACAGTATGTACACAGTTAGGGCAAGATTTCACAATTGATGCTAAAATTCAATGTATGTTCAGAAGGGTAGGTAGATGGACCATGCACCAGATTAGTGGACAGCCAAAGGATGACCTCATAATTCAGAAGAGAGTCAGAGTAATACTCCCTCCATTCCTAAATATATGACGTTTTGGTAGTGCAAATTGAACTACCAAAACGTTCAAATTGAACTACCAACACGTCATATATTTAGGAACGGAGGGAGTACATGATAAGACATCCTTCAATTCAGCATTCAAGGTAGTAACAATATCCTGAGACTACATATATGATGAAAGCAAGGCACAATATTCGTACCAAGTGGAACCAAACTTGTAGGCAAGTATACTTGACACCATAGCAATCTGTGAATAAGAAGCAAAAGCACAAGAAAAACGGAACTCGCACGAAGGACCCAGAATAAGTAGCATAAATTACCAAAAGCAACCGGCCATCCAATAATTCAAATCAAATTCTGAAGCGGAGGCTGAACATTGTAGAGACCATGCATCTTCTCACTTTAAAACTTGTAGTGCCAGGAATTTCTCAGGAACTTTGTACACAACAACAATTTAGTGTTTACTTATACATCATCGGGACATATAATTGTTAGCTAAAGTTCTCTCAACAACCACTATTTGTAAATTCAGTAAATTAGTACTGAATTGACAATGATCAATATGTAGCTGAGCACCCTCTCATATTGATCGATTTCTACCTATACACTCCAAACAAAATTACCAAGTTCCAGATTCAATAAAGATGCCCCACAAACAATAAGAAATGCCCTTGATGGACACGAGCATCCAAAGCATACCGCACAAACTGCTAACTTGTTCAAGAATTGTTTGTCGATGGCCGTCTTGAAGGTAGACACGGCCTGCTGAAATGAAAGCTTCTCCCTATAAATTGCGGTGTAGGCCCATCGAATACGAAAATAACAACGTGGTGGTCAAGCGCGTACGTGAATTTCTCTGCCTTGTAAAACCAGTGCAAATCAAACGACCTCTCACAGATCCGACAAATCGAGCCCGGCCTCGCTTGTCTCCAATGACTTGCCATGGTCGCAACCAAGGCAACAACTCTCTCCCGCGGCCGCATCCGAACACCACCAAGAGATCTCGCACGTCCCTCTGCTCAAAAACCTTTACAGCATAAGGATTTTTTGTCCCTAGCATGCACTATATGAAGGTTCCATGGCCTTATCTCAGACATGCTTTTTTTTCAGCGTGACGGATAATTCATCATCATCTATAGTCTGTACAGAGATTACCATTACCCACATAATAATCCTAGAGCAACAGAACATACTACCTACTAAAGTGTAATTGCATAAAGTTTTTGTTTTTGCGGGTAATTGCATAAAGTTACCCCTATGCTAAACCTCACATTAGTTTGTGTTACTGCTAATTATTTTTACCACATCCTCATGCATCAATAAAACCAAAAGAACATCAGCTAAAAAATAGAATAATTGGACCTGTATTTGTGAAAGAAAAAAAGCAAGATGAAAACAATATACAGTTTTTTAAGAAATTGAGTTGTTGTGACTCTACCTGTTGAACATGACAAACTCGTTGCATGCGTTCGCCCCGATTCAGCCAGCACGTCAAACAATGACCCTCATCATCACATCTATCTGCAGCAGATCAACATGGTGGATATAGAGGTGAGTGGCAGAAACTTAACTGACGGACGTATAGCAACGCCTCTAAAACAGAACTGCTCTAACTCAACAAACTTTGGAGGAAGGGAAAGCATCTTATCCCAAATCTTTCAGCCTGTATGCGCCCCTGGCCGCACTGGATGTGCGCTCCTTCTCATTGCTGGACGGGTGTTCCTGACATGGTCTTCTGGCTGGTCGGAGCAACTAACCACCGGCGAGCACGGATCTGGCATGGACATCGTCAGGTCATAGCCGAGAGGTGGCGGACAGCAGGTAGCGTCGACGAGCAGGAGGGTCGTGGAGGAGAGGAGGCAACTTGAGGTGCAGGGCCCGCCCCGACATGGCATTAGTCGTCGCCGCACTCAAGTAGCTTCGTTAAGATGCAAGGCGGCGATGGGGGAGAGGCGGCCCCTGCCAAAGCTTGCGGCAGCGAGCGGTGGTGGCGGGATGTGCGGCGGCGCGAGGTTGCGGGGAGCAGAGGGCGGAGCTCACTATCCACGAACATTGATCTGACCAAGCAATGTGTTAGTGCATCGGTGGATGTAAATCTCGTTTCCTTCAAGGTGATGAAGAAGAAAGGCGGCTAGATCTGCATCAATGGCTGCTGGCCGCCCGGGGCCCGCCGCCGCCGCACGTCAGTCAAACTCTGTGCCGCCGTCTGGTGGCGCCACACCATCATGAACTCCCGCCGGAGCTGAACCTCACGGCACCAGGACATGGACCTCAACGGCGGCGAGCGCTTCGTTGGAGGATCCATGGAGGTCTTGCGGGGTAAAAGAGGAGATGAAACGTGTGTGTCAGCCCATTAACAAAGATGAACGTGTTTGAATCGGTCTTCTACTCAGTTGGGGTACGAAAACGGCTTTGTTACGGGGCCTTGGGTGAATGGGTGGCCATGCGAGAACCCACTCTGGCAAGACGAAACGACGGACCAAAAACGGACGAAATTACGCTGGTAAGAAGCAATAGCCCCTTTATTAGTAGGTATATATATAGATTAGGTATAAATATAGATGTGCATGAAACGTATGGCTGCATGCAGTTTTGACATGAACTAATTTGAGCTAAGACTTCAAGTTGCTTTGTGTTTCTCGGTTGATCATTTTTTTTAATATATCCACAGAATAATTACTCACACCGGTCATCATCTCTGTAAAACTTGAGGTCTATCAGGAGTAAATATATCTATCGCCGCATTACTTGGAGCCAATATATGTCATTATTTCGATCCGGATTCAATAATAAATCTTTAATCAATTCCTTGTGTAGTCTATAGAAGTGGCGTATATTTGCCATGATTAACTGGCTTGATCGATAAAGCGTATATTTGCCCTGATCGGGTGAAAATTGTATAGGCCAATTTCACATACATATCTAAATGGTTTTTTTTTTTTCGATTAGCCCAACAGTTTCATACCGAAGGGAAGATAATGCGAGGCAGAAGCGGACGGATTGGAAGTTACAGCTCAGTAGTGCGCTGGGTAAACTCTCGAATACAACACAAACTATCAAATTTATTTTATACCCGTTGCAATGCACTGGCTCTTTTGCTAATTGCTAGTAGTTTCTAAGAAAAGGAAAGTACATGGTAGGTTGCTAGACACAGTCCGGTCATGTCCGTGCCATCCCACATACCCAGACGGGTAGCAGATACAAGCAGCAGCTCCATGCCGAGCAACTGCTGCCGACCATGACTCGCACGCCACACACATGCCATGACATGGGCTCGTGCACTGCTAAACCTGACGCAGAAAGAGAAAAAAAAACCAGGAGCTGGAGTTTACGCTCCTCCCAGAGAATTTTACGCTCCACCAGGATTTTACACTCCTCCGGGATTTCACGCTCCTCTGGGGATTTTATGCTCCCTTCCAACGGCAGGCCTAATTATTCAACAGAACTCCCCCTAATCTAGTTGCCGTTGATGGAGGTGATGCCGATGCGCGCTCGCATATCCTGGAACTGAACCCGACGAACGGATTTCGTCAGGACATCCGCGAGCTGATCCAATGAGCCAACATGCTTGACGACGATCCTGCCGTCCTCGACACACTCACGGATGAAGTGATAGCTAGTCTCTATGTGCTTGCTCCGATCATGAAACATGGATCGCTGATTTGTTGTCGATGAAGATGGTGGCAGCATCTGGCTCCTTGTCGAACAGCTCACCCAGGAGCCATGCCAACCAAATTCCAAGGCATGCCGCAGTTGTTCCGGCGACATATTCAGCCTCGCATGATGACAGCGAGCTGATCTTCTCCTTCTGAGATTGCCACGCAATGAGGCTCTCTCCCAGAAAGAACAGAGTGCCAGTGGTGCTCTTTCGGTGCTATAGCCGACGATCTGCAGACCGAGGCGGCTACGCTTGTAGACGAGGCCATGGGTACGCGTCCCCGACACATACCACAGTAGGTGCTTGACTGCGTTGAAGTGTTCGGCTGTCGGCTTCTCCATGAACCGGTTGACATAGCCCACGGCGAACGCGATTTCTAGCCGCGTGTGCACCAGATAGCGAAGGCCACCGACGACGGAGTGGAGGAGCGTGGAGTCGACCGGTGGGCTGTTGCTCTCCATGCTGAGCTTCAGGCGGGTCTCCATGGGCGTGTGCACGGCCTTGCACCCTGCCATGCCCGCCCTCTCGAGCAGCTTGTCGATGTATGCTGACTGACGCAGCGTGATCTTGCCACTTTTCTGACTGACCTCGATGCTGAGGTAGTAAGTCAGCAAGCCCAAATCGCTCATGCGGAATGTGCCCATCATCTTTGCTTTGAGCTTCGCGATCTCCTCTTGCGAGCCTCCAGTGACGATCAGATCATCAACGTAGACTCCGAGAAGCAGCCGTGCGTCGCTGGAGCTGCAAGCATATACGGCATGTTTTGATGGGCATTGCTGAAACCCGAGAGACAGCAGTGTGCTGTGCAGCTTGGCGTTCCAGGCTCTAGGGACTTGACGAAGGACATAGAGGGCCTTCCGGAACCGCACCACCTTGCTCTCGTCACCGTCTTGAATGAAACCCGGCGGCTGGACAACGTACACCTCTTCCGCGAGATCGCCCTTTAGAAAGGCGGATTTCACATCGAGGTGGTTCACCTCCCAGGCCTGCTGGGCGGCGACTGTGAGCAGCAATCGGACGGAGTCAAGCCACGACAGGGGCGAAGACCTCGTCGAAGTCGATGCCGTGCGCTGTACGTACCCCTTTGCCACCAAGCGAGCCTTGTGCTTGATCACCTCCCCGGCGGCGTTCTTCTTGAGCTTATAAACCCATTTCAAGCCGATCGGGCTGTGACCAGCAGGCAAAGAGGTGAGCTCCCATGTGCCATTGTCCTCAATGGACTGTATCTCCTCGCACGTTGCTGCACCGCCACACCTCATGTGGCTTAGCTTCCACGAGTGTGGTTGGCTCCTCACTCACAGCGAGGTGCAGTTCCTCATCAAGCTCTACCTCAATGCTCTCGACGTTGCGGTATCAGTGTGCTAGAGTGTCGCCGTCGGCAGATGTGGGTGTGATCCCTGATGGTGGCGAGACAAACTCAACCGACACGCGCTCCGGCACTGCAGGTATGCAGGGCGTCAGAGGGGGGGGTGCTCGGGTGCCCGAGGTGCTCCTTTGCTCGGCGTCGCATCCCGAGCCACTGGGAGCACCGCAGGGTTGGTGTACTCGATGACGAAGTCGTCGTGGTCGTCGCCATCGGTCTGCTGCCAGTCCCAGCAAGCAGACTCATCAAACACGGCGTCGTGCGTGGCGTGGACACGCCGGGTCACAGGGTCGAACACCTTGTAGGCCTTGGACCCAGGCTCGTAGCCAAGGAAGAATATTGGAGAGCTCCTGTCTTCCAGCTTCTTGAGGTGCGGCCTTGTCATTTTGACATGGACCACGCACCGGAACGCACGAAGATGATGTACTGCTGGTGTCTTGTCGCTCCATGCTTCGTATGACATCTTGCCGTCGACCGCATGCATGAAAGAGCGGTTCAGGAGGTAGACCGCCGTGGTCACCGTCTCCCCCGAAAGCCAGTTGGGTACCTTCCGTGCCTTCATGATGCTGCTTGCCATGGCGACGATGGTCTGACTGCACCACTCACCAATCGCGTTCTGCTGCGGGGAGTACAGAGCAGAGAAGTGGCGCTGCACGCCATTGTCAGCATAGAATTCCTCAAAGGTCCTGGACCTAAATTTATGGTCCCTCTTATGATAATTGAGTAGAAACGTTTTTAGGGAAAGCAACTACCTTAGATGAGTCTACTCAAAATAAGGACACGTACACTTGATGAAAATACTGCAATTAATGACGAAACTATGTCTATTGCCGCTCTTAATGAAGAGTATGATATGCCTATTACTTATTATGATAATCATTATTGGGAAGATAATTATGATACTTCTTATGGATTTCGTCAGGACATCCGCGAGCTGATCCAATGAGCCAACATGCTTGACGACGATCTTGCCGTCCTCGACACACTCACGGATGAAGTGATAGCTAGTCTCTATGTGCTTGCTCCGATCATGAAACATGGATCGCTGATTTGTTGTCGATGAAGATGGTGGCAGCATCTGGCTCCTTGTCGAACAGCTCACCCAGGAGCCATGCCAACCAAATTCCAAGGCATGCCGCAGTTGTTCCGGCGACATATTCAGCCTCGCATGATGACAGCGAGCTGATCTTCTCCTTCTGAGATTGCCACGCAATGAGGCTCTCTCCCAGAAAGAACAGAGTGCCAGTGGTGCTCTTTCGGTGCTATAGCCGACGATCTGCAGACCGAGGCGGCTACGCTTGTAGACGAGGCCATGGGTACGCGTCCCCGACACATACCACAGTAGGTGCTTGACTGCGTTGAAGTGTTCGGCTGTCGGCTTCTCCATGAACCGGTTGACATAGCCCACGGCGAACGCGATTTCTAGCCGCGTGTGCACCAGATAGCGAAGGCCACCGACGACGGAGTGGAGGAGCGTGGAGTCGACCGGTGGGCTGTTGCTCTCCATGCTGAGCTTCAGGCGGGTCTCCATGGGCGTGTGCACGGCCTTGCACCCTGCCATGCCCGCCCTCTCGAGCAGCTTGTCGATGTATGCTGACTGACGCAGCGTGATCTTGCCACTTTTCTGACTGACCTCGATGCTGAGGTAGTAAGTCAGCAAGCCCAAATCGCTCATGCGGAATGTGCCCATCATCTTTGCTTTGAGCTTCGCGATCTCCTCTTGCGAGCCTCCAGTGACGATCAGATCATCAACGTAGACTCCGAGAAGCAGCCGTGCGTCGCTGGAGCTGCAAGCATATACGGCATGTTTTGATGGGCATTGCTGAAACCCGAGAGACAGCAGTGTGCTGTGCAGCTTGGCGTTCCAGGCTCTAGGGACTTGACGAAGGACATAGAGGGCCTTCCGGAACCGCACCACCTTGCTCTCGTCACCGTCTTGAATGAAACCCGGCGGCTGGACAACGTACACCTCTTCCGCGAGATCGCCCTTTAGAAAGGCGGATTTCACATCGAGGTGGTTCACCTCCCAGGCCTGCTGGGCGGCGACTGTGAGCAGCAATCGGACGTAGTCGAGCCACGACAGGGGCGAAGACCTCGTCGAAGTCGATGCCGTGCGCTGTACGTACCCCTTTGCCACCAAGCGAGCCTTGTGCTTGATCACCTCCCCGGCGGCGTTCTTCTTGAGCTTATAAACCCATTTCAAGCCGATCGGGCTGTGACCAGCAGGCAAAGAGGTGAGCTCCCATGTGCCATTGTCCTCAATGGACTGTATCTCCTCGCACGTTGCTGCACCGCCACACCTCATGTGGCTTAGCTTCCACGAGTGTGGTTGGCTCCTCACTCACAGCGAGGTGCAGTTCCTCATCAAGCTCTACCTCAATGCTCTCGACGTTGCGGTATCAGTGTGCCAGAGTGTCGCCGTCGGCAGATGTGGGTGTGATCCCTGATGGTGGCGAGACAAACTCAACCGACACGCGCTCCGGCACTGCAGGTATGCAGGGCGTCAGAGGGGGGGGGGGGTGCTCGGGTGCCCGAGGTGCTCCTTTGCTCGGCGTCGCATCCCGAGCAACTGGGAGCACCGCAGGGTTGGTGTACTCGATGACGAAGTCGTCGTGGTCGTCGCCATCGGTCTGCTGCCAGTCCCAGCAAGCAGACTCATCAAACACGGCGTCGTGCGTGGCGTGGACACGCCGGGTCACAGGGTCGAACACCTTGTAGGCCTTGGACCCAGGCTCGTAGCCAAGGAAGAATATTGGAGAGCTCCTGTCTTCCAGCTTCTTGAGGTGCGGCCTTGTCATTTTGACATGGACCACGCACCGGAACGCACGAAGATGATGTACTGCTGGTGTCTTGTCGCTCCATGCTTCGTATGACATCTTGCCGTCGACCGCATGCATGAAAGAGCGGTTCAGGAGGTAGACCGCCGTGGTCACCGTCTCCCCCGAAAGCCAGTTGGGTACCTTCCGTGCCTTCATGATGCTGCTTGCCATGGCGACGATGGTCTGACTGCACCACTCACCAATCGCATTCTGCTGCGGGGAGTACAGAGCAGAGAAGTGGCGCTGCACGCCATTGTCAGCATAGAATTCCTCAAAGGTCCTGGACCTAAATTTATGGTCCCTCTTATGATAATTGAGTAGAAACGTTTTTAGGGAAAGCAACTACCTTAGATGAGTCTACTCAAAATAAGGACACGTACACTTGATGAAAATACTGCAATTAATGACGAAACTATGTCTATTGCCGCTCTTAATGAAGAGTATGATATGCCTATTACTTATTATGATAATCATTATTGGGAAGATAATTATGATACTTCTTATGGATTTCGTCAGGACATCCGCGAGCTGATCCAATGAGCCAACATGCTTGACGACGATCTTGCCGTCCTCGACACACTCACGGATGAAGTGATAGCTAGTCTCTATGTGCTTGCTCCGATCATGAAACATGGATCGCTGATTTGTTGTCGATGAAGATGGTGGCAGCATCTGGCTCCTTGTCGAACAGCTCACCCAGGAGCCATGCCAACCAAATTCCAAGGCATGCCGCAGTTGTTCCGGCGACATATTCAGCCTCGCATGATGACAGCGAGCTGATCTTCTCCTTCTGAGATTGCCACGCAATGAGGCTCTCTCCCAGAAAGAACAGAGTGCCAGTGGTGCTCTTTCGGTGCTATAGCCGACGATCTGCAGACCGAGGCGGCTACGCTTGTAGACGAGGCCATGGGTACGCGTCCCCGACACATACCACAGTAGGTGCTTGACTGCGTTGAAGTGTTCGGCTGTCGGCTTCTCCATGAACCGGTTGACATAGCCCACGGCGAACGCGATTTCTAGCCGCGTGTGCACCAGATAGCGAAGGCCACCGACGACGGAGTGGAGGAGCGTGGAGTCGACCGGTGGGCTGTTGCTCTCCATGCTGAGCTTCAGGCGGGTCTCCATGGGCGTGTGCACGGCCTTGCACCCTGCCATGCCCGCCCTCTCGAGCAGCTTGTCGATGTATGCTGACTGACGCAGCGTGATCTTGCCACTTTTCTGACTGACCTCGATGCTGAGGTAGTAAGTCAGCAAGCCCAAATCGCTCATGCGGAATGTGCCCATCATCTTTGCTTTGAGCTTCGCGATCTCCTCTTGCGAGCCTCCAGTGACGATCAGATCATCAACGTAGACTCCGAGAAGCAGCCGTGCGTCGCTGGAGCTGCAAGCATATACGGCATGTTTTGATGGGCATTGCTGAAACCCGAGAGACAGCAGTGTGCTGTGCAGCTTGGCGTTCCAGGCTCTAGGGACTTGACGAAGGACATAGAGGGCCTTCCGGAACCGCACCACCTTGCTCTCGTCACCGTCTTGAATGAAACCCGGCGGCTGGACAACGTACACCTCTTCCGCGAGATCGCCCTTTAGAAAGGCGGATTTCACATCGAGGTGGTTCACCTCCCAGGCCTGCTGGGCGGCGACTGTGAGCAGCAATCGGACGTAGTCGAGCCACGACAGGGGCGAAGACCTCGTCGAAGTCGATGCCGTGCGCTGTACGTACCCCTTTGCCACCAAGCGAGCCTTGTGCTTGATCACCTCCCCGGCGGCGTTCTTCTTGAGCTTATAAACCCATTTCAAGCCGATCGGGCTGTGACCAGCAGGCAAAGAGGTGAGCTCCCATGTGCCATTGTCCTCAATGGACTGTATCTCCTCGCACGTTGCTGCACCGCCACACCTCATGTGGCTTAGCTTCCACGAGTGTGGTTGGCTCCTCACTCACAGCGAGGTGCAGTTCCTCATCAAGCTCTACCTCAATGCTCTCGACGTTGCGGTATCAGTGTGCCAGAGTGTCGCCGTCGGCAGATGTGGGTGTGATCCCTGATGGTGGCGAGACAAACTCAACCGACACGCGCTCCGGCACTGCAGGTATGCAGGGCGTCAGAGGGGGGGGGGGTGCTCGGGTGCCCGAGGTGCTCCTTTGCTCGGCGTCGCATCCCGAGCAACTGGGAGCACCGCAGGGTTGGTGTACTCGATGACGAAGTCGTCGTGGTCGTCGCCATCGGTCTGCTGCCAGTCCCAGCAAGCAGACTCATCAAACACGGCGTCGTGCGTGGCGTGGACACGCCGGGTCACAGGGTCGAACACCTTGTAGGCCTTGGACCCAGGCTCGTAGCCAAGGAAGAATATTGGAGAGCTCCTGTCTTCCAGCTTCTTGAGGTGCGGCCTTGTCATTTTGACATGGACCACGCACCGGAACGCACGAAGATGATGTACTGCTGGTGTCTTGTCGCTCCATGCTTCGTATGACATCTTGCCGTCGACCGCATGCATGAAAGAGCGGTTCAGGAGGTAGACCGCCGTGGTCACCGTCTCCCCCGAAAGCCAGTTGGGTACCTTCCGTGCCTTCATGATGCTGCTTGCCATGGCGACGATGGTCTGACTGCACCACTCACCAATCGCATTCTGCTGCGGGGAGTACAGAGCAGAGAAGTGGCGCTGCACGCCATTGTCAGCATAGAATTCCTCAAAGGTCCTGGACCTAAATTTATGGTCCCTCTTATGATAATTGAGTAGAAACGTTTTTAGGGAAAGCAACTACCTTAGATGAGTCTACTCAAAATATGGACACGTACACTTGATGAAAATACTGCAATTAATGACGAAACTATGTCTATTGCCGCTCTTAATGAAGAGTATGATATGCCTATTACTTATTATGATAATCATTATTGGGAAGATAATTATGATACTTCTTATGGATTTCGTCAGGACATCCGCGAGCTGATCCAATGAGCCAACATGCTTGACGACGATCTTGCCGTCCTCGACACACTCACGGATGAAGTGATAGCTAGTCTCTATGTGCTTGCTCCGATCATGAAACATGGATCGCTGATTTGTTGTCGATGAAGATGGTGGCAGCATCTGGCTCCTTGTCGAACAGCTCACCCAGGAGCCATGCCAACCAAATTCCAAGGCATGCCGCAGTTGTTCCGGCGACATATTCAGCCTCGCATGATGACAGCGAGCTGATCTTCTCCTTCTGAGATTGCCACGCAATGAGGCTCTCTCCCAGAAAGAACAGAGTGCCAGTGGTGCTCTTTCGGTGCTATAGCCGACGATCTGCAGACCGAGGCGGCTACGCTTGTAGACGAGGCCATGGGTACGCGTCCCCGACACATACCACAGTAGGTGCTTGACTGCGTTGAAGTGTTCGGCTGTCGGCTTCTCCATGAACCGGTTGACATAGCCCACGGCGAACGCGATTTCTAGCCGCGTGTGCACCAGATAGCGAAGGCCACCGACGACGGAGTGGAGGAGCGTGGAGTCGACCGGTGGGCTGTTGCTCTCCATGCTGAGCTTCAGGCGGGTCTCCATGGGCGTGTGCACGGCCTTGCACCCTGCCATGCCCGCCCTCTCGAGCAGCTTGTCGATGTATGCTGACTGACGCAGCGTGATCTTGCCACTTTTCTGACTGACCTCGATGCTGAGGTAGTAAGTCAGCAAGCCCAAATCGCTCATGCGGAATGTGCCCATCATCTTTGCTTTGAGCTTCGCGATCTCCTCTTGCGAGCCTCCAGTGACGATCAGATCATCAACGTAGACTCCGAGAAGCAGCCGTGCGTCGCTGGAGCTGCAAGCATATACGGCATGTTTTGATGGGCATTGCTGAAACCCGAGAGACAGCAGTGTGCTGTGCAGCTTGGCGTTCCAGGCTCTAGGGACTTGACGAAGGACATAGAGGGCCTTCCGGAACCGCACCACCTTGCTCTCGTCACCGTCTTGAATGAAACCCGGCGGCTGGACAACGTACACCTCTTCCGCGAGATCGCCCTTTAGAAAGGCGGATTTCACATCGAGGTGGTTCACCTCCCAGGCCTGCTGGGCGGCGACTGTGAGCAGCAATCGGACGTAGTCGAGCCACGACAGGGGCGAAGACCTCGTCGAAGTCGATGCCGTGCGCTGTACGTACCCCTTTGCCACCAAGCGAGCCTTGTGCTTGATCACCTCCCCGTCGGCGTTCTTCTTGAGCTTATAAACCCATTTCAAGCCGATCGGGCTGTGACCAGCAGGCAAAGAGGTGAGCTCCCATGTGCCATTGTCCTCAATGGACTGTATCTCCTCGCACGTTGCTGCACCGCCACACCTCATGTTGCTTAGCTTCCACGAGTGTGGTTGGCTCCTCACTCACAGCGAGGTGCAGTTCCTCATCAAGCTCTACCTCAATGCTCTCGACGTTGCGGTATCAGTGTGCCAGAGTGTCGCCGTCGGCAGATGTGGGTGTGATCCCTGATGGTGGCGAGACAAACTCAACCGACACGCGCTCCGGCACTGCAGGTATGCAGGGCGTCAGAGGGGGGGTGCTCGGGTGCCCGAGGTGCTCCTTTGCTCGGCGTCGCATCCCCAGCAACTGGGAGCACCGCAGGGTTGGTGTACTCGATGACGAAGTCGTCGTGGTCGTCGCCATCGGTCTGCTGCTAGTCCCAGCAAGCAGACTCATCAAACACGGCGTCGTGCATGGCGTGGACACGCCGGGTCACAGGGTCGAACACCTTGTAGGCCTTGGACCCAGGCTCGTAGCCAAGGAAGAATATTGGAGAGCTCCTGTCTTCCAGCTTCTTGAGGTGCGGCCTTGTCATTTTGACATGTACCACGCACCGGAACGCACGAAGATGATGTACTGCTGGTGTCTTGTCGCTCCATGCTTCGTATGACATCTTGCCGTCGACCGCATGCATGAAAGAGCGGTTCAGGAGGTAGACCGCCGTGGTCACCGCCTCCCCCGAAAGCCAGTTGGGTACCTTCCGTGCCTTCATGATGCTGCTTGCCATGGCGACGATGGTCTGACTGCACCACTCACCAATCGCGTTCTGCTGCGGGGAGTACAGAGCAGAGAAGTGGCGCTGCACGCCATTGTCAGCATAGAATTCCTCAAAGGTCCTGGACCTAAATTTATGGTCCCTCTTATGATAATTGAGTTGAAACGTTTTTAGGGAAAGCAACTACCTTAGATGAGTCTACTCAAAATAAGGACACGTACACTTGATGAAAATACTGCAATTAATGACGAAACTATGTCTATTGCCGCTCTTAATGAAGAGTATGATATGCCTATTACTTATTATGATAATCATTATTGGGAAGATAATTATGATACTTCTTATGGATTTCGTCAGGACATCCGCGAGCTGATCCAATGAGCCAACATGCTTGACGACGATCTTGCCGTCCTCGACACACTCACGGATGAAGTGATAGCTAGTCTCTATGTGCTTGCTCCGATCATGAAACATGGATCGCTGATTTGTTGTCGATGAAGATGGTGGCAGCATCTGGCTCCTTGTCGAACAGCTCACCCAGGAGCCATGCCAACCAAATTCCAAGGCATGCCGCAGTTGTTCCGGCGACATATTCAGCCTCGCATGATGACAGCGAGCTGATCTTCTCCTTCTGAGATTGCCACGCAATGAGGCTCTCTCCCAGAAAGAACAGAGTGCCAGTGGTGCTCTTTCGGTGCTATAGCCGACGATCTGCAGACCGAGGCGGCTACGCTTGTAGACGAGGCCATGGGTACGCGTCCCCGACACATACCACAGTAGGTGCTTGACTGCGTTGAAGTGTTCGGCTGTCGGCTTCTCCATGAACCGGTTGACATAGCCCACGGCGAACGCGATTTCTAGCCGCGTGTGCACCAGATAGCGAAGGCCACCGACGACGGAGTGGAGGAGCGTGGAGTCGACCGGTGGGCTGTTGCTCTCCATGCTGAGCTTCAGGCGGGTCTCCATGGGCGTGTGCACGGCCTTGCACCCTGCCATGCCCGCCCTCTCGAGCAGCTTGTCGATGTATGCTGACTGACGCAGCGTGATCTTGCCACTTTTCTGACTGACCTCGATGCTGAGGTAGTAAGTCAGCAAGCCCAAATCGCTCATGCGGAATGTGCCCATCATCTTTGCTTTGAGCTTCGCGATCTCCTCTTGCGAGCCTCCAGTGACGATCAGATCATCAACGTAGACTCCGAGAAGCAGCCGTGCGTCGCTGGAGCTGCAAGCATATACGGCATGTTTTGATGGGCATTGCTGAAACCCGAGAGACAGCAGTGTGCTGTGCAGCTTGGCGTTCCAGGCTCTAGGGACTTGACGAAGGACATAGAGGGCCTTCCGGAACCGCACCACCTTGCTCTCGTCACCGTCTTGAATGAAACCCGGCGGCTGGACAACGTACACCTCTTCCGCGAGATCGCCCTTTAGAAAGGCGGATTTCACATCGAGGTGGTTCACCTCCCAGGCCTGCTGGGCGGCGACTGTGAGCAGCAATCGGACGTAGTCGAGCCACGACAGGGGCGAAGACCTCGTCGAAGTCGATGCCGTGCGCTGTACGTACCCCTTTGCCACCAAGCGAGCCTTGTGCTTGATCACCTCCCCGGCGGCGTTCTTCTTGAGCTTATAAACCCATTTCAAGCCGATCGGGCTGTGACCAGCAGGCAAAGAGGTGAGCTCCCATGTGCCATTGTCCTCAATGGACTGTATCTCCTCGCACGTTGCTGCACCGCCACACCTCATGTGGCTTAGCTTCCACGAGTGTGGTTGGCTCCTCACTCACAGCGAGGTGCAGTTCCTCATCAAGCTCTACCTCAATGCTCTCGACGTTGCGGTATCAGTGTGCCAGAGTGTCGCCGTCGGCAGATGTGGGTGTGATCCCTGATGGTGGCGAGACAAACTCAACCGACACGCGCTCCGGCACTGCAGGTATGCAGGGCGTCAGAGGGGGGGTGCTCGGGTGCCCGAGGTGCTCCTTTGCTCGGCGTCGCATCCCCAGCAACTGGGAGCACCGCAGGGTTGGTGTACTCGATGACGAAGTCGTCGTGGTCGTCGCCATCGGTCTGCTGCCAGTCCCAGCAAGCAGACTCATCAAACACGGCGTCGTGCATGGCGTGGACACGCCGGGTCACAGGGTCGAACACCTTGTAGGCCTTGGACCCAGGCTCGTAGCCAAGGAAGAATATTGGAGAGCTCCTGTCTTCCAGCTTCTTGAGGTGCGGCCTTGTCATTTTGACATGGACCACGCACCGGAACGCACGAAGATGATGTACTGCTGGTGTCTTGTCGCTCCATGCTTCGTATGACATCTTGCCGTCGACCGCATGCATGAAAGAGCGGTTCAGGAGGTAGACCGCCGTGGTCACCGCCTCCCCCGAAAGCCAGTTGGGTACCTTCCGTGCCTTCATGATGCTGCTTGCCATGGCGACGATGGTCTGACTGCACCACTCACCAATCGCGTTCTGCTGCGGGGAGTACAGAGCAGAGAAGTGGCGCTGCACGCCATTGTCAGCATAGAATTCCTCAAAGGTCCTGGACCTAAATTTATGGTCCCTCTTATGATAATTGAGTAGAAACGTTTTTAGGGAAAGCAACTACCTTAGATGAGTCTACTCAAAATAAGGACACGTACACTTGATGAAAATACTGCAATTAATGACGAAACTATGTCTATTGCCGCTCTTAATGAAGAGTATGATATGCCTATTACTTATTATGATAATCATTATTGGGAAGATAATTATGATACTTCTTATGGATTTCGTCAGGACATCCGCGAGCTGATCCAATGAGCCAACATGCTTGACGACGATCTTGCCGTCCTCGACACACTCACGGATGAAGTGATAGCTAGTCTCTATGTGCTTGCTCCGATCATGAAACATGGATCGCTGATTTGTTGTCGATGAAGATGGTGGCAGCATCTGGCTCCTTGTTGAACAGCTCACCCAGGAGCCATGCCAACCAAATTCCAAGGCATGCCGCAGTTGTTCCGGCGACATATTCAGCCTCGCATGATGACAGCGAGCTGATCTTCTCCTTCTGAGATTGCCACGCAATGAGGCTCTCTCCCAGAAAGAACAGAGTGCCAGTGGTGCTCTTTCGGTGCTATAGCCGACGATCTGCAGACCGAGGCGGCTACGCTTGTAGACGAGGCCATGGGTATGCGTCCCCGACACATACCACAGTAGGTGCTTGACTGCGTTGAAGTGTTCGGCTGTCGGCTTCTCCATGAACCGGTTGACATAGCCCACGGCGAACGCGATTTCTAGCCGCGTGTGCACCAGATAGCGAAGGCCACCGACGACGGAGTGGAGGAGCGTGGAGTCGACCGGTGGGCTGTTGCTCTCCATGCTGAGCTTCAGGCGGGTCTCCATGGGCGTGTGCACGGCCTTGCACCCTGCCATGCCCGCCCTCTCGAGCAGCTTGTCGATGTATGCTGACTGACGCAGCGTGATCTTGCCACTTTTCTGACTGACCTCGATGCTGAGGTAGTAAGTCAGCAAGCCCAAATCGCTCATGCGGAATGTGCCCATCATCTTTGCTTTGAGCTTCGCGATCTCCTCTTGCGAGCCTCCAGTGACGATCAGATCATCAACGTAGACTCCGAGAAGCAGCCGTGCGTCGCTGGAGCTGCAAGCATATACGGCATGTTTTGATGGGCATTGCTGAAACCCGAGAGACAGCAGTGTGCTGTGCAGCTTGGCGTTCCAGGCTCTAGGGACTTGACGAAGGACATAGAGGGCCTTCCGGAACCGCACCACCTTGCTCTCGTCACCGTCTTGAATGAAACCCGGCGGCTGGACAACGTACACCTCTTCCGCGAGATCGCCCTTTAGAAAGGCGGATTTCACATCGAGGTGGTTCACCTCCCAGGCCTGCTGGGCGGCGACTGTGAGCAGCAATCGGACGTAGTCGAGCCACGACAGGGGCGAAGACCTCGTCGAAGTCGATGCCGTGCGCTGTACGTACCCCTTTGCCACCAAGCGAGCCTTGTGCTTGATCACCTCCCCGGCGGCGTTCTTCTTGAGCTTATAAACCCATTTCAAGCCGATCGGGCTGTGACCAGCAGGCAAAGAGGTGAGCTCCCATGTGCCATTGTCCTCAATGGACTGTATCTCCTCGCACGTTGCTGCACCGCCACACCTCATGTGGCTTAGCTTCCACGAGTGTGGTTGGCTCCTCACTCACAGCGAGGTGCAGTTCCTCATCAAGCTCTACCTCAATGCTCTCGACGTTGCGGTATCAGTGTGCCAGAGTGTCGCCGTCGGCAGATGTGGGTGTGATCCCTGATGGTGGCGAGACAAACTCAACCGACACGCGCTCCGGCACTGCAGGTATGCAGGGCGTCAGAGGGGGGGTGCTCGGGTGCCCGAGGTGCTCCTTTGCTCGGCGTCGCATCCCCAGCAACTGGGAGCACCGCAGGGTTGGTGTACTCGATGACGAAGTCGTCGTGGTCGTCGCCATCGGTCTGCTGCCAGTCCCAGCAAGCAGACTCATCAAACACGGCGTCGTGCATGGCGTGGACACGCCGGGTCACAGGGTCGAACACCTTGTAGGCCTTGGACCCAGGCTCGTAGCCAAGGAAGAATATTGGAGAGCTCCTGTCTTCCAGCTTCTTGAGGTGCGGCCTTGTCATTTTGACATGGACCACGCACCGGAACGCACGAAGATGATGTACTGCTGGTGTCTTGTCGCTCCATGCTTCGTATGACATCTTGCCGTCGACCGCATGCATGAAAGAGCGGTTCAGGAGGTAGACCGCCGTGGTCACCGCCTCCCCCGAAAGCCAGTTGGGTACCTTCCGTGCCTTCATGATGCTGCTTGCCATGGCGACGATGGTCTGACTGCACCACTCACCAATCGCGTTCTGCTGCGGGGAGTACAGAGCAGAGAAGTGGCGCTGCACGCCATTGTCAGCATAGAATTCCTCAAAGGTCCTGGACCTAAATTTATGGTCCCTCTTATGATAATTGAGTAGAAACGTTTTTAGGGAAAGCAACTACCTTAGATGAGTCTACTCAAAATAAGGACACGTACACTTGATGAAAATACTGCAATTAATGACGAAACTATGTCTATTGCCGCTCTTAATGAAGAGTATGATATGCCTATTACTTATTATGATAATCATTATTGGGAAGATAATTATGATACTTCTTATGGATTTCGTCAGGACATCCGCGAGCTGATCCAATGAGCCAACATGCTTGACGACGATCTTGCCGTCCTCGACACACTCACGGATGAAGTGATAGCTAGTCTCTATGTGCTTGCTCCGATCATGAAACATGGATCGCTGATTTGTTGTCGATGAAGATGGTGGCAGCATCTGGCTCCTTGTCGAACAGCTCACCCAGGAGCCATGCCAACCAAATTCCAAGGCATGCCGCAGTTGTTCCGACGACATATTCAGCCTCGCATGATGACAGCGAGCTGATCTTCTCCTTCTGAGATTGCCACGCAATGAGGCTCTCTCCCAGAAAGAACAGAGTGCCAGTGGTGCTCTTTCGGTGCTATAGCCGACGATCTGCAGACCGAGGCGGCTACGCTTGTAGACGAGGCCATGGGTACGCGTCCCCGACACATACCACAGTAGGTGCTTGACTGCGTTGAAGTGTTCGGCTGTCGGCTTCTCCATGAACCGGTTGACATAGCCCACGGCGAACGCGATTTCTAGCCGCGTGTGCACCAGATAGCGAAGGCCACCGACGACGGAGTGGAGGAGCGTGGAGTCGACCGGTGGGCTGTTGCTCTCCATGCTGAGCTTCAGGCGGGTCTCCATGGGCGTGTGCACGGCCTTGCACCCTGCCATGCCCGCCCTCTCGAGCAGCTTGTCGATGTATGCTGACTGACGCAGCGTGATCTTGCCACTTTTCTGACTGACCTCGATGCTGAGGTAGTAAGTCAGCAAGCCCAAATCGCTCATGCGGAATGTGCCCATCATCTTTGCTTTGAGCTTCGCGATCTCCTCTTGCGAGCCTCCAGTGACGATCAGATCATCAACGTAGACTCCGAGAAGCAGCCGTGCGTCGCTGGAGCTGCAAGCATATACGGCATGTTTTGATGGGCATTGCTGAAACCCGAGAGACAGCAGTGTGCTGTGCAGCTTGGCGTTCCAGGCTCTAGGGACTTGACGAAGGACATAGAGGGCCTTCCGGAACCGCACCACCTTGCTCTCGTCACCGTCTTGAATGAAACCCGGCGGCTGGACAACGTACACCTCTTCCGCGAGATCGCCCTTTAGAAAGGCGGATTTCACATCGAGGTGGTTCACCTCCCAGGCCTGCTGGGCGGCGACTGTGAGCAGCAATCGGACGTAGTCGAGCCACGACAGGGGCGAAGACCTCGTCGAAGTCGATGCCGTGCGCTGTACGTACCCCTTTGCCACCAAGCGAGCCTTGTGCTTGATCACCTCCCCGGCGGCGTTCTTCTTGAGCTTATAAACCCATTTCAAGCCGATCGGGCTGTGACCAGCAGGCAAAGAGGTGAGCTCCCATGTGCCATTGTCCTCAATGGACTGTATCTCCTCGCACGTTGCTGCACCGCCACACCTCATGTGGCTTAGCTTCCACGAGTGTGGTTGGCTCCTCACTCACAGCGAGGTGCAGTTCCTCATCAAGCTCTACCTCAATGCTCTCGACGTTGCGGTATCAGTGTGCCAGAGTGTCGCCGTCGGCAGATGTGGGTGTGATCCCTGATGGTGGCGAGACAAACTCAACCGACACGCGCTCCGGCACTGCAGGTATGCAGGGCGTCAGAGGGGGGGTGCTCGGGTGCCCGAGGTGCTCCTTTGCTCGGCGTCGCATCCCCAGCAACTGGGAGCACCGCAGGGTTGGTGTACTCGATGACGAAGTCGTCGTGGTCGTCGCCATCGGTCTGCTGCCAGTCCCAGCAAGCAGACTCATCAAACACGGCGTCGTGCATGGCGTGGACACGCCGGGTCACAGGGTCGAACACCTTGTAGGCCTTGGACCCAGGCTCGTAGCCAAGGAAGAATATTGGAGAGCTCCTGTCTTCCAGCTTCTTGAGGTGCGGCCTTGTCATTTTGACATGGACCACGCACCGGAACGCACGAAGATGATGTACTGCTGGTGTCTTGTCGCTCCATGCTTCGTATGACATCTTGCCGTCGACCGCATGCATGAAAGAGCGGTTCAGGAGGTAGACCGCCGTGGTCACCGCCTCCCCCGAAAGCCAGTTGGGTACCTTCCGTGCCTTCATGATGCTGCTTGCCATGGCGACGATGGTCTGACTGCACCACTCACCAATCGCGTTCTGCTGCGGGGAGTACAGAGCAGAGAAGTGGCGCTGCACGCCATTGTCAGCATAGAATTCCTCAAAGGTCCTGGACCTAAATTTATGGTCCCTCTTATGATAATTGAGTAGAAACGTTTTTAGGGAAAGCAACTACCTTAGATGAGTCTACTCAAAATAAGGACACGTACACTTGATGAAAATACTGCAATTAATGACGAAACTATGTCTATTGCCGCTCTTAATGAAGAGTATGATATGCCTATTACTTATTATGATAATCATTATTGGGAAGATAATTATGATACTTCTTATGGATTTCGTCAGGACATCCGCGAGCTGATCCAATGAGCCAACATGCTTGACGACGATCTTGCCGTCCTCGACACACTCACGGATGAAGTGATAGCTAGTCTCTATGTGCTTGCTCCGATCATGAAACATGGATCGCTGATTTGTTGTCGATGAAGATGGTGGCAGCATCTGGCTCCTTGTCGAACAGCTCACCCAGGAGCCATGCCAACCAAATTCCAAGGCATGCCGCAGTTGTTCCGACGACATATTCAGCCTCGCATGATGACAGCGAGCTGATCTTCTCCTTCTGAGATTGCCACGCAATGAGGCTCTCTCCCAGAAAGAACAGAGTGCCAGTGGTGCTCTTTCGGTGCTATAGCCGACGATCTGCAGACCGAGGCGGCTACGCTTGTAGACGAGGCCATGGGTACGCGTCCCCGACACATACCACAGTAGGTGCTTGACTGCGTTGAAGTGTTCGGCTGTCGGCTTCTCCATGAACCGGTTGACATAGCCCACGGCGAACGCGATTTCTAGCCGCGTGTGCACCAGATAGCGAAGGCCACCGACGACGGAGTGGAGGAGCGTGGAGTCGACCGGTGGGCTGTTGCTCTCCATGCTGAGCTTCAAGCGGGTCTCCATGGGCGTGTGCACGGCCTTGCACCCTGCCATGCCCGCCCTCTCGAGCAGCTTGTCGATGTATGCTGACTGACGCAGCGTGATCTTGCCACTTTTCTGACTGACCTCGATGCTGAGGTAGTAAGTTAGCAAGCCCAAATCGCTCATGCGGAATGTGCCCATCATCTTTGCTTTGAGCTTCGCGATCTCCTCTTGCGAGCCTCCAGTGACGATCAGATCATCAACGTAGACTCCGAGAAGCAGCCGTGCGTCGCTGGAGCTGCAAGCATATACGACATGTTTTGATGGGCATTGCTGAAACCCGAGAGACAGCAGTGTGCTGTGCAGCTTGGCGTTCCAGGCTCTAGGGACTTGACGAAGGACATAGAGGGCCTTCCGGAACCGCACCACCTTGCTCTCGTCACCGTCTTGAATGAAACCCGGCGGCTGGACAACGTACACCTCTTCCGCGAGATCGCCCTTTAGAAAGGCGGATTTCACATCGAGGTGGTTCACCTCCCAGGCCTGCTGGGCGGCGACTGTGAGCAGCAATCGGACGGAGTGAAGCCACGACAGGGGCGAAGACCTCGTCGAAGTCGATGCCGTGCGCTGTACGTACCCCTTTGCCACCAAGCGAGCCTTGTGCTTGATCACCTCCCCGGCGGCGTTCTTCTTGAGCTTATAAACCCATTTCAAGCCGATCGGGCTGTGACCAGCAGGCAAAGAGGTGAGCTCCCATGTGCCATTGTCCTCAATGGACTGTATCTCCTCGCACGTTGCTGCACCGCCACACCTCATGTGGCTTAGCTTCCACGAGTGTGGTTGGCTCCTCACTCACAGCGAGGTGCAGTTCCTCATCAAGCTCTACCTCAATGCTCTCGACGTTGCGGTATCAGTGTGCCAGAGTGTCGCCGTCGGCAGATGTGGGTGTGATCCCTGATGGTGGCGAGACAAACTCAACCGACACGCGCTCCGGCACTGCAGGTATGCAGGGCGTCAGAGGGGGGGTGCTCGGGTGCCCGAGGTGCTCCTTTGCTCGGCGTCGCATCCCCAGCAACTGGGAGCACCGCAGGGTTGGTGTACTCGATGACGAAGTCGTCGTGGTCGTCGCCATCGGTCTGCTGCCAGTCCCAGCAAGCAGACTCATCAAACACGGCGTCGTGCATGGCGTGGACACGCCGGGTCACAGGGTCGAACACCTTGTAGGCCTTGGACCCAGGCTCGTAGCCAAGGAAGAATATTGGAGAGCTCCTGTCTTCCAGCTTCTTGAGGTGCGGCCTTGTCATTTTGACATGGACCACGCACCGGAACGCACGAAGATGATGTACTGCTGGTGTCTTGTCGCTCCATGCTTCGTATGACATCTTGCCGTCGACCGCATGCATGAAAGAGCGGTTCAGGAGGTAGACCGCCGTGGTCACCGCCTCCCCCGAAAGCCAGTTGGGTACCTTCCGTGCCTTCATGATGCTGCTTGCCATGGCGACGATGGTCTGACTGCACCACTCACCAATCGCGTTCTGCTGCGGGGAGTACAGAGCAGAGAAGTGGCGCTGCACGCCATTGTCAGCATAGAATTCCTCAAAGGTCCTGGACCTAAATTTATGGTCCCTCTTATGATAATTGAGTAGAAACGTTTTTAGGGAAAGCAACTACCTTAGATGAGTCTACTCAAAATAAGGACACGTACACTTGATGAAAATACTGCAATTAATGACGAAACTATGTCTATTGCCGCTCTTAATGAAGAGTATGATATGCCTATTACTTATTATGATAATCATTATTGGGAAGATAATTATGATACTTCTTATGGATTTCGTCAGGACATCCGCGAGCTGATCCAATGAGCCAACATGCTTGACGACGATCTTGCCGTCCTCGACACACTCACGGATGAAGTGATAGCTAGTCTCTATGTGCTTGCTCCGATCATGAAACATGGATCGCTGATTTGTTGTCGATGAAGATGGTGGCAGCATCTGGCTCCTTGTCGAACAGCTCACCCAGGAGCCATGCCAACCAAATTCCAAGGCATGCCGCAGTTGTTCCGGCGACATATTCAGCCTCGCATGATGACAGCGAGCTGATCTTCTCCTTCTGAGATTGCCACGCAATGAGGCTCTCTCCCAGAAAGAACAGAGTGCCAGTGGTGCTCTTTCGGTGCTATAGCCGACGATCTGCAGACCGAGGCGGCTACGCTTGTAGACGAGGCCATGGGTACGCGTCCCCGACACATACCACAGTAGGTGCTTGACTGCGTTGAAGTGTTCGGCTGTCGGCTTCTCCATGAACCGGTTGACATAGCCCACGGCGAACGCGATTTCTAGCCGCGTGTGCACCAGATAGCGAAGGCCACCGACGACGGAGTGGAGGAGCGTGGAGTCGACCGGTGGGCTGTTGCTCTCCATGCTGAGCTTCAGGCGGGTCTCCATGGGCGTGTGCACGGCCTTGCACCCTGCCATGCCCGCCCTCTCGAGCAGCTTGTCGATGTATGCTGACTGACGCAGCGTGATCTTGCCACTTTTCTGACTGACCTCGATGCTGAGGTAGTAAGTCAGCAAGCCCAAATCGCTCATGCGGAATGTGCCCATCATCTTTGCTTTGAGCTTCGCGATCTCCTCTTGCGAGCCTCCAGTGACGATCAGATCATCAACGTAGACTCCGAGAAGCAGCCGTGCGTCGCTGGAGCTGCAAGCATATACGGCATGTTTTGATGGGCATTGCTGAAACCCGAGAGACAGCAGTGTGCTGTGCAGCTTGGCGTTCCAGGCTCTAGGGACTTGACGAAGGACATAGAGGGCCTTCCGGAACCGCACCACCTTGCTCTCGTCACCGTCTTGAATGAAACCCGGCGGCTGGACAACGTACACCTCTTCCGCGAGATCGCCCTTTAGAAAGGCGGATTTCACATCGAGGTGGTTCACCTCCCAGGCCTGCTGGGCGGCGACTGTGAGCAGCAATCGGACGTAGTCGAGCCACGACAGGGGCGAATACCTCGTCGAAGTCGATGCCGTGCGCTGTACGTACCCCTTTGCCACCAAGCGAGCCTTGTGCTTGATCACCTCCCCGGCGGCGTTCTTCTTGAGCTTATAAACCCATTTCAAGCCGATCGGGCTGTGACCAGCAGGCAAAGAGGTGAGCTCCCATGTGCCATTGTCCTCAATGGACTGTATCTCCTCGCACGTTGCTGCACCGCCACACCTCATGTGGCTTAGCTTCCACGAGTGTAGTTGGCTCCTCACTCACAGCGAGGTGCAGTTCCTCATCAAGCTCTACCTCAATGCTCTCGACGTTGCGGTATCAGTGTGCCAGAGTGTCGCCGTCGGCAGATGTGGGTGTGATCCCTGATGGTGGCGAGACAAACTCAACCGACACGCGCTCCGGCACTGCAGGTATGCAGGGCGTCAGAGGGGGGGTGCTCGGGTGCCCGAGGTGCTCCTTTGCTCGGCGTCGCATCCCCAGCAACTGGGAGCACCGCAGGGTTGGTGTACTCGATGACGAAGTCGTCGTGGTCGTCGCCATCGGTCTGCTGCCAGTCCCAGCAAGCAGACTCATCAAACACGGCGTCGTGCATGGCGTGGACACGCCGGGTCACAGGGTCGAACACCTTGTAGGCCTTGGACCCAGGCTCGTAGCCAAGGAAGAATATTGGAGAGCTCCTGTCTTCCAGCTTCTTGAGGTGCGGCCTTGTCATTTTGACATGGACCACGCACCGGAACGCACGAAGATGATGTACTGCTGGTGTCTTGTCGCTCCATGCTTCGTATGACATCTTGCCGTCGACCGCATGCATGAAAGAGCGGTTCAGGAGGTAGACCGCCGTGGTCACCGCCTCCCCCGAAAGCCAGTTGGGTACCTTCCGTGCCTTCATGATGCTGCTTGCCATGGCGACGATGGTCTGACTGCACCACTCACCAATCGCGTTCTGCTGCGGGGAGTACAGAGCAGAGAAGTGGCGCTGCACGCCATTGTCAGCATAGAATTCCTCAAAGGTCCTGGACCTAAATTTATGGTCCCTCTTATGATAATTGAGTAGAAACGTTTTTAGGGAAAGCAACTACCTTAGATGAGTCTACTCAAAATAAGGACACGTACACTTGATGAAAATACTGCAATTAATGACGAAACTATGTCTATTGCCGCTCTTAATGAAGAGTATGATATGCCTATTACTTATTATGATAATCATTATTGGGAAGATAATTATGATACTTCTTATGGATTTCGTCAGGACATCCGCGAGCTGATCCAATGAGCCAACATGCTTGACGACGATCTTGCCGTCCTCGACACACTCACGGATGAAGTGATAGCTAGTCTCTATGTGCTTGCTCCGATCATGAAACATGGATCGCTGATTTGTTGTCGATGAAGATGGTGGCAGCATCTGGCTCCTTGTCGAACAGCTCACCCAGGAGCCATGCCAACCAAATTCCAAGGCATGCCGCAGTTGTTCCGGCGACATATTCAGCCTCGCATGATGACAGCGAGCTGATCTTCTCCTTCTGAGATTGCCACGCAATGAGGCTCTCTCCCAGAAAGAACAGAGTGCCAGTGGTGCTCTTTCGGTGCTATAGCCGACGATCTGCAGACCGAGGCGGCTACGCTTGTAGACGAGGCCATGGGTACGCGTCCCCGACACATACCACAGTAGGTGCTTGACTGCGTTGAAGTGTTCGGCTGTCGGCTTCTCCATGAACCGGTTGACATAGCCCACGGCGAACGCGATTTCTAGCCGCGTGTGCACCAGATAGCGAAGGCCACCGACGACGGAGTGGAGGAGCGTGGAGTCGACCGGTGGGCTGTTGCTCTCCATGCTGAGCTTCAGGCGGGTCTCCATGGGCGTGTGCACGGCCTTGCACCCTGCCATGCCCGCCCTCTCGAGCAGCTTGTCGATGTATGCTGACTGACGCAGCGTGATCTTGCCACTTTTCTGACTGACCTCGATGCTGAGGTAGTAAGTCAGCAAGCCCAAATCGCTCATGCGGAATGTGCCCATCATCTTTGCTTTGAGCTTCGCGATCTCCTCTTGCGAGCCTCCAGTGACGATCAGATCATCAACGTAGACTCCGAGAAGCAGCCGTGCGTCGCTGGAGCTGCAAGCATATACGGCATGTTTTGATGGGCATTGCTGAAACCCGAGAGACAGCAGTGTGCTGTGCAGCTTGGCGTTCCAGGCTCTAGGGACTTGACGAAGGACATAGAGGGCCTTCCGGAACCGCACCACCTTGCTCTCGTCACCGTCTTGAATGAAACCCGGCGGCTGGACAACGTACACCTCTTCCGCGAGATCGCCCTTTAGAAAGGCGGATTTCACATCGAGGTGGTTCACCTCCCAGGCCTGCTGGGCGGCGACTGTGAGCAGCAATCGGACGTAGTCGAGCCACGACAGGGGCGAAGACCTCGTCGAAGTCGATGCCGTGCGCTGTACGTACCCCTTTGCCACCAAGCGAGCCTTGTGCTTGATCACCTCCCCGGCGGCGTTCTTCTTGAGCTTATAAACCCATTTCAAGCCGATCGGGCTGTGACCAGCAGGCAAAGAGGTGAGCTCCCATGTGCCATTGTCCTCAATGGACTGTATCTCCTCGCACGTTGCTGCACCGCCACACCTCATGTGGCTTAGCTTCCACGAGTGTGGTTGGCTCCTCACTCACAGCGAGGTGCAGTTCCTCATCAAGCTCTACCTCAATGCTCTCGACGTTGCGGTATCAGTGTGCCAGAGTGTCGCCGTCGGCAGATGTGGGTGTGATCCCTGATGGTGGCGAGACAAACTCAACCGACACGCGCTCCGGCACTGCAGGTATGCAGGGCGTCAGAGGGGGGGTGCTCGGGTGCCCGAGGTGCTCCTTTGCTCGGCGTCGCATCCCCAGCAACTGGGAGCACCGCAGGGTTGGTGTACTCGATGACGAAGTCGTCGTGGTCGTCGCCATCGGTCTGCTGCCAGTCCCAGCAAGCAGACTCATCAAACACGGCGTCGTGCATGGCGTGGACACGCCGGGTCACAGGGTCGAACACCTTGTAGGCCTTGGACCCAGGCTCGTAGCCAAGGAAGAATATTGGAGAGCTCCTGTCTTCCAGCTTCTTGAGGTGCGGCCTTGTCATTTTGACATGGACCACGCACCGGAACGCACGAAGATGATGTACTGCTGGTGTCTTGTCGCTCCATGCTTCGTATGACATCTTGCCGTCGACCGCATGCATGAAAGAGCGGTTCAGGAGGTAGACCGCCGTGGTCACCGCCTCCCCCGAAAGCCAGTTGGGTACCTTCCGTGCCTTCATGATGCTGCTTGCCATGGCGACGATGGTCTGACTGCACCACTCACCAATCGCGTTCTGCTGCGGGGAGTACAGAGCAGAGAAGTGGCGCTGCACGCCATTGTCAGCATAGAATTCCTCAAAGGTCCTGGACCTAAATTTATGGTCCCTCTTATGATAATTGAGTAGAAACGTTTTTAGGGAAAGCAACTACCTTAGATGAGTCTACTCAAAATAAGGACACGTACACTTGATGAAAATACTGCAATTAATGACGAAACTATGTCTATTGCCGCTCTTAATGAAGAGTATGATATGCCTATTACTTATTATGATAATCATTATTGGGAAGATAATTATGATACTTCTTATGGATTTCGTCAGGACATCCGCGAGCTGATCCAATGAGCCAACATGCTTGACGACGATCTTGCCGTCCTCGACACACTCACGGATGAAGTGATAGCTAGTCTCTATGTGCTTGCTCCGATCATGAAACATGGATCGCTGATTTGTTGTCGATGAAGATGGTGGCAGCATCTGGCTCCTTGTCGAACAGCTCACCCAGGAGCCATGCCAACCAAATTCCAAGGCATGCCGCAGTTGTTCCGGCGACATATTCAGCCTCGCATGATGACAGCGAGCTGATCTTCTCCTTCTGAGATTGCCACGCAATGAGGCTCTCTCCCAGAAAGAACAGAGTGCCAGTGGTGCTCTTTCGGTGCTATAGCCGACGATCTGCAGACCGAGGCGGCTACGCTTGTAGACGAGGCCATGGGTACGCGTCCCCGACACATACCACAGTAGGTGCTTGACTGCGTTGAAGTGTTCGGCTGTCGGCTTCTCCATGAACCGGTTGACATAGCCCACGGCGAACGCGATTTCTAGCCGCGTGTGCACCAGATAGCGAAGGCCACCGACGACGGAGTGGAGGAGCGTGGAGTCGACCGGTGGGCTGTTGCTCTCCATGCTGAGCTTCAGGCGGGTCTCCATGGGCGTGTGCACGGCCTTGCACCCTGCCATGCCCGCCCTCTCGAGCAGCTTGTCGATGTATGCTGACTGACGCAGCGTGATCTTGCCACTTTTCTGACTGACCTCGATGCTGAGGTAGTAAGTCAGCAAGCCCAAATCGCTCATGCGGAATGTGCCCATCATCTTTGCTTTGAGCTTCGCGATCTCCTCTTGCGAGCCTCCAGTGACGATCAGATCATCAACGTAGACTCCGAGAAGCAGCCGTGCGTCGCTGGAGCTGCAAGCATATACGGCATGTTTTGATGGGCATTGCTGAAACCCGAGAGACAGCAGTGTGCTGTGCAGCTTGGCGTTCCAGGCTCTAGGGACTTGACGAAGGACATAGAGGGCCTTCCGGAACCGCACCACCTTGCTCTCGTCACCGTCTTGAATGAAACCCGGCGGCTGGACAACGTACACCTCTTCCGCGAGATCGCCCTTTAGAAAGGCGGATTTCACATCGAGGTGGTTCACCTCCCAGGCCTGCTGGGCGGCGACTGTGAGCAGCAATCGGACGTAGTCGAGCCACGACAGGGGCGAAGACCTCGTCGAAGTCTATGCCGTGCGCTGTACGTACCCCTTTGCCACCAAGCGAGCCTTGTGCTTGATCACCTCCCCGGCGGCGTTCTTCTTGAGCTTATAAACCCATTTCAAGCCGATCGGGCTGTGACCAGCAGGCAAAGAGGTGAGCTCCCATGTGCCATTGTCCTCAATGGACTGTATCTCCTCGCACGTTGCTGCACCGCCACACCTCATGTGGCTTAGCTTCCACGAGTGTGGTTGGCTCCTCACTCACAGCGAGGTGCAGTTCCTCATCAAGCTCTACCTCAATGCTCTCGACGTTGCGGTATCAGTGTGCCAGAGTGTCGCCGTCGGCAGATGTGGGTGTGATCCCTGATGGTGGCGAGACAAACTCAACCGACATGCGCTCCGGCACTGCAGGTATGCAGGGCGTCAGAGGGGGGGTGCTCGGGTGCCCGAGGTGCTCCTTTGCTCGGCGTCGCATCCCCAGCAACTGGGAGCACCGCAGGGTTGGTGTACTCGATGACGAAGTCGTCGTGGTCGTCGCCATCGGTCTGCTGCCAGTCCCAGCAAGCAGACTCATCAAACACGGCGTCGTGCATGGCGTGGACACGCCGGGTCACAGGGTCGAACACCTTGTAGGCCTTGGACCCAGGCTCGTAGCCAAGGAAGAATATTGGAGAGCTCCTGTCTTCCAGCTTCTTGAGGTGCGGCCTTGTCATTTTGACATGGACCACGCACCGGAACGCACGAAGATGATGTACTGCTGGTGTCTTGTCGCTCCATGCTTCGTATGACATCTTGCCGTCGACCGCATGCATGAAAGAGCGGTTCAGGAGGTAGACCGCCGTGGTCACCGCCTCCCCCGAAAGCCAGTTGGGTACCTTCCGTGCCTTCATGATGCTGCTTGCCATGGCGACGATGGTCTGACTGCACCACTCACCAATCGCGTTCTGCTGCGGGGAGTACAGAGCAGAGAAGTGGCGCTGCACGCCATTGTCAGCATAGAATTCCTCAAAGGTCCTGGACCTAAATTTATGGTCCCTCTTATGATAATTGAGTAGAAACGTTTTTAGGGAAAGCAACTACCTTAGATGAGTCTACTCAAAATAAGGACACGTACACTTGATGAAAATACTGCAATTAATGACGAAACTATGTCTATTGCCGCTCTTAATGAAGAGTATGATATGCCTATTACTTATTATGATAATCATTATTGGGAAGATAATTATGATACTTCTTATGGAATTGAAAATTTGTGGAATGAATGATGAATCTATTATTGATAATAATGTTTGCCATGTTAGTGATGCTACTCCCACTATTATCAAGGTGAAAAGTACTTATGTGGAGGGTGAAAAAATTCATGTGCATGTGTATCATGTGAAAAATGTTTCATGTGACATCTATATTATTAAGTTTGATTATGATTCCACATGTATTTTTTATGAGAGAGGGAATGATGGTTATAGATATCCTAATATTATCAAGTTTCCCCTCTTTATGTTTAAAACTTTAAAGTTGCATTATCTATCTTACATATGCTAGTTATTTCTTGCCCTAATGATTTGTTTTCTTATAAGATGCATATGTATAGGAAGTAGGTTAGACTTAAATGTCTTTAATATATGCTTTTTGGTGCTCCCTATTGCGCTTTAAAATAATTATGATTCATGTTTTCATGTGAGGATCATTAAAATTATAAGCCTGGCTAAATAGCTATAAAGAGAGCGCTTGTAGGAGGCAACCCATAGGTATCTTGTCACATTGTTACCTTACTATAGCAATGAAGTTTTTTATATTTTTCTTTAATAAAGTGCCAAGAATTACCTTTAGCATCTCCAGTTTACAAGTAGTTGTTTTGCTGTGCTGAAACTGGTGTTTGGCTGGTACTAAAAAAAGTCAGAGCTCCCTACTGGAGCGCGATAAAATCATGAAAAATTAACACAGTATGAAATTATAAGTCTTTTGTAAGTGATTATTCTTTTTGATTTTTATGAGTCACAGAAGTCCACTTTTTAATTACGTTTCCAACTACTACTCTGTTTAGACATATTCTTGCTTAACTTGCTTTTAGTTATGCATGCATGCCTTTTGCTATTCCTATAGGGGTCTGGGAATTATTATTTTTACTGTAGATACTGCTAAGTTATTGCATCATGATTTGTATACATCAAAGATAGCCTATGGATAATAATTTTTTGGACTAACCATCTCAGAAGTCTATTGAAGTTTTGTGTGAATGAAGTTTTTAAGACCCGGGGGGACATTGATGATGAGAGAAAATAGGAGACAAGAAAGCATTTAACCTTGGGGATTCCCAAGGCATCCCCAAGGGCATCCCCCTCTTCCTCAACAATTATCAGTATGTCTCGGTTGGATTTTTTTTATTTGTTCACATATTATGCGTAAGTTCTTGGAGCGTCATTTTTTTTTGAATAAAGAGAATCATCATATCTGAAAGTACTTGTAGGAATGAGAGAGAGAGTTGCATGGCCATTTAATTAATATTACTGTATGTGCTTCACTTATGTCTTTTAGATGTCTTTTAGAGCAATTGAGAAGTAGAAACATTTTAAACTCTTCGTGCTTCACTTCTATCTATTGAAGAGTTGGAACATACTTGGCATATGAATTATTTGCATATCTATGGTAGACTTTTAATATGTTGGTTTTACAATATTAAGGTTGCATGTTTGGCAAGAACAAAAATTGGCATAAATAACTTTTAGAATTTGCAACATATAGGACTACATACTTGGCAATTGTTTCGAAATAATTTGATAACTATTGAGGTGCATTATGATAGATAAACTTGCACCTAGAAGTCATTGGTGTGTTAATTCTTGACTGAACCATTGCCTTTATTTTATGTAATAACTAAAAGTTGGGAACTTTAGTAAAGGGTGGAGTAGCTCAAAAGTGTTGATGTGGTAGTTGTGAGTAACCTAGCACTTTGGTTTAGGCCGGGGCGGCGCGATGGTTAACTCCTACCAACCTCCCCCCTAGGAGTACTCGATTGCATGGTTCGATTGTAATGCCACAATGCTCTTGTGTAGTACTTTGAGTTCTTTATTATTAATGCAAGTTCAAAAACATTTTGCACGTCCATTATATCTCATAATTGCTAGCCTCTTCGGTATCATGCATAGCCCACACTACTACAGGTCGAGATAGCACTGTCCGGCCAAAAGTATTCATCACTGACGTGCTAGCGGCCTGTCACTGTCTCTGGGTTAGTGATGACATCTTCATTAGTGACGGGCCAGTTGACCCATTTGTGATGAGTTTCATCACAGACCGGTCGGTCGGTCAGTGATGGCTATGTAGAGAAGGCTGAAATGGATGCTTTCACTAACCATGTGTTAAGCTTGACCGATCAATGCTGGCCTAATATAACACACAGGATGGCCAGTCAGTGCTGATTGGTTGTGGAGACCATTGGGTAGTACATGTTGAGGAACGTTGCATGGGAAACAAAAATTTTTCCTACGAACACCCAAGATCTATCTATGGAGATAAGCATCTACGAGAGGAGAGATCGGATCGACATACCCTTGTAGATCGCTAAGCGGGAAGCGTTAAGAAACGCGGTTGATGTAGTCGAACGTCTTCGCGATCCAAATCGCAAACCGTCCCGCGATCCAATCACGATCTAGCGCCGAACGGACGGCACCTCCGCGTTCAGCACACGTACAGCTCGATGACGATCTCCGCCTGCTTGATCCAGCAAGCGAGGTCGGAGAGGTAGATGAGTTCTCCGGTAGCACGACGGCGTGGCGGCGGCGGTGGTGGAGCTGATCTGGCAGAGCTTCGCTAAGCAACACCGAGACCGATCTAGTGGAGAAACTGATCTAGAGGGAGAGAGAGGGCTGCGCCGTGGCTTAAGGTGCGGCTGCCGTCTCTCCCCTCTAGTATATATAGGGGGAAGGGGAGAGGGGGCTGCGCCCTAGGGTTCCCCCCCTAGGGGGGGCGGCGGCCAAGGGGAGGGGCGGCTGCCCTAGAGGTGGCTTGGCCCCCAAGTTAGGGTGGCGCCACCCCTAGGGTTGGCCCTCCCACCAGCCCAGCCGCATGGGCCTAGGTGGGGTGGTGCGCCCAGCCCACCAGAGTCTGATGTGCACCCCTCACAGCCCATGTGGCCCCTTCGGGGCTGGTGGCCACTTCCGGTGGACCCCCGGAACCCTTCCGGCACACCCGGTACGCTACCGGTGATGCTCGAACCTTTTCCGGTGACCAACACGGAACTTCCCATATATCAATCTTTACCTCCGGACCATTCCGGAACTCCTCGTGACGTCCGGGATCTCATCCGGGACTCCGAACAACCTTCGGTCACCAACACATACAACTCAACTACACTATATCGTCACCGAACCTTAAGTGTGCAGACCCTGCGGGTTCGAAAACTATGCAGACATGATCGAGACAACTCTACGGTCAATAACCAATAGCGGGACCTGGATGCCCATATTGGTTCCTACATATTCTACGAAGATCTTTTATTGGTCGAACCACGATGTCAAGGATTCAGTCAATCCCGTATGCAGTTCCCTTTGTCCTTCGGTATGTTACTTGCCCGAGATTCGATCGTCGGTATCTCCATACCTAGTTCAATCTCGTTACCGGCAAGTCTCTTTACTCGTTCCGTAATACAAGATCCCGCGGCTAACTCTTTAGTCACTTTGCTTGCAAGGCTCATTGTGATGTTGTATTACCGAGTGGGCCCTGAGATACCTCTCCGTCACACGGAGTAACAAATCCCAGTCTTCATCCATATCAACTCAACAGACACCCTCGGAGATACCTGTAGAGCATCTTTATAGTCACCCAGTTACGTTGTGACGTTTGATACACACAAGGCATTCCTCCGATGTCAGTGAGTTACATGATCTCATGGTCATAGGAACACATACTTGACATGCAGAAAACAATAGCAACAAACTGACACGATCATATGCTACGTTCATAGTTTGGGTCTTGTCCATCACATCATTCTCCTAATGATGTGATCACGCTGTGAAATGACAACTCATGTCCATGGCTAGGAAACCATAACCATCTTTGATCAACGAGCTAGTCCATCAGAGGCTTACTAGGGACACATCGTTGTCTATGTACCCACACATGTATTTGAGTTTCCAATCAATACAATTATAGCATGGATAATAAACATTTATCATGAACAAGGAAATATAATAATAACCATTTTATTATTGCCTCTAGGGCATATTTCCAACAGTACAGTACTGACTGCTCTCCCATAGAGGCCAGTAATAGGCACATATATATATACTGTCACATGCACACATATATATTGCATATCATATATGACAGACAAAAACATATACAACCGATACACATTACTCGATTATATTCATTTCATGTAATCGGGCACATGAATCTTGGATATGTACAGATCCATATCATCACATACATTTGTACATCAATGAACATGAGAAAAACTTAGCTTTGTGCTTTTTCAATCTCGTGCAACCATTTTCCAAAGATTCAAAGAGAAGATACAGCCTGCGATTTTTTAGTAAGATCATTAAGTTATCGTATGGACCGACAACTTGAGACTTCAACACAATGTATAAGTTATCCCACGACAACATAGAGATATATAACGAAACAAGTTATATGAACTTACGACACGGACTACAAAATATGATCATACGTTTGCACAAAAAACTAGCCTGATTCGGCGGGAACTATTGCTACTTCACGCCGTTGCCCTAAGTCCTGCTGCTTCACCGAAGAGGTAGGCTCCGTGTTCACCGTAGATGGGTCATTTGTGCTAGATGGGTCCTTCCTCGATGATTGCTTCTTGAACAAATATGACTTCCCCAAAGATTTGTTTTTGTATGAGCTGGTAGATGGCTCCTTTGGTGGCACACGTATACTCGGTGTGGTATCCCTCGGCTCTATAGGGGCAACATAAAATCTACCTGATGGCTTCATTTTTTCAACATTAATGAAATGAGCCAGAAGTTGTATGATGCGGGCTAGCTCTTTGTTGTTGTCAAATCTATCCTTCAAGGAGGTCATGTTTCTTCTGAATTCGGCTTCAGATTTAAAGGAGTGGAAGTGACGGACAATCTCATCCGTATGGACGTACGGATAGAAACCATATGACTTGCCATCATGCTGTCGCAAGGCGGGGATTTGGATTGTGTGGGTCAGGTTAGATGTTTTCTTCTTTACAACAGCGCCTCCTTCGATGGTTTTGAACACGATAAAAGCATTGTCCACTATGTTCCTGATATCAATGAAGTCTCGAGTGTTCTTTCCCTTGTCATTTTGGTATTACAAGGAATCAAAGTAAAAAACTTTGGCCCAAGATGGGGCGATTACCAAGAGGATCCAATGGTTTCTGCATATGCAGGAGAAAAGGATACATGAAGACAGATTTGTATAGGTTCATAAAAAACTAATCTGGCTAAGTTTAAGGACTTACTCCATATTGTATGGCAAGAGGATCCTTTTTTTGTTCTTTTGTGCTGCCCATGCCCTTCCAATGAAGATCGCTACCATAGTCTTGGAATCTTTGATAAGCCTCCAGTTTATCAAGCAGGGATCAATAACTCCAACACTTGCAGGGATGCGGTCGACCTCTGTGGCTTGGAATAGTGCCCATAGTCTGATCATGGACATATCTAGTTCTTCCCTATTGTAGAAATGGAACAAGTTGAAGTAATCAACTCTGAATATCTCAGAGTCAAACTCGGAGTAGAAACCATAGTTAGTTAGTAGTTTGGCCATGACCTGGTTGACTAATGCCTTCGGGCCACTGCATTGTTCCATGTACATCCAATGTAGAATTTGTGCGTCCATTCCAAGGGATTCTAGTGCTTCTTCGGAGAGCATGGGCTCACTTATGATGTATTTCTGCTTGATGGCTGGTTTGGTGGATGCAAAGGATACGGCTTTATTGGGGAGCTCATTCAATTGTCCACTTCTTTGCTTTTCTTATAACTGGTGTGGGCACCTTTGTCTCTTTTCCTTTTCTTTTTTTCCATGACATCCTTAGCCCTGACTGGAGGTGGTTCGGTTACCTTTTGTGAAACAACCGCTTCCATCACAACTTTCTTAAAGGTGTCAGTAGGCAGACCCTTTGGAGCGGGCATGTCCTTACAATGATTTGTGTTGTTTTTATCCACCTCAGTAGGTTGATGGATTGGCGGCTCGTACTGATCGAGGAGAAGGTCAGCATCGATGCTTATATTGGCCAAGTCATCAAATATCCGCTCATCTGGCCTCGGTCCAAGAGGAGAAGGTTGGGTTGGATGGTGGTTAACGGTCATGCCCAGTGAAGAAATATGACAAGGGGACAAGCCATCAAGAACTATCTAGTGCTTTGGCTATAGAATGTAGTGACTTTGACACTGCCCGAGGTACGTGGCTTCCTCTTCGGGTGGTTCAGGCATTGCCAATCCCTCCCAACCCTATTCTACGCTTAACACTTGGACCTTCACCATGTCCGGCTGTATAAGCTTATGGTGACATAGATCCCCTGGTTAGTTTTGAAGACTTTTGCTTGCGCACAAGTTGGTTCCAAGCCAGAGAATTTATAGGTTAGGTGGCATCTAGCAGATGAGCCATGCGGCACAAATGTGTGGCTCCGTTAGAATCTATATGAAAGATGTAACAAGGATGTAATAATGGTACATTTGTATAAAGTGCGAAAGCTAACTACTAAGTTATCGATAGGGTGTGGGCCCCTGAGGGTATCAGAGTCAGAGCCTTCGCTACTCTGCCATCCGGGAGGTAATGACAGTATTCGGGCCACCCTGGCCTTCCACTCTTGGAGTAGCACCCATCTCTTGTAGTATCTCTTCCTTCAATACTGCCCTCGCCTCTGTTGTAAAAGCATCGAATGTTTGGGCCGCCAATCGCATGACCTCTTCACACAATTCATCCCTAGTTCTTCTCATGTGGCATGGTGCATTAAGGGCTCGTGGTAATGCCAGTGCCCATAGAATGACACCCATGCTGTGCACATGGCCACCTTTCTACCTCATACCAAGAGCCTGCGATAGAGGGGTAAACCACCTCGCATTGTTAATGGAGCCTTGCGAGTCTTGACTTTTGTAGTATCTATCCTGGAATAGATGCGCGGTTGTTGGTAATTAAAATGTCGAACATATTTACCAAGGAGAAAGTTAACAAATTCAAAGAGACTGGTTAGAGTGGGTTTTAAGTATTAAATTTTGCACAAGCGTCTATGGTTCGGGGGTATCGATAATGATTTCCCCTATTTTCTTGTCAATGTTTGCATGCACCCTTAAGAAGTTGTGATTGTGTGGATCTGTGATATTCTTGAATTATAATGGTTTCCCAGCCAAATGGCATCTCTCCTCCTCCTCCTCCCATTCATGAATCTTCTTGAAGTACCCCCGAGTACCCAAGCGATGCCCCAATTTCTTCCTGACCCGTAGCTCAGTGTTCTTCTTACTGTTCTTCTAGAACTCTTTGGTTTGATGTTGAATAAAAAACTCCTTCCACTCCTCTTCGGTCACCTTGTGCCCTACTTGTGCCACCTTGACTTGGTGTCCCTATTGAAATCAACCGTATAATCCAACAAAACCTTGGGATTGACAAATGTTCTGTTAGCTTCATATCTCCAATTCTTTAGAGATATGGTCATGGTTGTTTCTGCGGCCTTCTTCACTTGCTCTTCGTCTTCACTAGGGACCATGAAGATTTTAGTACATTATCAAGAAATTCCTCTTTCTCATCTTGATCGAACTGAGGCCAGTCTGGTGTCGATATTGGAACAAACTCTTTGAACAGGCACCCACATGTGGATTGGAACTTTTTGCCCCACTTATAAGGACTCGTGTGTACACCAGTTTTTTGGTCCACTCTGGTGATGAGGAAGGTTTTTTCGTGAGCTTGTTCCCGGTCCTTGGCCCCCGAGCTTTCTTGGACATTTTGGTAGCTCACTCGGCATCCAACTCAGCGTGTAGTTGCTCGACCTCTTCGTGTGTGTGTTGAGCCTTAGCCTGATAGTCTATCCGCTGGGCAGTGGAATAGCCCTCCGCTGGCAAACCACCCTTGCGTTCGAACGCATCATTGTTCTCCAGTGCAGAACATTCTTCTTCGCTCTCTAGTGAAGAACTAGACCCAGCCAAATCCTCCGCATTCGCATCGTCGTCATAGCCTCGAGGTGGACTCACAGGGGCCTCTATATGTGGATTAACGGGACCATTCTAGTAATGCTTACACAGTAAGCATTCCACTAACACTAACACTAACCATTGCAATAACCCTAGCACTAAAATCTAACACTAAATACTACCACATTAAATAAGTAATTACTATGGGAGTAATTTACACGGTAGCGAGCGTGGGGGAGGGGGAGTTTGAGTGGCTCACGGCCGGCTGGGGGGGGGGGGGGGACGTTGCTAACTTGTTGGCGGTTTGGCATGGGTGGTGGAGGGGACCCATTGCGGCGGAGGGGCTTCGCGCGGTGAGGACCGGTGACGACAGGGAGGCACGGTGGTGTCTGGGCTTTGCGCGGCGGCAATGGGGATGGCGCAACAGCATCAGGGAAGTGTGTGGCGTCGGGGAAATGAAGGAAGGCTTGGTGGCGTTGGGGAGTACCGGCGGTAGCGGGGCGGCCGTGCGGGGTCGTTGGTGGTCCTATTGGCTGGACGCGTGGCGTGAGATTTTTGGAGTGAAATTTTTCTGAGGCGAACTTCCCATATTAAGGTGAACACATCATAGACCAGCTCGGCGCACGGGGTTCTGTGTTAAGGGGTCTCATGTCATCATTGACTCACCGTTTCATTCGGCCAGTCAGTGTTGTTTATCCATTATTTTTGCAATTATCGTATCCCATGATATATGATGTGTTTAAGGGATTAGGCCTTTTGATATGGTGTCTATGACTATATGGTAGATGTTTGAACATATTATTTTAGGTTTTTGTGAATTTAATTTGTTTTTGATGTACAATTGTGCTAATTCCGATGGAGTACTTCAGTACCGTCTAGAGGTGTATGAACTCCAAGCATGTGTTTTGCTCATCAGATATTTTTTATTTAATAATGTTACCTCCCTATTTTTGTATTAACAGTTTATGGAGCTTTTAAACAATTTGCAAACAAATAAAGGCGCATAAACAATTACTTAATAAAAAATTGGCCTTACATCACTGACCGGCCTTACGTGAGAAGGGTGAGTGATAAGAAATACTGTGTTTCCACTGACTCGTTTCATGTGCCAGCCGGTCAGTGATGATGATGAATTATCTCTTGGTTTTTAGCATTTTGATTTACTGTCCTCCATGACTATATATGATATATTTTTTCTCTATTTTTTATGTGTCATGTACGTACATAACTGCTATTGCGTATGGAATAATTTAGTACCGTCTAGAGGGTTATGATGATTTTCCCAATATATTTTTCATGCATTAAAGTATCATAATAAAATTAAATTATTAGAATACATGATTACACAATACATGAAAATATTAAAAAATCTAGGATTAAAGCATACATGATTACTAGTTTTTTTACCATGGTCATTACTACTCCTCAACAAGAGTATGATGAATAACATATTTCCTTTTGCTGGTATACACCTATCCTTCGTTGTGAGAGTTTCTTACCGATGGACACCCATATTGGGTCTTCTTACTCTTGTTAACCCTCTCTTGTATATCAGCATCACTGTCCGGATTGTCAAATTGGTCATAATCTTCTTCATCAACAACACCATCGAGTTTGACAATGCTCCTTTTTTATTTCCTAACGACATGCCACCTCTCATTCAACGAGTCCGCTAGATAGAACACCTGAAATATGTGCTTTGCTGATACACATGGTTCTTTTCGGGGAGTAATATATCTAGCTTGTCTTGACTCAATAGATGTGGGTGGTGGTAAAACAACTGTAGTGAAGTTATGGTCTTCGAGTGTGACATCTTGTCATTTTACCCACTGGACACGAAACATGGGGATCCTTGATACCTTGTAGTACCCGACCTTTTTTCCCTTGTCACCCTCCTGCATCTCAGTAATTGTGCCACTATTCTGGTACACACTTTCCTTGTCTTGAGTGTATGTATAGAATGTGTATCATTTATATCATATGCTTGAAATGATATAACAGTGCTTTTCGGTAGTCGGGACAACTCCTTCACCACATTTTCATGTTCTATTGACTCCGGCCTTCCGTACCAGTATTTCTTTAGCCACATCACAAAATGTTTGTTGTGCTCTCTGGAAATCCAAACTTCTCCCCTATTGCGGTTCTTTGTACACAACAATGCCTTGTGCATATGCAAGTAAGGCTGCACAACTGCTACTCACGATGGAGTTGTTGGATTTCCCCGAAGAGGAAGGGTGAAGTAGCACAGCAGCAGAAAGTATTTCCCTCAGTTAAGAACCAAGGTTTATAGAACCAGTAGGAGTCACTAAGCTATCAACTTTAGCAGCACCTGCACACAAACAGAGAATTTGCTTGCACCCAACAAAGGCAAGGGGGTCGTCACTCCCCTTGTTCTCGCCAGTTGCAAGATTAAAAATAGATAGCAATAGAATAAAGTAACAAGAAAGTAAAATAGCAATGTGTAGGAGTTTTTATATTAATTGGAAGATAGACCCTCAGGGCCATAGGTTCACTAGTGGCATCTCTCTCGAAAGCATAGCAATGGTGGAATAAATTACTGTTGGGCAATTGACAGAAAAGCGCATAGTTATGACTTGGATCATTCATGGCATAATCTCACATAGGAATTATGTCCGTGACAAGTAGACCGTTAATCCAACTGCATCTACTACTATTACTCCACCCCAAGACCGCTATCCAGCATGCATCTCAAAGTATTAAGTTTATGGCAAACAGAGTAACGCAATAAGCATGATGACATAATGTAGACAGAAAAAGATCAAGCAATATGACCAAACCCCATCGTTTTATCCTTAGTAGCAACAATAAAATATGTGCCTTTGCCCCTCCTATCACAGGGCAAGATCACCGCAAGATTGAACCCACTACTATGCACCACTGCCTCTGAAGAACTACTCATCTATCTTGGCCAAAGAAGACTCATAGATCGGAAAGCATACATAGCTATCAAATTACACAAGAAAGAGATCTCAAAAGACTCAATATATATCAATGAACAATCTGATCATAAATCCATAATTCATCGGATCCCAACAAACACACCGCAAAAGATTACATCGGATGGATCTTAGAGAAGATCATTGTATTGAAGATCAAAAGAGAGAGAGAGAGAGAGCCATCTAGCTACTGCTATGGACCCGTAGGTCCTGAAAGAACTACTCACACATCATCATGGAGGCAACAAGGTAAATAAAGATGGCCTCCCTAATGATTTCCCCTCCGGCAGAGTACCTGAAAAGGGCTCCAGAAGGGATCGCTTCAGAACAGAGACTTGCAACGACGATAAAATTGTTTCGGGACTCGCTCCGATGGTTTCATAATATATGGGTATTTATAGGCTTGGAATTAGGTCAAACAGAGCTCCAGGGGGCCCACATGGCCAGGGGCGCGCTGGGCAGCCGTGTGGGGCCCTCGTAGCGCCTCTCGACTCCTACCGAAGCTTCTAGGGTCTCTTATGTTCCAGAAAAAATAACAGAAATCTTCATCGTGTTTGGACTTCTGTAGGTATGGTTTTTCTGCAAAACAAAAAACATGCAGAAAACAGGAACTGGCACTGGGCACTAAATTAATAGGTTAGTCCAAAATAATAATATAAAATGATATATAAAGCATATAAAAGTGATAATATAATAGAATTTAACAATAACAAATTATAGATACGTTTGAGATGTATCAGCATCCCCAAGCTTAATTCCTACTCGTTCTCGAGTAGGTAAATGATAAACAAAAGAATTTTTTATGTTGAATGCTACCTAACATGTTCTTGATCAAACGATGTAATTTGTGGTATGAATATTGGGATACGAATGATTCAAGGCAATAGTCTATATATTTGACATTAAAACAATAATACAGAAATATGCAAGTAAACAATCATTGCCTTTCGAAATAAAGATGCTAAAGAACACGATCCCTACACGCTAATTATGATAAGCATGGCACACTTAGTCTTCCTGGCATAGAGATACCATATCATGAACAAACCCCGGTGCCAAACCAGGCAATTAAATTATACTTTTTCTCGCTTTAGCTATTTATCAAGTTTTACTCAATACTTGAGCGTGAGCCTTGGTCTTAGCACTTTGGATGGCAAAGAGAATGATGATGTGGGTTTGTAAGAGAAGAAAAAAAATGAGAAAGTCTCACATCAATGCGGCTGATCGTTAGGCAATGGAGAGGCCTTAAAATTGATGTCAATGTGAGGAGTAGGGATTGCCATGCAACGGATGCACTAGAGCTATAAGTGTATGAAAGCTCTCTCTAAATGCAACTAAGTAGGTGTGCATCTAACTTGCTTGCTCATGAAGACCTCGAGCATGTGTGGAAGCTTGTCATTGGAATATACAAGCCAAGTTCTATAATCTGAAATTCCCACGGGCATAATCATGAAGTATATGAAAACTCTCTATATGAAGTATATGGTGCTACTTTGAAGCACAAGTGTGGAAAAAAGAAGGATAGTAGTGTGTCCCCTCTCTCTTTTTTTTCATTTTTTTGTGGGCTCTTTTGGCCTCTCTTTTTTATCCTCACAGGTAGGGACACACTCTAATAATGATGATCATCACACTTTTATTTACTTACAACTCAAAGAAACTGAAAATGATGACTACATATGAATGTCTCTGGCAGTGTACCAGGATGTGCAATGTACTAGCGTAACATGTATAACAATGATGAACGGTGGCTTTGCCACAAATATCATGTCAGCTCTATATGATCATGCAAAGCAAAATGACAATGAATGCTCAAGTCATATGATGAAATAGTAACAATGGAAGTTACATAGCAATATATCTTGGAATGCCTATGGAAATGCCATAATAGGTAGGTATGGTGTCTGTTTTGAGGAAGGTAATATGAGGGTTATGTGTGAGAGAGCGTATCATCTCACAGAGTTGGATGCACCGGCGAAGTTTGCACCATGTCTCTAGGTGAAAGTGGGCAATGCATAGTACTGAAGAGGCTAGAAAAATATGGATAGGTGGAAGTGCTTTATAGACCAAAAACATCACATTAAACATAAAGAAGTCAAGTACTTATTGCAAAATCCTTAGTGGTCCTCGAAGCAAAGCATAACCCGCATGCCCCAAGGGAGGAGGTTGGTAGGAGTTAACCATCGTGCGCCCCGATCCAAACACACAAAGGATGTCACTCTAGGATAAATTATACTCCGACTTCATCGCTAATGCCAGCGGCCACCACTTTCATGCATAAAGACTCATAAACCTTAACACCCATATTAATACTAAACTTTGATCATTTTACCACACAACTAGGGAAAACCCTAGTAGTAGCGTGGGGTAATGGCCTAGCAGTAGCGCTGGTGCCCGCATGGGCCTCTTGCCCGTGTAACCACGGCTTCCGAGGTGGTGGTTCCCGATGTTCCCGGCCTGAAGCTCCTTGAATCTCTCTGACTTGGCCTTGGTTTCTTCAGCAGCGCAAGTCTCCTTAAATTTTTCGTAGTCCGTTTTCGTAATTGTTAGATTCTCTTAAAAAAAATTGTCGTAGGATGAACCTTCTTCTACAATCACTCTTTTCACCCTACCTTTCCAGGCGCTCAATTCGTTGCTGAACTTGCCAAGGGCTTTGTTGTTTATCTTATCCATGACATCATCTTCCCATGAAACATTTGCGTCATTCCGGCCGGGGAACTGGAATCTCACATGCAACCTGGTTAGGAGGAGGTGCTCCAATTGTGGTTCTTCCTTATGTCTGTGTCATTGATGTTGGCGGTCTCCCGTAGGATGCATCCTACTTGGTTGCCGTAGTAAGCTGACACTTCCCGCGGCTCTGTTGGCTCGAACTCGCCGAGGTGCCCCGCCGTGACCACCAGTCTTCCAGTGCCAAGCTTATTTGGGCGTCGTACCCTCTTTTTCTTCATTTTTTAGTGGCTTGGGTACCACCTTCTGTGGTCTGGTTGCCACCATCCGTGCTGGTGTCGGTGCCGGTGTCGGTGCCATCAGTGCCGGTGTCGGCGCCACCACCACCTTCTGTTGTTGCTCGTCATGTTTCCTAGGGTTCAATCTGCTCGTTTAATTCTATAGAACTAATTAATAAAATGAATAATGATATAAAAAATGGCCTATGTTTTGCCGGAATGTTGTTTCATTCCCGTTCCAGCAAATCCCGGACACTCGATATGTCCTACTTTCTACCACAAGTCATGCCGAAATTCATGGAAAATTTTGGTATGACCTTTGCTAAAAATAGGACATATCGAGCGCCTGAAATTTGCTGGAACGGAAATGAATCAACATTCCAGCAAAACATAGGCCACTCGGATCAGTTTCTCTGCAAACAAGAAAAGGAAAAACACAGGCCACTTGGGCACAAACAGCCTTGTGGGACTGTACAAACATGTCCTCAGCACAATCGAACCACACAACACAAGTCCAATTGATCACGAGTACACTTTCAAAATTCAGTTTAATTCAGTTAGCTATTGGCAGTGTAACTTAACTTCTGTAAATGACAGTGCAAAGATTCTGAGACAGAAAATCAGAGCAAGCAACCAAAGTACACACCTCAACCTAATAGTTTCTAAGAGAGAAGATTCAGTTTAATTCAGTTAGCAAACAGGCATAAAACACAGGTTAAAGTGCAGAGCATGCAATTCCAACTTGGATTGAGTCATCGATGGATTGCTCACTTCTAGGGTTTGAATGGTTTGAGTGGTCCCAAGTTGGAATTGTAGTTCATCCATGCATTTAAAAATGAGCAGATTCATCAAAAAAAATCAAAAAGTTCACCGCTGAAAACAAGAAGGTTCATCAATATTTTCATACTATAATTTCGTAGAACATTTTTCTGCTAATAAAATTTTTGTCCTAATAAAATTTCCTACTGTCTACAATTTGAGGCCTGCTGTCTACTGCCCTAGAAAAATCCCCCAATTACTCATGAACCCTAGAAAAATCCCCCTATTACTCATGAACCCTAGAAATTCAACTACTCGGCGACTTACGGCTACCTACGGCCCGGATTCGAGGGGGCGAAAGGGGGAAACGGATGGGGGCCTAACCGCGGTGCTCGGTGATGAGGTTGGGCGGCTGGGGATGAGTCGGTGAGGCAATGCGGGCCGACGGCAAGGCAGGACGACGGCGAGGCAATGCGGGCCGACGGCGTGGGCGCGAGGTCCGGCGATGGCAAGGGAAGGGGCGCCGGTGGCGATGAGGCAGTGGCATCGGGGCTCAGGTGACGGCGTGGGCGCGGGGTCCGGTGACGGCGGCAGCGATCGTGAGACGGAGAGGGATCGAGTGAGAGAGGGAGTGGGGAATGGGTGGAGAAAGAAAGGAGGGGGCCCGGCCGGGCTACACTAAGTGACACTTAGTTGTAGCGCGGGGTCCAACCCAGCGCTATAGCTAACTTACCTATAGCACGGGAACGTGCACCCCGCGCTATAGCTAAGTTAGCTATTGCGCTGGGTCCAACCCAACGCTATAGCTAAGTTTTTTAATTATTTTTATTTTCCTTTTTCGAAAATGTACTTTTCTTTTTATTCTGTTGTTTAACACAACCCTTTTTCTTTTTCTGTTTATTTTCTTTTTCTTTTCTAAAATATACTTTTTCGAAATAATAACCATATATATGAGCACCTCCGAATGACACCTCGAAGTCTACGGGAACGTCTCCCCCCACTAACTCAGATCGATGCACAATATAACGGTTAAGTGCGTATACAAAATAGGTACATAGTTTCTCAGCGTGGACGACATTTCAGAGTGATCTTTTTTCCTTTTTTGTTCGCTGTGGAATAATTGAGCCCCTCGTCGTGACTTTTCCTTTTCCAGGGAGTACGATCTTTCTTAGGTAATGTAGTCTTGCTTCTTCTTTTGACATATGCTTCAACGTCATTGTCATCTTCCCTCATCGGGTCACTGTACTGGTCATAGTCTTCCTCATTGGTGGCTCCGTCCATTCCGACGATGCTCCTTTTGCCTCTCCTCATGACAACATGACTGGGATTGCTCGGGTCGCTTAAGAAGAAGCATTGTGTCACGTGCTTAGCGTGTACCCATAACTCATTTTTGGCGGTGACGTTCACGGTAGCGCTCTTGGCGTCGGGTATAGACATGGTAGTGAAATACCGGTTTTCCCTTTGGACTGACTTAGCCCATCTGACACGGAACATCGTTGCGTTTTGCAGTCCAGAGTAGTCAAGCACCCAGATCTCTTCGACCCTTTCGTAGTATCTTTCAGTTACGTCATCATCGCCAGTCATGGATTCCATCGTCACCCCGGAGTTCTGGTAATCACTGTTTATATCTTTGGCCTCCGTGTAGAACGTGTATCCGTTGATATCGTATGCCTGATAAGTCACGAGGTTGACCACGGGGCCATGTGCTAAGGCGTATGTGAGTATTCCGTCCGTACAGCCCTCTACCGGGGGATTAGCTAGAACTCGCTCTTTGAACGAACGCAAGAAAGTGGAGTTGTGCTCTCTAATAACTTCAGCGTCAGTCTTGCACAGCCCCCGGTCACGGTAGTTCTTTGCGATGGTGTCTTTGTGTATTGTCACGAAAGGATCTAGCACCTTTAGGTGCTGTAGCACTACTAAGTTTGCTCTGTCAAAGTCGTTGCGTCGACCCGAGTGGTCCACATGCAATTCCCTGCGGCCGTTGTTGTGACCTTCTCCTCCGAGCCTCCCAAGGTGCTTGTTGATGGGCAAACGAACAACAGGGGTTCCGACGCCTAGATAATTCTTGTAGAAGGAGATGCACTCTTGGGTCAGATAGCCCTGGACGATGCTTCCATCCGGATGGGACATGTTACGAACGAATCCTTTGATGACCCCATTCATCCTCTCAAACGGCATCATGCTGTGCAGGAATATCGGCCCGAGGTCAATGATGTCGTCCACAATGTGGACACATAGATGCACCATGATGTCAAAGAACGCGGGCGGGAAGTACATCTCAGGCTCATTTAGTATGACAACAATCTCTTCCTGTAGCCATCGGAGCTGCTTCACACCGATCGACTTTCGAGAGATAACGTCTAAAAAATTGCAGAGACCAGTAAGCATTTCACGGACGTGCTTGTCCATTATCCCTCTAAGTGCAACCAGGAGTATCTACGTCATCATCATGTGACAGTCATGAGACTTCATCCAGCTGAACCTTTTCTTCTTGGTGTCTAGAAATCTGCTGATCTTCCCACAGTAACCAAAACTAACTTTGATTCCGGTAAGGCACTTCAAGAATTGATCGATCTCCTTTGGACTTAAGGTGAAGCAAGAGGGGGGCAGTAATGCTCTTCCTTCTTGTTGACTTTTTTGCCCCTGTCCTCCGCCTCCATCTCCGTCTCCTTTGAAGACTTTTTACGGGGCATGTGGAGATCTTTCCTGATATTCAAAGATTCCAAGTCTTTTCCTACCTTTGGCCCATCCTTGGTCTTCTCCAGCATGTTCATCAGTGTGCCAAGCAAGTTCTCGAGGACATTCTTCATGATATGCATTTGATCAAGGCTATGAGGCGTGTCTAGTTTGGGCCAGTACTCCAAGTCCCAGAAAACAGACCTCTTTTTTCCATACCTTCAGTAGTGGCTCCGGCGCCTTTTTCTTCTTTCCCGGCGCGAGGCACTCTTCCCAGTTTTTCAACAACTCATCGATTTCGATGCCACTCCTCTTACGTGGAGGTCCTCGATGCTTAGCCTCACCTTTGAATAGATCTCCACGCTTTCTCCACGAGTCCTCCTTCTCGAGCCATCTTCGATGCCCCATGTACACAATTTTCGCAGACCCGCCATCTTTCATTAGTTGCTGAGACATCGTATCATCCGTGCACCTAGTGCATCCACAATATCTGTGGCTGTGGCACCCCGGCTCAGAGGACCAGTTTGCCCTGTGTTCCCAGCCCAGAGATCATGTCATCTGGAAACACACAACAACTTGGAACAGAACAGAACAGAACTTCATTGATATGATACAGATACAAATGTTCAGTGGTACATACGGTTACGAGGCCAGGTGGCACTTCTAGTGCGGCGACAATATCTACATTATTTATGTGACATCTCAGGGGCCTTGGCATACGTAGTGGAATAACACAAAGCAGCAGAACAACGGGGTGATGGAGCTCCACTCCAGCAGGACACTGCTGGGGCACGGCCTAGTTTGCGAAGTAGGGACCCTCGGGATCCTCATACTTGGCTTCTACTGCACCTGGCATGATAAGCCAGGTGAGTACTTGGAATGTACTCGCAAGCTCATAGCAACCAAAAGCATCAAGACAACACAACAGCATGGCAATGGCAGGTTACGCATATATGGTTATCACAAAACAATGGTGATGAACTTACTGAGTCACCAACCTCCGTTTAAGGTCACATGGACTAAACCACTTACCAACATGATCATCCTATGATTACTTTAGGTTTCTTCATCACCAAGTTAAGACAGGTATTGAGATAAGTGCTTTTATTGGCGTTGATCAGATAGTGTGACCTAGTACGAACTGTGTCCAATACTGTGGGCGCGGCTATTCGAATAGATTCTTACACTCTGCAGAGGTCGCGCACTTTACCCACACCATGGACATTCGTCCAACAAAATCCGTCTACCGCATGACACTAACACCGTATCACCGACATCCTCTCAGGCACGTCCTGGGTGGCCCCTTGTGTCACTTTTTGACACGCGCCACCTTGTGGTTAAAACTGTCCCCGTTGGGACCCGAGCTCATAAAATAAACCGGGCTCACAAGATTATCGCCGCCTACCTAATCAGGGTAGCACACGCGTATAACCTTCCCTCTTTGGTGATACCGATAAGAGTGCATACGATAGCCCAAGTCAGGGCCTTCCCATAAAGACAAATGTGGCTGCACTGGAAAGCTCGGTTCGGTGGCACTATGACTTGATCAACTGTTTGCTTAAGGTTGATTTGATAACAACATTCTATCTTAACAGCATTTGATCTAAGTCATAGCAAAATAATTTACCGAAGCAAAGCATAATCATGATCATGGCATTATTATTAACTTTGCGAAACTAACAAACAATTCAAGTGAATACGCGAGCTATACTAGGCATGAACCTACTGATCATAGCAATTGCAAGTAATGACATGGCAATAGCATGAAGGAAATCCTAGCAAGGAAAATTATAAAAAATATGCAAGGTTTAATTAAAATTTCATGCAAAATCATAGTTCTTGCAATGCCATCATGCAAGTGGATGATGTGGCTTGCCTTGATCAAGTGGAGTGTCATAGTACTCCTGAACTTCACCACCAAGGTTATTTTCCTCTGAAAATATTTTTAAACAACCAAAATAAATATCACATAAAGCCTTTACGCTGTCCAAAAATTCTAGACAGCTTGGAAAATTATGAAATTTTGTCAACAAATAAAGGGATTCAAGCAAAACCAATGCAGAAAGTTTCAACTCATTTGGACTCATGGTTTAAACATGGTGGCTGGACAAAGTTGATTAAAAATCAGAAAAAGGAAAAAATATGGGAGGGCCACGTCGAAGGCGTAAAACGCCAGGGCGCCTCCATTTATACCGCTTCGGCGCAGGGAAGAGAGACTGATGGGTGGGGTCCCCGGTTAGGTTTAATGGAAAGGGGGAGAGGGAATAGAGCACCATGGCTCTGCCGGCGGTGGTTCTCTGGCGAGGAGGCCTCAGCAGTGGCCGGAGATGGGTGGAATGTAATGAGAGGATGACGGCGATTCGGCACGTACCCGAATCTCGACGAGAGGTGGTCGGACGGCGACGGAAGCTTCCTTTCCAGAGACGGCGGGCGGCGGGGCTCGTCGGAGTTGCTCGTTCCAGCACGGGATCGACCAATTGAGCATAGCAGCGCGATGAGGAGAAGAAGAGGAACTCAGGGAGGGCAGTGGCTGGGGCTGGGGTGGACCAGGAGAGGGTGGTGGTAGAGCTAGCTCGAAGGCAGAGCTCCGGTGAGATGTGAGGCTAGAGCGCCTCCCGGCCTTGGCTTGGAGAGGTAAAGCTCGATTGGGTGAGGAGGACGAGTGGTGCGATGCTTGGAGAGGCAAGGCGCCGCTCCTTTTATAGCCGGACGGGAGGTATGGGCACGGGTGCTGCCGCGGTGGAAGCTGCCGGTGCCCCGCGTTGCGCTGCCTGTCGGTGAGTGTGGCGATGCGACAGGAGAGAGGCAAGGTGGATAAGCTTGCAGGCATGGCACAAGGGGCATTAAAGAGCACGGTCGGCCACAGTGCAGTATTGTGCCGTCCATGGCTGCGGTGGCTGCATCCGGCAAGCTCATTGCCGGCGAGGAGGAGGACTCCGAGGCGCTACGTGGACGGAGGGGAGGTCGTCGACATGCGGGGACAAGGTACGGCAACGCGGGCGTCTAGCTCCGATGCGACCCGAGGCTGAGCGGCATCCAGAGCGTGGGTTTGGCCTGCTGGCTGAGTGGTCACCGCGTGCACTGGCGCACGTGGTGCGAGCTGGCCTGCCAGACATTTTCCCTGGTGCCGTCCCTACCTCCAGTAGCCTCCCCGTGCCACTGGAATGGCTAGAAGTATCCTGAGCTGATCGGTTTCATCAAGAACCGTTTCTGGTCAGAAAGTTGCCCGATTTTCTAGGACAAAATGGCTAGGTGGATAGAACTGAATTTTGGTGTGTGCAGGTTATCTAGGAAGGACTACAAGCTGGAAACAATTTCTGGACTTATTGATGCTTGTAGAATATAGTTGCTTCACAAAGTGTCAGTTCTGTCCAGAAATTAAATGAATTTCCTGGCCAAAACTTTGAACTGGACCATGGAATATTTTTGGATATTGTGGGAATATATGAGAACAAAGAGGTGTGGTATTAATTTGAGGAATTATTAAGCAACAGAACTATAGGTTGCTTCACAACCCATTGTGAAAATAGGCATTTCCATAAGAGAAAATGAGATATACTTGATAAATAAAATGTAGGGCTGGGTTCAGAAGGTTGGTGACATAATTTTGGAATGATTTTAAGAGTCTTGGCATACTTAGGAAAAGAAACAAAATTATTCCCAAGTCCAGAGTCCAATGAATTGATTCAAAAACCAACAAATGGCAAATAAAACCAGAAAAGTGTTTGAAAATAAAAAGTTGTGAAAACCAGGGTGTCACAAACCTACCCCACTTAGGATGAAACTCGTCCTCGAGATTTGGTTGCTTAGGGAACAAATGCGGGTATGCTAACCTCAGAAAGTCTTCTCTTTCCCTGGTAGCTTCATCCTCAGTATGGTGATCCCATAATACCTTATAGAACCTAATTACCTTGTTCTGTGTTGTCCTTTCCATCTCATCCAAAATTCTGACGGGTTTCTCTTCGTATATCAAATCCTTGGTCAGCTCCAATTCTTTCATATCTGCCTGCTTGACTGGTGGTGTAATGCACTTCCTTAACTGAGATATGTGGAAAACATCGTGAACCTCAGATAACTCCGGTGGTAATTCCAACTGATATGCCACTCTACCTCTTTGAGCTATTACTGGAAAAGGTCCAATATATTGGGGTGCAAGCTTTCCCCGGGTGTGAAAACTTTTTACTCCTTTCATCGGGGTTACTCGATGATAGGCATATTCTCCGGGTTCAGACTTAACTTCACGATGCTTGGGGTCATAGTAGCTCTTCTGGCGGGATTTGGCTGCTCGCAGGCGATCTTGGATTTCTTTGACTTGTCTCTCAGCCTCGAGTATTAGATTCGTGCCAAAGATACGGCTGTCTCCCGTCTATGACCATTTTAAGGGGGTGCGGCACTTACGCCCATACAGTGCCTCAAACGGTGACATCTTAAGACTTGCCTGGTAACTATTATTGTAAGAAAATTCTGCATACGGGAGGCTATTTTCCCACTTGGTTCTGTATGCGAGAGCACAAGATCTGAGCATGTCCTCTAGTACTTGGTTTACTCGTTCTGTCTGCCCATCCGTCTGTGGGTGGTAAGCCGTGCTATGCTTCAACATGGTACCCAAAGCTTGATGCAGTCGTAGCCAGAATGCTGAGGTGAACAGAGATCCTCTATCGAAGGTGATGGACTTGGGTACCCCATGAAGACTGACAATTCAGGACATATAAAGCTGTGCAAGCTAGTCAGCTCGGTAGGTGGTCTTTACAGGAATAAAGTGGGCCACCTTAGTGAGAATGTCCACAATAACCCAGATAGCATCATGGCCCCGGTCTAACTTGGGTAACCCAACAATGAAGTCCATACATATGTCATCTCATTTCCACTGAGAAACTTGCAGTGGTTGCAGTAATCTAGCCGGCTTCTGATGTTCGGCCTTAACCTTATTGCATATGTCACAACAGGCAACATAATATGCAATGTCCTTCCACATACCTGACCACCAGAAGGTTGTCTTTAAGTCTTGGTACATTTTGGTACCTCCAGGATGGATGGAGTATGCTGACTCATGTGCTTCTCGAAGTATTTGCTGCCTTAAGTTGTCGTGGTCCGGTACGCATATGCGGTTATTGAACCAGAGTTTACCTTGGTCATCAATACGGAAGGGTTTAGCTTTCCCTTGCCATACTTTCTCCTTGATCTCTTGAATACCCATATCCTTTATTTGTGTTTCCTTAATTTCTTCCTCAAGGATTGGGGTAATTTCCTGGGTATTTGGGCTTACTGGGCCGCAGTGTACTAAGTTGAGCTTTGCAAACTCTTCTTGTAGTATCAGGTTAATGCTTTCAAGCATTGTGTTTACCATGCCCGGTTTCCTGCTAAGGGCATCGGCGACCACGTTAGCTTTTCCTGGATGATAATTGATTCCAAGGTCATAATCTTTGACCAGTTCAAGCCATCTTCTCTGCGTAAGATTGAGATCGGGTTGGGTGAAAATATACTTGAGACTCTTGTGGTCCGTATAAATTTCGCATCTTTGCCCGATGAGGTAATGCCTCCAAATCTTCAAAGCGTGGACTACAGCGGCTAGTACCAAATCATGGGTGGGTTAATTTTCTTCATGTGGCCGTAGCTATCTGGATGCGTATGCTATGACCTTTCTGTCTTGCATTAGTACGCAACCAATCCCACGTCTGGAAGCATCACAGTATATGTCAAAACTCCTGTGAATATCTGGCAGAGTTAAGACAGGTGCCGTGGTAAGCCTCGTCTTTAATTCCTTGAAGTTGTCTTCACACTCTTCCATCCGAAAAACTTATGGTTCTTTTTTAGAATCTCTGTCAGAGGTTTGGCTATCTTGGAGAACCCTTCAATGAAGCGACGAGAATAACCTACCAATCCCAAGAAACTGCGGACCTCAGTTACCGTAGCTGGCGTCTTCTAGTTCAACACATCAGTCACCTGGCTGGGGTCGACTGCTACACCTTGTTCTGACAGAACATGTCCCAAAAATCCCACTTATTTTAGCCAAAATTCGCACTTGCTGAATTTGGCATATAAGCGGTGGGTATGCAGCCTCTCTAGTACGGTGCGGAGAAGTTGCTCGTGTTCATCCTCACTCTTGGATTTGATGAGAATATCATCGATGAACACTACCACGAACTTTTCCAGGAAGTCCATGAAGACCTTGTTCACCAAATTCATGAAGTATGCTGGAGCGTTGGTTAGTCCAAACGACATGACTGTAAACTCGTACAGACCATATCGCGTGGTAAAAGCTGTCTTGGGGATATATTCTTGCTTAACTTTCAACTGATGATATCCCATTCGGAGGTCGATCATTGAGAATACCCGAGCTCCATTTAACTAGCCGAATAAATCATCGATGCGGGGAAGCGGGTATTTATTCTTTCTGGTGACCTCATTTAGTGGACGGTAGTCCACACACATCCATAGGCTGCCATCCTTCTTTTTGACAAACAGCACAGGTGATCCCCATGGTGATGTGCTTGGACGGATGTATCCCTTCTGCAGTAGTTCATCCAACTACTTCTTTAACTCTACCAATTCTGTGGACGACATTCGATAGTACCTTTTGTAAATCGGGGCAGTTCCGAGAACAACATCGATAGCAAACTCTAGCTCCCGGCCAGGTGGCATTCCTGGTAGCTCCTCAGGGAATACATCTGGAAATTCGTTGACTACCGGAATTATGTTTATATCCGTAACAGTAGCCGTATATGCCAACCCTTTCTTTGATTGTATTCTGCTGACAATGAACTGAGCTGGTCGTCCAGCTGGATTAACCAAGGTTACCTTCCGGGTTGCATAGTTGATGCAAACTCGATGTCGAGTAAGCCAGTCCATTCCCAGTATTGCATCCAATCCAAAGGATTCAATTGAGATGAAGGTGGCTGAGAAATCCACACCATTTATTATGATTTCCAGGTCCTCGCATATGACATTTGTTCTGAGCATGGAACCAGGGGATTGTACCACCATAATTTCATCCAAAAAGGAAAGGGAAAAGTTGTGTATGGTGGCAAAACTCTGTGAGATAAACGAATGGGAAGCCCCAGAATCAAATAAAATTATTGCATGTATGTTATTAATAGGAAACATACCGAGGGTCACGTCTGCGGATTCACGGGCTTCTTCGGCGGAGATATGATGGACTTGACCACGATAGAAATTTTGCTTAGGACGGCGTCCAATGTTGTTGACTTGTGGCTTGAAGTTGGACTGAGGTTTCCCGACTTTGGTTGGGCACTGCTTGGCATAATGCCCTGCTTGTCAACACGCGAAGCAGGTATTATTGCGCTGATAGTCCTCCTATATAGGACGCTTTATGTATGGCTTGTCCTGGTTGTTCGCCTTATTATTGTTATTGTTGCCAGGGTTCTAATCTAGCTTGTACATAGTCTGGGCGGCCTGCCAAGTGCGTTGCTTCTGGGAAAATTACTCATCGTCATCCTTCCTGCGCTCAAACTTGCGCTTGTGATCATCATACCTAGACTTGGGTTCATATGCAGACTTATGCTCCCTTTCTGCTATGAGATCTTTATGCACTAGGGCCTGGAAATCCGGGAAGTCTAGCATGCTAAGTTGGCAGTGGAGGGTACGATTGAATCCTCCAAGGAAGCGGTCTATCTTCCTTTCCTCCGTAGACACATCGTGAGTGGAGTACCGAGCCAGATAGTTGAACTTGTTCAGGTACTCAGTCACCGAGGTATTTCCCTGGGTAAGAGTGAGAAATTCCCTTTGCTTGACCTTCAGTACACCGGTCGGGATATGGTACTTGCGGAACTTTTCCTTGAATTTTTTCCAAGTGACGTCCTCCTCTGAGGGCCACATAGCCTTTGTATTGTCCCACCAAATAGCGGCGGGTCCTTCCAGATAGTGAGTGGCGAAAGGTACCTTGTCTGCTTCTTCACAGCGGGCTATATCTAGTTTCTTCTCAATGGTCCTCAGCCAGTCATCAGCCTCCATTGGGTCTATAGCCTGATTGAAACTCGGTGGCTTGGTGCGCTGAAAATCAGACAACTTAGAATGCGAACCATTATGCTGATTCTGTCCCACCATAGTCTGCATGTTCTTCAGAAAATCTATAAAGTCCCGATTCCTCCTTTCTTTGAGCATCCTCATAATCTGGTCCGTAGTGGGTGGCTAAGGTGTTGGAGGTGGTGGATTTTCGGGTGGCTGCCTTGCCTGCCTGGTGGATCAGCGAACTGGGGTATCATCTCCACCATAGCCATGGTTACTACAACGCATCATCCTATATTTGTTCCCAAGGTGCAGTACCAAATTGATGAGAAATATCCATAAGGGAAAATAAGGTGACACCAAATAAAACCAAATAGGATGCAAAGAAAGCAGCATAATTATACATAACAACCCAACATCATACATGTCAAACTGGTAGGAGATATCATGACTGGTACTGTTCATACGACAGTTGACAACAAGCAGGACTACTATGAGGGATGTAGTGCATACTCATGCTGGAGGTCGACATCAACTCTAGTCATGGCGATGGAACGGACACTAGCAAACCGAAGGCTCCGTGGGGTCTGATGAAGGCTTAGACTCGGAATTGGAACTAACGATGTGAACAACATCCTCCGGGGCAAAGGAGACACGACAACGCTGGCGGGAAGACTCTCCCTCAGAAGCAGGAAAAGAATGGCGCCCTAACATGGGAACTGCTAGGGTAGCAAGCAACAAAGCCCACTCAGCTGAGGACTCGCGACGAATACCAGACGGAGTGTCTGGCTGCCCAAGTGAGCTAACGGGAGTCTCCGTAGGAGATACAGGTGGGATGGTCAGAGTGGAATAAGGTGCAAAAGCGGGAGGGGTAGGAGCCTGTGCTGCCGTAGCGTCGGCGAGTGCCTGCCTAGGGCGAGACAGCTCCTTAGCCAAACTGTTAATTAGCAGATAATCGGCGGTCAGATAGCGAGACAGGTGACTAACCACCCGATCGCACGCCGAATCAATGGACGCAAAAAGGACTCGCCCTGTCATAGGTGATAGAGTGGGGTAGTAGTAAAAACCTAGGTGCGTCTGCATATCACCTCGTGATATCGCAGATCTGTGAGAGGCTCAAGGGCAGCAAGCTGGATAGCCTGGTCAGGAGTGGAAGCGACTCCGCCCTTTGAAGAACGAGAGTAACTGCCATTGACTGAACCAACAAATAGATAAACCTCAGTGTGATACTCGTACACCGCATCCGCAATCTGCTCGCGATACACCTGGTACACCGAGTCTTCACCATTGGGGTAGAGTCGAAGCCAGACGTTGTGGAGCAGTGATGCAAAACTGGACGGTGCAGGCTCATGATTGTAGTGGTACGGAACGTGTGCCATCTACACTCACAAGACCAACGGTTAGCGAAACAAATGAATCTAGATACATGCTATGCAACAAGCAAATGCAGTAATCAAAACATACCAACAAGCACTCCGAACTCTAAGTCTAACCGCAAACTAACGCTCGTGCTAACTAGGGTGTCCTACAGTCAGCGCGGCTCTGATACCAAGCGGTGTGGCACCCTGGCTCAGAGGACCAGTTTGCCCTGTGTTCCCAGCCCAGAGATCATGTCTTCTGGAAACACACAACAACTTGGAACAGAACAGAACATAACTTTATTGATATGATATAGATACAAATGTTCAGTGGTACATACGGTTACGAGGCTAGGTGGCACTTCTAGTGTGGCGACAATATCTACATTATTTATGTGACATCTCAGGGGCCTCAGCATACATAGAGGAATAACACAAGGCAGCAGAACAACGGGGTGATGGAGCTCCACTCCACCGGGACACTGTTGGGGCACGACCTAGTTTGTGAAGTAGGGACCCTCGGGATCCTCATACATGGCTTCTCCTGCATCTGGAATGATAAGCCAGGTGAGTACTTGTAATGTACTCGCAAGCTCACAGCAACCAAAAGCATCAAGACAACACAACAACATGGCAAAGGCAGGTTACACATATATCGTTATCACAAAACAATGTTGATGAACTTACTGAGTCACAAACCTCCGTTTAAGGTCACCTGGACCAAACCGCTTACCAACATGATCATCCCATGATCACTTTAGGTTTCTTCATCACCAAAGTAAGACAGGTATTGAGATAAGTGCTTTTATCATTGTCGTTGATCAGATAGTGTGACCTAGTACGAACTGTGTCCAATATCGTGGACGTGGCTATTCGAATAGATACTTACACTCTACAGAGGTCGCGTACTTTACCCACACCATGGACATTCATCCAACAAAACCCGTCTACCTCATGACACTAACATCGTATCACCGACATCCTCTCAGGCACGTCCTGGGTGGCCCATTGCGTCGCTTTTCGACACACGCCACCTTGTGGTTAAAACTGCCCCCATCAGGACCCGAGCTCATAAACTAAACCGAGCTCATAAGATTATCGCCGCCTACCTGATTAGGGTAGCATGCGCCCATAACCTTCCCTCTTTGGTGATACCGATAAGAGTGCATACGATAGCCCGAGTCAGGGCCTTCCCATAAAGGCAAATTTGGCTGCACTGGAAAGCTCGGTTCGGTGGCACTATGACTTGATCAACTGGTTTCTTAAGGTTGATTTGATAAAAACATTCTATCTTAACAACATTTGATTTAGGTCATAGCAAAATAATTTACCGAAGCAAAGCATAATCATGATCATGGCACTATTATTAACTTTGCGAAACTAACAAACAATTCAAGTGAATACATGAGCTATACTAGGCATGAACCTACTAATCATAGCAATTGCAAGTAATGATATGGCAATAGCATGAAGGAAATACTAGCAAGGAAAATTATAAAAAATATGCAAGGTTTAATTAAAATTTCATGCAAAATCATAGCTCTTGCAATGCCATCATGCAAGTGGATGATGTGGCTTGCCTTGATCAAGTGGAGTGTCACAGTACTCCTAAACTTCACCACCATGGTTATTTTCCTCTGAAAATATTTTTAAACAACCAAAATAAATATCACATAAAGCCTTTACTCTATCCAGAAATTTTAGATAACTTGGAAAATTATGAAATTTTGTCAATAAATAAAGGGGTTCAAGACAAAACCAATGCAGAAAGTTTTAACTCATTTGGACTCATGGTTTAAAAATGGTGGCTGGTCAAAGTATATTAAAAATCAGAAAAAGGAAAAAATCTGGGAGGGCCACGTCGAAGGCGTAAAATGCCAGGGCGCCTCCACTTATATCGCTTCGGCGCGGGGAAGAGAGACTGATGGGTGGGGTCCCCTGTCAGGTTTAATGGAAAGGGGGAGAGGGAACAGAGCACCACGACTCTGCCGGCGGTGGTTCTCCAGCGAGGAGCCCTCGATGGGGGCCGGAGATGGGTGGAATGGAACAAGAGGACGACGGCGAGTTGGCACGTACCCGGATCTCGGCGAGAAGTGGTCGGACGGCAATGGAAGTTTCCTCTCCAGAGACGGCGGGCGGCGGGGCTCGTCGGAGTTACTCGTTCCAGCACGTCATCGAATAATTGAGCACAACAGCGTGTTCAGGAGAAGAAGAGGAACTCGGGGAGGGCAGTGGCTGGGGCTGGGGTGGACCAGGAGAGGGTGGCGGTGGAGCTTGCTGGGCCGCAGAGCTCCGGTGAGATGTGAGGCCAGAGGGCCTCCCAGCCTGGGTCACAGTGCGTTGGCAGAGACACCCCGCGTAGTATCTACATGGGGGCTGAAGCCGACGACTCACAGCTTTCAGGTTTAACGGCCACAAAGGAGTTATAAAGGATGCAACACGTACAAGACATGATAAACCATGCATTTTCAATATATACGCGTTCAAAGGTCTTCGGACATATTACAACACGTTACTCATACACACTTTCTCTCGAACATTGCGCCTCTATTGCCCGAGGACCCTCCATTACGCCGGAGAAGTACAGCTTGGGGCGCCTATGTTCTTTTCCGATAGGCGGAGGAGCGGTGGCTATCTTCATTGGATCCAGCCCCGGCCAGTGCACCTTGGCCTTCGCAAAGGTCATCCGAGCTCCCTCGATGCAGGAAGATCGCCTTAGCGCGTCGATCCGGGGCGAGGCGTCGCTCAGCTTCTGCACCAGGCCGAAGTAGCTGCCCGGCAGTGGCTCGTCGGGCCATAGCCGGATGCAGAGATCCTTCATAGCCGGCTCCGCCATCCGGTGTAGCTCCATTAGCTGTTTTAACTGCTCGATAAGGAGAGGAGAGCGCCCGGGGGCTTCAAACTGCGCCCAAAACATCCGAGCTTCATCTCCTTCTCCCCGCAAAGCATAGAACTGCTTCGCGTCCGCTGTGCTCTTCTGGAGGTCCGAGCAGGCGCCTGAGGAACGCCATACTTGGGTAAGCAACTCGAACTTGCTATCCCCGAAGATACACTGCAATGAATACGGCTTACCATCCATGATAGCTTTGGCCTGGCTGACCGCCTCTTCAAAAGACTGCCTATCCACCCGCTCCTTTTGGAGATTGGTTTTCAGGGTGGATAGTTCGGCGGCCTGCTCCTTGCCCTTCCGCTCTAGGTCCTCGCACTTTTGGCCGGCGTCCTTGAGCTCCTGTTGGATTTCCTCCACCCGAGCCTCGTGCTTATCGCTGGTGGCTCTTAGGGCGGAGAGCGCGGTAGCCGCTTCTTTGGCCGCCGCCTTCTCCACCGCAGCCTCCTGCTTTGCCTTCTCAAGCTCGGCCTTGAGCTTCTCAATCTCCTTCGCCGAGGCTGCGCAAGCATTAGACATATCAAAAAATACTGCGTTGACAGTACGGTAATGGAAAGTTTTGAATACTCTAATTCGGCTTACCTTGCGCCTCGTCGAATCTCTTGTTTAGAGCGTCAAGCTCGTCTTCGGAGCTCTTGAGCTTCCGATTTAGGTCCTCTAGCTCGGCAGCGTTAGTAGCCGCTACCGTCGACGAAGCCTGTAACAAACAAAATCATATAACGTTACAGGGGGTTACAACCTCCGAACTATCACTAAAATGATCCTGTGTCCGGTCCTCTTACAGGCTGATAGAACGATCCGAACACATATTACAGTTCGGGTAAGGATCTATGTCTGACCCCCAGGTAAGTTTTTTCAAACTCACCTAGGGCTCGGGGGCTGCCGTGTATATAATCATAACTCACAGAAAATAATATTTCAAAAAACAGAGCATTACATGGCTTACCTGGAAACCCGTCAGGAGATCGTTGAAGGCCTCCTTCAGTCCGTGATCTACGGACTGAATGCTCTGCAATACCGCACCCATAAGGGTGCGGTGCTCATCGGAGATGGAGGTGCTTGATAGAGCCTCCCCCATAGCCGGCCACCCGTTGGTCGGTGGCGCCGGTGGGGATCTGTTGACCCGATCTCCGACCGGAGATTGAATCGGTGCCTCCGGAGGCATGGTGCGCTCCGGAGACCGCCTTGGAGGCAACTAGACATCTTCTCGTCCGGTCTCCTCAGTATCCGGGAGGGGCCTCTCTCCCGGGTCTTCGGCGGCCGAGGTGTTAGCCTCGGCCATAACGTCGTCGCCCCCGCCTCCAGTGTCCGGCTCCAAAGGAGCCTCTTGGGAGGACACCTCCGCGGCATCCTTCGCGGCGCCCGGAGGAGAGGGGTGCGACGCGGTCCCGCTCTCCGCTAGCTCGGCGAGCGGGGTCTCCCCATCCGAAGCCTGATCGGTCGGGAGAACTTGTGGTGGGTTGCAAGTCACAAAGGCGCTCACATGATTAATCATATTCAAAACTTGGTGCTAATAGATCGGGAGGCCCTCGGATCCATACCTTCGAGGTGGGGGCTTGACCCTGAGGTTCCTTCGCGGAACCCTCTCGAACTCCTCGGACTCGGTATCCGAGTCCGAACTATCGTCGGACAGGACCACCTATGCCCGGCGCGCTTTCTTCGGGGCGGGGGGAGGTATGTCCTCTGTGGTGTCCGATGACGCCGCCCTCTTTCTTGCGAGGGGAGAATCGCCTCCTCCCTCGCCCTCGCCCTCACCCTCATGCTCCTCCTCTTGATTCGAGGAGGCATGGGTTTCTTCGGACACAGCCTCCAGCTGGTCCCTGATGCGCAGGCCAGCTCGGCCTGGTTTCTTCTTCTCCTTCTTCTCCGGCGCCTTGTAAGGTGCCACGACGAGCATCTCCAACAGCAGCGGAGACCTGGTGTCTTCGGGCTGTGGATCTGGACACTTGATGCCCGTGGCCTTGCTCAGCCATTCCTGCGGAAGTGATCGGAAAGCACTTAGATTTTCTTCGGGAAGATAAAAGCCGATCTAATAAGACTATATCATACCTCGGAAGGGAGCTTATCGGCATGTAAGCCCTGGTCCTCCTTCTTGGCCGGCCAGTTCTCCTGCGCCTTGAACAGCGCCTTCCATAGCTTCTCGCGTGTGGTGCGGAAGAGTTGACGAATCATAGGCTCGTCGTCAGTCCGGTAATTCCACATAGGGGAGCTTCGGCGCTGGCAGGGGAGGATGCGCCGCCAAAGCATAACCTGGACAACGTTGGTCAGCCCGACTGCCTCCTTGATCATGGAGGCGATGCCCCTCTGCAGGTCATCCACCTCTGTGTCCGACCCACAGTCAAGGCCCTTTCGGACCCATGAGGTCAATCTGGCCGGGGGGCCGGATCTGAATTCGGCAGGAACAGTTCCGCCCTCCTCCCTTGGCTCGGTGATGTAAAACCACTCTTTTTGCCAAGTCTTGATGGTGTCGATGAAGGTGCCGAATGGCCATACCGCGCGCGGAAGCTTGCCGATGACCGCCCCGCCACAGTCCGCATGGGCGCCTGCGACACACTTCGGCTTGATGTTAAAGATCTTGAGCCACAGTCCGAAGTGTGGTTCGACCCGCAAGAAAGCCTCGCAGACGATGATGAAGGCCGATATATGAATAAAAGAGTTCGGCGGGAGGTCGTGGAAGTCGAGCCCGTAGAAGAACATGAGACCCCTCACAAAGGGGTGGAGCAGGAAGCTCAATCCTCGGATGAAGTGAGGGAGGAAGACCACCCTCTCACCTGGTTTGGGGGTGGGGATCACCTGGCCCTCCTCCGCAGCGCGGTGGAAGACATTGGCAGGGAGGTAGCCGGCGTCCTTGAGGTCCCGGATGTCCTGGTCTGTGACCGTGGATGCCTCCCACTTGCCGTTGGAGCCGGAGGTGGCCATGGCTGAGCTCGGAGGAGGAGGAATGGAAAACCTAGATCTGGGCTCTGGAAGCTCGGAAGATTGGGGAAGCAGGGATGCGAATGGGAAGTGCGGTTAAGCCTTGGGGTTTTTTTCCTCTTTTATCGGGCTTGTTGCCGGTTAGCCTCCCTTCACGGCGCCGTGAATCTCTCCGCTTCCCAAGACGTGTGTGCCGTTATACACGCGTGATTAAACATATCCCGCGTGAAACGGGGCACGATCTGTGCATTGATGGATCGTGCTGGTGGAAACGGCCTCGAACCGCGAATCGAGTCTTTACGACTGGTTCAGTGGTCATGGTGGGCCGTGAACTTTCGTTTGAAAGGTTGTCAGAAATCATTATTTACTCCCTGACATTTGGCCTTCAAGGCCAGGTACTCATGGTGTTTGGACGATCTATGATCGGAAAAACTACACGTCGTCGGAGGCCGAACTATCACGGCCGATCATTATTCGGAGAAAGGAACTCGCCTCGCAAGCCGAAGACTCTGATCATTTGAAGCAGCTGGAGCTTGGACCCTTGGCGTTGGAGGCTAGTTCGGGGGCTATTGAGGGAGTCCTGGTTTAAGGGGTCCTCGGGAGGTCGACCTGTTGCTTATGGGCTGGACTATATGGGCCACTTACCGAATACTAGATGGATTGAAGACTCTGTCTCCAGGAAGGAAGCTTCGAGAATCGTGGCTTGTCCTCCACGTTTGGAGTAGTGAATAGGCATGTTTATCCCTTCGACGTGTAACCGACCATGTGTAAACCCTAGGTACCCCTGGCGTCTATATAAGCCGGAGGGTTTTAGGTTGTAGAACAACAGAACTCATCTAGGGTTTTAGCTACTTGATCTCGAGGTAGATCAACTCTGTAATCCTCATACTATCAATATAATCAAGCAGGACGTAGGGTATTCCTCCATAGGAGGGCCCGAACCTGGGTAAAACCTTGTCCCCTTCGTCTCCTGTTACCATCGTTCCTAGTCTCACAGCTCGGGACCCCCTACTCGAGATCCGCCGGTTCCTGGCGCCCCTCGATGAGCCTCCGGTCATTTCCCCTCTACTATCGAGCTCGCTCCGCGTTTGCTGCTAGCTCCGCCATTGCTGCTGCTCCCGCCGCCGCTGTAGAGCTCGCCGCCATAGCCACTCCTTAGCCCCCCCCTCCCCCGAGTCATCCGAGCACACAAGCGTGCTCAAGGCCTCACGACGATGCTGTCCGTGCCCTTAGATCGCTTTGCCTCGTGCTGCATCGCCGTAACCGTCCACGCCGTGCTTCGGTCGCCGCTTCAGCTCGTCGCTGCAACGTTTCCGGCCGTCCCAGGCCAAGCCATCGCCACCGTTCGACGCGGCACAACGCGTGCGTTCGAACGCGCCCACCCGCGCATCGAGCCGTGGCCTGTGGGCGAAATCCGACGAAGTCCCGAGCCGCGCCACCGTGTATTTGCTCGCCGAAGGCGCGCCGGCGTTCAAACCTGACAGTAGGCCCGCCCTGTCAGTAAGTTAATTAGGGACTAATCACCGTTTAGTTAAAACTCTAGTCACTGACAGCGGGCCCCACCACTTAATTAACCCCCAGGATTAAATTTAACCTCTATTAATAAAACAATCTATGACAGGTGGGTCCGAGTGCACTATTTCAATCGATAAGATTTAGTTTAACACCTCTCTATGACATGTGGGACCCAATGGTCAGTTTGACCAGTCATGTCCATAGTTGACTGCTGACTCGGCAGTCAACTGGGCCCCACTGTCAGCCTCTGGAGCAAACAGCTGTACCCATAGGAATTTATATTTAATAATTTTCGAAATTAAAATAAATCTAGAAAATCAATAAAACTTTGAAAAATCATATAAAATTCACCGTAACTCGGATGAAAATAATTTATATATGAAAAATGATCAGAAAAAAGTAACGAATCCGAATTTATGATTTGCGTGGATGACAAACACATCTATCATAATGAACATTGAACTTTTGCATCTGGATCAATATAGAAAATAATACTTGGAGCTGGGAAAATATGAATATTTTCCCACTTCAATTAAATTGTGTAGTAATGCATTAGAGCATGTAATCATCACATTTTACCGTGACATGCATCTGTGTTGCATTTGTATCACTATTATTTATTTGTTTCCCCGTCGTCTACTTTTATCGGTAGACCCAGAGACCGTTGTAGACCCTGAGTACGACTATACCGCTGATGATCCGACCTTCTTAGCAGAGCTTCCAGGGAAGCAAACCCCCTTTATCATTCCGATATCGCCTATTCTTTCCCTCTAAATTCTTGCATTAGGTATTGATTCAGAGTTGTTGCCTTTTACTGATACTTTACCTGTTATCCTATCATGCTTAGTTTAGCTATGCTGGAGTCCCATCTTTGGCCCTACACCCTTGTCAGTTTGCCATGTTATATTATCAGGCCGTGATCCCTCTGGACGGTGATCATGGATATAATTTATAATATTGCACTATATATGTTATGTTAAAGTCGGGTCGGCTGGGAGAGCACCTGCGAGAGATTCACTGTGGCGGAACGACAGGGCAGGCGGAGACCATCTAGAGAGAGGTGGGTCTGGGCCCTGTTCGTTGTCCACGGTTACTTAACAATAACACACTAACGAGTTCTGGGTATTTGATCTGAGATTGCCACTGGCATATACGCACTAACCGCCATGCGGGATAATGGTTTATGGGACCCTCGGCGTCGTCTGTTCCTTACCGAAAGCTCTGCCAGATGTCCAGTTCAGAGAGGCGGCACGGTTTGGCGAGCAGATATCCACACTAGTGGTGAGGCTGGATACCCTGCTCGCAACGTGTCAGGAGCGCTTAGGGTGAGTAGTCGAACAACCCTTCGCACTTAGGATGTAGACCGGCGGGTGACCTCTCTGGAGAGCTGAAGTAGGACTTTGGCGAGTCGATCATTTTGATGCCGGGCATTACCCAAAGAAGTGTGTCCGGCATCTTGGTAATCGAGCGTGTCAGGTAATGTGGTGCATCCTTGCTGGGAAGTTAAACTATTCAAATAGCCGTCTCCACGGTAACGGACGGCTTGGAGACGTATCCCGACCTCTTACAACTTAAACCGGATACTTGCTAAAAGTCATCAAGATAATAGATAGGAATACCCGGTGATCGCTTTCTCGCAGGGAGTCGAGGGAGGACCTCAGGGTATGGTGTTGTTGTAAGTATACAAGTTGGTATTATAATCGTGCCTCTCTTCTATTGCTGCAAAGAACCGGGTAGTCTTCGTTACGATAAGCTTCTCCCCCTTGTTCTGCCATTTCTGCAGTTTTAGTTCAAAGATATAGCCCTATTCCTTTGATACCGATGCATATCTAGTATATATCTGACGTAAGTCCTGCGAGTACTTTGGATTAGTACTCACCGTTGCTTTGCTATTCTTTTCATTCAACCCGGTTGCTGCAACAGCTGGTAGCACCGCGGATGCAGATGATTCCAAGGATGGCTACTACGTGGAGTTCGACGCCGACGAGTAGTTCGGAGGTCCCAGGCAGGAGGTCTGCGCCTTTTCGGTCTAGTGTCGCTGTTATGCTCAGACTTCTTAAGACAAAAATTGTTTAACATGTCTGTACTCAGATAATATTTGCTTTCAGACTGATGTATTACGATATTAACGTGGAGTCACCATTCGTGATCGTGCATGATGCGTGTATGATTAGTGCACGATTATGAATGAGAGCGTCACATCAGTTGTCATGGTGTATGCAGAATAGAAAATACTGTTGATTGTAGTACCACACAGTGAAGATTGGCTTGCTGCCATGCCACTTCCCGCAGACGACATGTTGTATTTGAGTATTTCCCTCCCTAGCTGTAGGCAGTAGCAGCAACATCAGCAAGTACCAAGCATATACGGCAAAAGCGCCCACACACAGTGGCGGAGTCAGAAAAATTGGATTAGGTGGGCCGAGTGCTGTTAAAACAAGTTGGGGAGGGCCAAACAATAGAAAGTTAGTCTTGTAGCAGTAAAAAAATCACTAAGTCTGCACTATTCATGAGCAAATTAGTAGCAAATCCATGGTGTTAGGGGGGGCCAGGGCCCTGCTGCCCCCCGCTGTCTCCGCTACTGCACACACATGCCAGCAAGCAGCCATGCCCATACGGCAAGCGCACACACAGCAAGTATCTCGCTCTTGCCACGGCGGCGGAGAAGAGGTTACTCAAGGCGACGGCGTGGCGAGTTGACACTGCGGCGGCAACGAGCCAGTCCCGGTGGCAACGATGAGTCAGTCCAGGCGACGAGCCAGTCCAGGTGGCAACGATGAGTCAGTCCAGGCGACGACGGCGGCGGCGACGTGCTCCTGAGTCAAGCTGGCAATGGTTAACCGTTACCCGCGTCCCCACGGGTAATTACTCTATCAGGGGACGGCGATATGCCAGCTTTAATGCCCACGGGGAAGTTGGTGGGTCAAATACCTTACCCAGCACACAAGACGGTGATGGGGATGGGATAGCATTACCCATGCTGTTACCCGCCTTACCCATGAAGCCCTTACATGTGTCAACTAAAATTACCAGACACCATGTAATTCCTGTCCTTATCCACCCAAATTTCTATTCATCTCATCCATTTGACAAAAAAACCTTAAAAATCTAACCTAGCCACAATATATTATTTATTGTGCTGGAATGCTAATCTTTTCTACTGAAATTCTATTGAAGGATGTTGCTGATTGCGTAAATGGATTTCCCCACGGGGATAAAAAAACCGACGGGGATGGGGATGGGAATATTTTTATCTCCGCGGACGGGTATGGGGATGGGGACGGGCATGGGAAGGCTTTTGCAGGGACGGGGATGGGAGTCCAATACCCGCATGGGTAATCCCCGTTGCCAGCCTGTCCTGAGGTCGCCCTCGATCCAATTGTGAAGTCGAGCAGAGTGCGAGAGAAGTTAGGGTTAGGCATATACGTGGGCTTCTAATGGGCTCGAGGCTGCATCGCCGTGTCCTGCCGTATCCCCAGCGTATCGTCATTTTCTTTTGGTAAACGTTTGGAATCGGCAGTCCGGCCGAAGCTTCGGCCGGCGCCTCGCCCACGCGTCCGCTCCGTATTCATTTTCCATACGACACGCAACCTGGTGGGACCCAATTTAGTGCCTTATCTCTTCCCGTCCACTACTTTTCTTTCTTTCCAGCGCATCCTCATCCATTCCCCCTCGTCTCTGGTAAACAAGCCATGAACACCGCATCCTTCATTTTCCCGATCCCGGCGATCTGCTGCTCCGGCGAGCAGTGGCCGGAGATACTGCAGGGGGTGAGGAGTGGTCGTTGCGTGTTGGGAACAGACTCACCCGCAGCCGCGAGCGGTGACCGGCGCTGAGCGGGCTGTAATCAGGACGGTCCTACAACCAGCGCTCGTCGCCATGGCTGCCCGTAGCTGGGTGCGCTGCTCTCCATGGCCGCCGCAGCAGATTTTTGCTACAACCATGTTTTGTTTTTGCTGGAACCAGCCCATGTTTTTTCTACCATCCACCCACCAAAATCTGCTACTACATGTGATTTTTGCTGGGACCGACGAACCATTTGCGACCAATTTTGTTGTTGCAACCGTCATGGTTTTTGCTACGTCCGGTTAACATTTTGCTACATCCATTCACGGCGGACTTGTGACCCGGCACGGCGGGGATGATGATTTTTGTTGCAACCATCGTTGATTTTTGCTACAACCGGCGACGAAAAAAGCTACAACCAGCGGACAGTTTTGCTACAACCACTGTTTTGCTACAAATGGCGAGATGTTTTGCTGCAACCCTTCTTTAATTTTGCTATCACCGACAGATTTTTTTGCTACATCAATCACGCCGAAGCTGAGACCGGTGATGGCGATGAGATGGTTTTGCTGCAACTGTCTTTTGATTTTGCTACTATCGACAGATTTGTTGCTACATCCACCATGCGTCGGCGAGGCGGAGCTGCATCCATGGCGTGCGCTGGCGGCGAGTGCGGGATTCATCCATGGCGAGCGCGAACGGCGGAGCCGCATCCATGGCGCTCGGCCCCGGCCAGCGGCGTCGGCGCGCGGCTGCCCCCGAGAGATGCCATTTTTCTGGAACCGCGGCTGCCCCCGAGAGTGAGAATGGAGCGGAGGCGAGCTTCAAGGCCCGCGGAGAGCTCATCCATGGCTGGGGAGGGGCAGGGGTCAGCGGGGGTTCGGTGCGGCGGTGGTTCCCAGATTTTTTTTTCTGGAGGAGTCGAGAGGCAGGAGGAACAAGACGTGTGGGGAGGGAGGAGAAAAAGACATTTGACCGTGCGCATTAAAACAAATCAATGGCTGGCGTTGGACCGGCCGAAAGTTTCGGCCGGCAGTCCGGCTCCTATCACTGCCCTTTTCTTTTTAATCGGAAATCTTGATACGCCAGGGATACAAGTATCCCGGCCGTATCGCCGTATCGGCGCCGTGCGGTACGCGGACACGCCAATTCCTGACGTATCGGTGCTTCAGAGATAGTCATTGTCTTCTGAGTTTTGAGCTGGAACGCATGCATTGCATTCTCAATAATCATCTAGACATGCACGTACGTCCTGGAACAGTTTGAATGTACACCCAAGCCAATAAGCATGCCGCGCTTTTTTGGTGATAAGCATGCCGCACGTTATAGCCACGAGAAGTGCAGGTGCTGCAGCAGCAGGGCAGTGATCTCTCCACACGTACGTTAGCGGCAGAGCTGGTTCGCCACGCGGACAGGATATGCGTCCGTGGGCCGGGTGCGCGTGTATAAGTGTGCTTGCCGTGGGTGGATGTGCACCGTGGCCGGGGGTGTGTGTCTGTGTCTGTGTGGCGCGTGTGGGTACGTACGGCGTGCATGTACGCGTGTGTGGATGGCCATTGGACATGTCGATCGAGAACTGCCACATTTATAAGCACAAAGGACAAAGCAACAGATGACTGTACGGTACACAGTGGCCGCATCTTGATGTACAACGGACAGTCGGATGGAGGCGGGAGACCAAATCCTCGGTAAGTAATCACAAGCTGCTGTAAATCAAATGCATAATAAACAAATCACATAAGCAGTGAGAGGTCGGCAATACGTACGCACGTCCTTAAAACCGCTATTTTATTTATTTTACGACTTGGATTGGAGAAAACAACCCTAGATCGGGCCGCCGCCAGCCACCTCTCCCATCTGCGCCTCCCCCTCGCCGTCGCCGGATGAGGTCGCCGGACTCGGTCCACGCGGCGGACGGCGGCGGCGAGGCATCCCCTTGTGCGGCAGGATCTCGCGGTGGAGGGAGGCTCGCCCTCCTGCGGCGCGTCGCAGCAGCTACTGCGGTGGTGCTCTCCAGGTTTGCGTCTCCGACTGCTGCTGCCGTGGTGACGGCGTCGACGGGCCCCTGGGCTGCGGCCCGGTGCTCTCGCCAGCGCGTCAGGTCGGGGTGGCGGCCCCCCTTCCTGCCTTCTGGTCAAGCGGTACTACCGCTACTGTATCAGCGGTACTACCGCTTAAGCTGGTCAAGCGGTACTACCGCTACTGTATCAGCGGTACTACCGCTTGTGCGCGGTACTGCAGGGATCCGAGTTGGACTCTTTCCCTGCGGGCCAAACCGACCTTGTGCGGGCAAAACCGACCTGGAGGAGGCTTTTACTCCAAGTTTAGACCCCAAGGCTCAACATATAAATAGAGGGGCAGGGCTAGCACACGGGATACATTAGATTGCCCCAAGCCGTGTGCCGGCAACCTCTAGTTCCTCCTACGTCATAATTTCAGTAGTGCTTAGGCGAAGCCCTGCTGAAATAGTTCCTCACCAACATCACCACGCCGTCGTGCTGCTGGAACTCTTCTTCTTCTCCGCTCCCTCTTGCAGGATCAAGAAGGCGGAGATCGTCATCAAGCCGTACGTGTGTTGAACGCGGAGGTGCCGTCCGTTCGGCGCTGGATCATGCTTGGATCGAGGGACGACTTGCGATTTGGATCGCGGAGACGTTCGACTACATCAACCGCGTTTCTTAACGCTTCCGCTTAGCGATCTACAAGGGTATGTAGATTCACTCTCCCTCTCGTAGATGCTCATCACCATGGATAGATCTTGTGTGTGCGTAGGAAAATTTTTGTTTCCCATGCAACGTTCCCCAACAGTGGCATCATGAGCTAGGTCTATGCGTAGAAGAGATCTCGAGTAGAACACAAACGAGTTGTGGGCGTGGGTGTATACATATTGCTTGCCGTTACTAGTTGATATTTGATTCGGAGGTATTGTGAGATGAAGCGGCCCGGACCGACATTACGCGTACGCTTACGCGAGACAGGTTCCTTCAACTAACATGTAACTTCGTTGCATAAAGATGGCTAGCGGGTGTCTGTCTCTCTCACTTTAGTTGAATCGATTTCAATGAAGAGGGTTCTTTTAGAAGATCAAAAAGCAATCATTACACCACGTTGTGGTTTTGCGTAGGTAAGAACGGTTTTTGCAAACCCGTAGCAGCCACGTAAAATTTGCAACAACAATTAGAGGACGTCTAACTTGTTTTTGCAGGGTATGCTGTGATGTGATATGACCAATTACATGATGAGATATATGTGATGTATGAGATGATCCTGTGTTGTATAGAATATCACGACTTGCATGTCGATGTGTACGGCAACTGGCAGGAGCCATAGAGTTGTCTTTAATTATTGTATGACCTGCGTGTCGTGGAAGCAACAGTCGGCGCGACAACCTAATGGCGACACGTTGATGGAGATCAAGATGATGGAGATCATGGTGTCATGCCGGTGATGATGGAGATCATGCCGGTGCTTTGGAGATGGAGATCAAAAGCACAAGTTCATGGCCATATCATGTCACTTATGATTTGCATGTGATGTTAATCCTTTTATGCATCTTATTTTGCTTAGGACGACGGTAGCATTATAAGGTGATCCCTCACTTAAATTTCAAGATAAAATTGTGTTCTCCCCGAGTATGCACCGTTGCGAAAGTTCGTCGTTTCGAGACACGCCGTGATGATCGGGTGTGATAGACTCTACGTTCACATACAACGGGTGTAAGCCATGTTGCACGTGCGGAAACACTCGGGTTAAACTTGACGAGCCTAGCATGTACAGACATGGCCTCGGAACACAAGAGACCGAAAGGTCGAACATGAGTCATATAGTAGATATGATCAACATGAAGATGTTCACCATTGAAACCACCTCAACTCACGTGATGATCGGACTTGAGTTGGTGGATTTGGATCATGTTACACTCGAATGATCGGAGGGATGTCAATTTGAGTGGGAGTTTTTAAGTAATATGATTAACTAAACTCATTATCTAGAACAATAGTCTAAGTTGTCTTTGCAATATTTATGTTGTAGATCATGGCTCGCGCAGTAGCACCCCTGAATTTTAATGCGTTCCTAGAGAAAGCTAAGTTGAAAGATGATGGAAGTAACTTTGTGGACTGGGCCCGTAATCTAAGGATTATCCTTACGGCTTCCCAGAAGGCTTATGTCCTTGATGCACCGCTTGGTGATACACCCGCTCCAGTTGACTCTCTAGACGTTGTGAACGCCTGGCAGGCTCGTTCTGATGATTACTCAATAGTTCAATGTGCAATGTTGTATGGCTTAGAACCGGGACTTCAAAGACGTTTTGAACGTCATGGAGCATATGAGATGTTCCAGGAGTTGAAGTTTATCTTTCAGAAGAATGCCCGGATCAAGAGATATGAGATCTCCGATAAGTTCTATGCTTGCAAGATGGAGGAGAACGGGTCTATCAGTGATCACGTGCTCAGAATGTCTGGGTACTCCACCCGTCTGGCTGAATTGGGGATGCCCCTTCCGCCAGAGGCTATCACTGACAGAGTTCTTCAATCATTGCCACCTAGCTAAAAGAGCTTCGTGTTGAACTATAACATGCACGGGATGAACAAGTCAGTCGCCGAGCTGTTTGCGATGCTGAAAGCCGCTGAGTCTGAAATTCAGAAGGAGCATCAAGTGTTGATGGTCAATAAAACCACTAGTTTCAAGAAAAATGGCAAGGGTAAGAAGGGTAACTCCAAGAAGAGTGGCAAAGAAGTTGCTCCTCTCGTGAAGAAACCCAAGGCTGGACCCAAACCAGAAACTGTGTGCTTTCATTGCAAGGGAACTGGACACTGGAAGCGGAACTGCCCCAAGTATTTGGCTGACAAGAAGGCGGCCAACAACAAATAAGGTATATATGATATACATGTTATTGATGTGTACCTTACCAACTCTCGTTGTAGTGCCTGGGTATTTGATACCGGTGCGGTTGCTCATATTTGCAACTCAAAACAGGAACTGCGGAATAGACGGAGGCTGTCAAAGGACGAAGTGACGATGCGCGTGGGAAATGGTTCCAAGGTTGATGTGATCGCCGTCGGCACGCTCGCTCTTCGATTACCATCGGGATTAGTGATGAACCTGAATAATTGTTATTTAGTGCCTGCGTTAAGCATGAACATTATATCTGGATCTTGTTTATTGCGAGACGGTTACTAATTTAAATCAGAGAATAATGGTTGTTCTATTTATATGAGTAATATCTTTTATGGTCATGCACCCGATGTGAGGGGTTTATTCTTATTGAATCTCGATAGTAATGATACACATGTTCATAACATTGATGCCAAAAGATGTAGAATTGATAATGATAATACCACTTTCTTGTGGCACTGCTGTTTAGGTCATATTGACGTAAAACGCATGAGGAAGCTCCATGCTGATGGACTTTTGGAGTCACTTGATTTTGAATCACTTGACACATGTGAGCCATGCCTCATGGGCAAGATGACTAAAACGCCGTTCTCTGGTACAATGGAACGGGCAAGTGACTTATTGGAAATCATACATACTGATGTGTGCGGTCCGATGAGTATTGAGGCGCGCGGTGGTTATCGTTACTTTCTCACCTTCACTGATGACTTAAGTAGATATGGGTATATTTACTTAATGAACCACAAGCCTGAAACATTTGAAAAGTTCAAACAATTTCAGAGTGAAGTTGAGAATCATCGTAACAAGAAGATTAAATTCCTACGATCTGATCGAGGAGGAGAATATCTGAGTTATGAGTTTGGTAGTCACTTAAGACAGTGTGGAATTGTTTCACAATTGACACCACTTGGAACACCACAGCGTAATGGTGTGTCCGAACGTCGTAATCGAACTTTATTGGATATGGTGCGATCTATGATGTCTCTTGCCAATTTGCCACTATCGTTTTGGGGTTATGCATTAGAGACAGCTGCATTCACTTTAAATAGGGCACCATCGAAATCCGTTGAGACGACACCATATGAACTTTGGTTTGGCAAGAAGCCAAAGCTGTCGTTTCTTAAAGTTTGGGGATGTGATGCTTATGTCAAAAAGCTTCAGCCTGAAAAGCTGGAACCCAAAGCGGAGAAATGCGTCTTCATAGGATACCCAAAAGAGACAGTTGTGTATACCTTCTACCTCAGATCCGAAGGCAAAGTGTTTGTCGCTAAAAATGGAACGTTTCTTGAGAAAGAGTTTCTCTCGAAAGAATTGAGTGGGAGGAAGATAGAACTTGATGAGGTTGTTGAACCTTTACTTCAACCTGAGAGTAGCGCAGTGCAGAAAATTGTTTCTGTGGAGCCTACATTAGCTGAAGAGGAAGTTAATGATGATGATCATGAAGCTTTGGATCAAGTTGCTATCGAACCTCGTAGGTCGACAAGGACGCGTACTGCTCCTGAGTGGTACGGCAACCCTGTCTTAGAGGTCATGTTGTTAGACAACGATGAACCTACGAGCTATGGAGAAGCGATGATGGGCCCGGATTCCGAGAAGTGGTTAGAGGCCATGAAATCCGAGATGGTATCCATGTATGAAAACAAAGTATGGACTTTGGAAGTATCACCTGAAGGGCGTAAGGCCATTCAGAACAAATGGATCTTTAAGAGGAAGACGGACGCAGACGGTAATGTCACCATCTATAAAGCTCGACTTGTGGCAAAGGGTTTTTCACAAGTTCAAGGAGTTGACTACGATGAGACCTTCTCACCCGTAGCGATGCTTAAGTCCGTCAGAATCATGTTAGCAATAGCTGCCTTTTTCGATTATGAAATTTGGCAGATGGATGTCAAAACAGCGTTCCTTAACGGTTTCCTTAAGGAAGAGTTGTATATGATACAACCAGAAGGTTTTGTCGATCCAGAGAATGCTGACAAAGTTTGCAAACTCCAGCGATCCATTTATGGACTGGTGCAAGCATCTCGGAGTTGGAATCTTCGCTTTGATGAGGTGATCAAAGCATTCGAGTTTATACAAGTTTACGGAGAAGCTTGTATTTACAAGAAAGTGAGTGGGAGCTCTATAGCGTTTCTAATATTATATGTGGATGACATATTGCTGATTGGAAACAATATAGAAATGTTGGAAAGCGTGAAGGAATATTTGAACAAGAGTTTTTCAATGAAGGACCTATGAGAAGCTGCTTTCATATTAGGCATCAAGATATATAGAGATAGATCAAGACGTTTAATAGGACTTTCACAAAGCACATACCTTGACAAAGTTTTGAAGAAGTTCAAAATGGATCAGTGCAAGAAGGGGTTCTTGCCTGTTTTGCAAGGTGTGAAGTTGAGTAAGACTCAATGCCCAGTTACTGCAGAAGATAGAGAAAAGATGAGTGTCATCCCCTATGCTTCAGCCATAGGCTCTATCATGTATGCAATGCTGTGCACAAGACCCGATGTCAGCCTTGCCATAAGTATGGTCGGAAGGTTTCAAAGTGATCCAGGAATGGAACACTGGACGGCGGTCAAGAATATCCTGAAGTACCTGAAAAGGACTAAGGACATGTTTCTCGTTTATGGAGGTGATCAAGAGCTCGTCGTAAAGGGTTACGTCGATGCAAGCTTTGACACTGATCCGGATGACTCTAAGTCTCAAACCGGATACGTATTTATTATTAATGGGGGTGCGGTTAGCTGGTGCAGTTCCAAGCAAAGCGTGGTAGCTGATTCTACATGCGAAGCGGAGTACATCGCAGCCTCGGAGGCGGCGAAGGAAGGTGTCTGGATGAAGGAGTTCATGACAGATCTTGGAGTAGTGCCTAGTGCGCTTAACCCAATGACTCTGTTTTGTGATAATACTGGTGCCATTGCTCTAGCCAAGGAACCAAGATTTCACAAGAGGACCAGACACATAAAGCGACGTTTCAATTCCATCCGCGATTACATCAAGGAGGACGACATAAATATTTGCAAAGTACACACGGATCTGAATGTTGCAGATCCGATGACTAAACCTCTTCCAAGGGCTAAACATGAACAACACCAGAACTGTATGGGTGTTCGATTCATTACAATGTAAATCACATAGTGATGTGAACTAGATTATTGACTCTAGTGCAAGTGGGAGACTGTTGGAAATATGCCCTAGAGGCAATAATAAATTGGTTATTATTATATTTCCTTGTTCATGATAATCGTTTATTATCCATGCTATAATTGTATTGATTGGAAACTCAAATACATGTGTGGGTACATAGACAACACTGTGTCCCTAGTAAGCCTCTAGTTGACTAGCTCGTTGATCAAAAGATGGTGAAGGTTTCCTAGCCATAGACATGAGATGTCATTTGATAACGGGATCACATCATTAGGAGAATGATGTGATGGACAAGACCCAAACTATAAACGTAGCATATGATCGTGTCAGTTTATTGCTATTGTTTTCTGCATGTCAAGTATCTGTTCCTTTGACCATGAGATCATGCAACTCACTGACACCGGAGGAATACCTTGTGTGTATCAAACGTCGCAACGTAACTGGGTGACTATAAAGGTGCTCTACAGGTATCTCCGAGGGTGTCTGTTGGGTTGGCATGGATCAAGACTGGGATTTGTTACTCCGTATGACGGAGAGGTATCTCAGGGCCCACTCGGTAATACAACATCACAATGAGCCTTGCAAGCAATGTGACTAAAGTGTTAGCCACGAGATCTTGTATTACGGAACGAGTAAAGAGACTTGTCGGTAACGAGATTGCACTAGGTATAGAGATACCGACGATCGAATCTCGGGCAAGTAACATACCGAAGAACAAAGGGAACAGTATACGGGATTAACTGAATCCTTGACATAGAGGTTCGACCGATAAAGATCTTCGTAGAATATGTAGGAGCCAATATGGGCATCCAGGTCCCGCTATTGGTTATTGATCGTAGAGGTGTCTCGGTCATGTCTACATAGTTCTCGAACCCGCAGGGTCTACACACTTAACGTTTGGTGACGATTAGTATAGTTGAGTTATTTTGTTGGTGACCGAAAGTTGTTCGGAGTCCCGGATAAGATCCCGGACATGACGAGGATCTCCGGAATAGTCCGGAGGTAAAGATTGATATATGTGATAATAGTGTTTTGATCTCCGGAAGGGTTCCGGAATTCACCGGAAGGGGTTCCGGATGTTTACCGAAGTGTTCGGGTGCAGCAACACTTTATATGGGCCAAAGGGATAAAGCCCACGAGGTATTGGAAAGTGCAAAAGGAAGTTTTGCTACTGCCTTAAGCTGGTAAGGCAGTACTACCGCTACTGTAGCAGCGGTACTACCGCTTAAGCTGGTCAAGCGGTACTACCGCTACTGTATCAGCGGTACTACCGCTTAAGCTTGTCAAGCGGTACTACCGCTACTGTATCAGCGGTACTACCGCTTGTGCGCGGTACTGCAGGGATCCGAGTTGGACTCTTTCCCTGCGGGCCAAACCGACCTTGTGCGGGCAAAACCGACCTGGAGGAGGCTTTTACTCCAAGTTTAGACCCCAAGGCTCAACATATAAATAGAGGAGCAGGGCTAGCACACGGGATACATTAGATTGCCCCAAGCCGTGTGCCGGCAACCTCTAGTTCCTCCTACGTCATAATTTCAGTAGTGCTTAGGCGAAGCCCTGCTGAAATAGTTCCTCACCAACATCACCACGCCGTCGTGCTGCTGGAACTCTTCTTCTTCTCCGCTCCCTCTTGCTGGATCAAGAAGGCGGAGATCGTCATCAAGCCGTACGTGTGTTGAACGCGGAGGTGCCGTCCGTTCGGCGCTGGATCATGCTTGGATCGAGGGACGACTTGCGATTTGGATCGCGGAGACGTTCGACTACATCAACCGCGTTTCTTAACGCTTCCGCTTAGCGATCTACAAGGGTATGTAGATTCACTCTCCCTCTCGTAGATGCTCATCACCATGGATAGATCTTGTGTGTGCGTAGGAAAATTTTTGTTTCCCATGCAACGTTCCCCAACACGAGGTTGGTGTGGCGTTGCGACGCGTGTGGCAACGACAATGGTGGCGAGCGGAGTCCGGTCGCGGCTTGTCCTTCTGATGTCGACGGTCCGGTGCGCCTATGCTGGTTTCTGGCTGTGATCGAGAAGTCAGAGCTGCGGGCGGCGGGGCCACGGCGGCAACGATGACTCCATGAGGACAGTTTTCAGCGGGCGGTGCTCTCCGTATGTTGCGCTCGACTAGGTCGGTGCGAGGCTTGCAACTTTTTCCTACAAAGCGCATCAGCAAAATCGGAGTTGCCGGTCCTCGACGTCTGCGATCGATTGTTTGGCTTCTATGGCAGGCGAGGTCCTCGTGTGTCGCTCGTTCGATGGGGTCTTTATGAGAGGTAATGACGATGACATGGCCGAGAACCTCTACGGTGTTCTCTTCTAGGCGATGTGTGTGGTCTTGTTGGTGCTAGGTCGATCGGGGTGCCCATTCTTTTGGGCGTGTTGTAACGGTTTTCTCCTAGGTTTCCGTTAATTAACCGGGCAACTCTATTCTACCTTTCTTAATGATTCGGGCTCTAAGGGACCGCGTTTCAAAAATAAATCAGCTCAATTAATGTTTCAAAAGATACCCACATACACACATAGAGGGAGAGGTAAAATGCAACAACCGGCACACATGTATTGCTGGTGCATGTTTTTTTTTTGAAACGGAGGCAAAAGTTTTGCCTCATCTCATTAATAAAGAAGAAGAGAATTGTCCGGTTAATTAGCGGAAAACCGGGCGAAAACCGGCACAAACACCCTCGCCGACCGTCATGGAACACGACAGCCTCGAAGTTACACACAGCCAACCTGGCTACCAACACAAGCCGCACACACACCACCGAAGAGAGAGCCGCCGTCAAGGTTGCCCACTGGGGTCATCATCATCACTCCTCCACGAGCCAGCGACTCTGACTTCACTGAAGAACAACCACCGAAGAAAGCCGCGCCGTAGCGGCCTCACGAAGCCCACGCCGGCCCATGCCAAACAGTCGACTCAACGCACAGAGGACTGGCAGCTCCGATTCTAATGACGAGATCTAAAGAGGAGATATGCAAAACTCGCGCTGATGAAGATCTTCACAACAGTACCGCCCAGCGCAGGTCATCATTGCCACACAATACACAGCAGCTCTGACTTCCAGCGGGGGAAGATCAAGCCGTCGCGCGGGACCCTCGCATCGCTAGTTGGCCACCTGCCAACCGTGAGACCGTGTGCGTCCAGCCCACCAAGAGAAGCGGATGGGAGCAAGATCTTCAAGGCGATGCCCCAAAGGAGGAAGGCGACGTGAGAACGACGCCCGTCGCCTGACCGGACGGGTCTAGGATTTCCCCCAAATAGCTTACTCCGAGGATGGGAGAGGTCGAAGATGACTCCATGGCGACGCCTCCAAGGAGGAGAACGACGCCCACAGGCGCCGCGGCCGCGGCCGGCAAGAGCTGGGCAAGCTTTCGCTCGGAGCTTCTGGACCACCATCCCCATGCCACCGGCACGAGCCGGCCCGCACTTTCACTGGCCCGCACACCCCCGACGCGGTGACCGCACCATCACCATGCCGAGGCCACCGCCTACCTCGCCGTCAGCCAACACCGACGAGCCAGATCTGGCGACCAGATCCGGCAGCCTCCCGAGCCCTACCGCAGATGGAGAGCCAGCTGCCGGCGTGACACCAACAAAGCGCACGGCTACCAATCGAGGAGCGCGGGCTACCACCCCGATGCTCCCGAAACCAGACGGAGCAAGAGGCCAAAGCCACGGGCCCGCCGGCCAGGCCGCACGAGCAGGCGACGGATCCGCCATCCCGCTGGCGAGGGCCACCAATGGAGCCACCAGAGCGGACCAGGGACCCGCCGGGCAGCCGCGCTGACCAGATCGGGCAGCCTCCCCCACCACGAGGACGCGCCGAGGCGCGGAGAGACGCCCCGCCGCTGCCGTCAGCCAGCAGGGCTTAGCCCGCCGGCGTCCTCCGGCGACGGCGAAGGAGGAGGAGGCAGGGGAAGGGGGCGGCGGCGGCGGCTAGGGTTTCGCCCGAGCCGCCCCCAAGGGCGTCTTTAATAATTAAGCATACTGCATACTAAGTGGTTGTTTGGATTAGGAGAATTAAAGCCGGGTTATCCAAAAACAGGTTTTACAAGAATTGTTAGGAAAACGAGTCTGTTAAGATGAGTTTACACAATTATTTGTTTGAGTTAATCGCTCGACGCCGGTCCTTCTCTTCCTCCTCGAGCTTGCTTGCAACCTGTTCGACGGATTTTCTTCCCAGTACTAGCGTGGAAAAGCCGGATGGAGTCCCATGGGCTTATACCTGACTACCGGCTTCTGTTGAACTGCGTCGCCGCCGGCTGCCTGATCGTCCGTATACATGTAAGATCGAGTTTCTTAAGTACCAATCAGCGCTTGGTAGCATGTATGGCGTTCATCTTGAACAGGCCGGAACGACATGGCGGCTGACGAGCTCGACCCGCTGAAGCCAGCATTGGGATTGGCCTTGCGTTGCCACGGCCCTCAAGCGCCTCGCCCATACTATTGTTGTTGTCGGCGATGGCGTAGAACGGACACTCCACAAATCATCGCCGACTATGGCGTCGTGTCATCGTCGTCGACATGCCCTGCCATGGCGTAAGACAAGGGTGTTTCTTGCCTCGGTGATGTTCACTTCGCGAGCCGCGGTGTAGTTCCTGTGCGTTGAGGTCGCATGGAAGCCAACCTCCATCAGCATAGGTTGTCCATCGGTGCATCTGGTCACGATACACTAAACGGGTTTTTAGAAAAACGACTAATAGTCGTGTTTCCATATATATATACTCACTTTTTCAGTTTTAAGAAAACCAGGATTTACTTATCCCAGGATTTACTTATCCGTGGCGGCGTCGTGGTGTTCTCAGTGTATAGTAAAGTATGGCAACAGCTCACAGCACGCGCGTAGACAACGTTCCACTGAGCTAGTAGCTCTTTTATGATAAATATAAGTTCAAGTGCTATCTATATCTATTTTGAAAGAATATGAATTCAAAGTTCAATTATAAATTTCGTTCGAAATTTGCTTGAAATTTGGTGGTAACCGTTGTAACCATGTTTACCGGTCCCCCTCGGTAAAAATGCCCCATTCGGTAACCAAAATCTTGGTTACACCCTTAAACGTGATTAGCGAAAATAGGTTTGCCAAAAACTCTGTATCCAACAACCCCTAAGCAAACACACAGACAGTTGTTTCTTGGTTCAGACACGGCAAACAATCTCAAATAAGTATGTCACACTCGTGCAGGCAGGCATACACAGGCCGGCCACTGGTTAATAACTAGTCCAAACACATCTCAAGCCACATACGTAGTGGCCAGGTCTCTGCACGCAGGCCCGAAGACATACCCGTCGCTTCTTATCTGAAAGCCACAATGGTTAAGGGCTAGCTACCATAATTATGCTCACACCAAACCTTACACAATAACAACAGAGAGACGACCAGAAGCTAGTGCATACGCACACACACGCTCTAGCTAGTTAAGGAGGAGAAAAACGTACACTGACGCTAGCTAAAGCTTGAGGTTAAGATCAAGCTGCCGCTGCTGCTTCTTTTCGTTGTCCAGCTGACGCGCGCGCCGCCAGCTCCCCACCGGCGGCATAGCCGTTGCGGTGGCCGCCGCCACGGCGTGATCAGCTGGGAGGTAGAGGCCGACGACCCTGTCCTTCCTGTGCGCGTTCATGTGCCCCCCTAGCGCCTCCGACTTGAGGAACTTCCTCTCGCAGAAGATGCAAGAGAAGAGCCTCACACCACCACCATGGCCATGGCCAAAGCCGACGTCACCGTCAGAAGGAAGAACAGCATCTGCTGCAGCCCTAAAAGAGGAGGATGGTGTTGTCACGGGGGCCAGTGTGAGAGACAGGTCTAGAGAAGCTGAGGCAGAGGGAGCTGCCTCCATCGGAGAAGAAGGCCGGGCCGGGCTAGCTGAGCTGATGGAGGTGTGTGAGCTAGCGCGAGCTCTGCCTTGGTTTATAGATATGAGTACGCACGTGTCCGTGCCATGGGGAGAGAGTCCCGGTGGCCCCTGTCCGCTAGCCATAGCTTCGCACAGAGGAACACGAGGGCTACATCGTGGTGATGGATGGTGGCCATGGGTCGAGAGGCATGAAAGCAAGACTGCCACTTGCTAAATCAGGGAGGGAGCGGCACTGACGTCCAACACTTGTGCCCCCGGTGGGCTATGGCCAGGCACCAAGGAACACGTACTTACGACAGGGCGAGCCCGAAAGGACATCAGGGTACATCATGGCTACACAAGTAACCGTTTGGTAGTCATCCTTATCGATCATCATGCGTTGTGGGTAATTTTTCTTGGATACACCGAGTCCCCCCTCCCTCCCCCTCCCGCGTCGCCCCTGTGCGGCGACGGGGAGGGAACCCTAAATCTCGCCGCCGGGACCCCCTCCCCTCCCTCCCCCTCCCTTGCCGCCAGCAGGGGGCGCGCCCGGGCGATGCCCGGTCGGCACCGGCGGCGGCGGGGCCCTCTCCATCTTCTCGCTCGGCGGGGTTGGCGTGGGCCGATGCCCCCGGGCCAGGGTGTGATGCGGACGCCGGCCATCACGGCGACGGCGCGCAGGCGTGGCGGTGCGCGTCTATGCCGACGGCGCGACAGGTGGCGCGGTGGCGATGTGCTCCCAGGGTGGCGGCGGCGGCTGACTACTTCTTCTGGTGGATTCGCGCGGGATGGCCCGGTCAGATCCGACCGGATCTGCTGCCGGAGGCCCGTTAGGCGGCGAGGGCTGAGGCCAGCAGGGGCCATGGGCGGCCGGCGCTGCCGTGCGTCGGCTGGCAGTGCTGGTGGCATGGCTGTGGTGGTGGAGGCGCGTGCGTGTCCTGACGTCCGGTCGGGCCCCTCTTCCCCGGCATCTGGATGACGGCGTGCGGCGCGGGAGGGCTTCCCTTGGGCCCATCCTTGGCGGCGGATCTACCGCCCTGTTCGGCGGACGGGCGGCTTTCGGTGGCCTCACGCCGGTATGCACCGGTAGCCGTGGTGGGGCAAAACTGGGGTGTTTCTAGTGGGGAGGTCGGTAGGAGGGATGGGGGCTCCAACGAGGTCGAGCCACCCATCGCCGGCACACGGGGTGCCGGTCGTGGCCCTGAGCCGCTCCTCCCCCTCCACCTTTCCCCGGCCTGGTACTCTCTGGTCGTGGATCTGGCGATGCTTGAGGCAGGATGGTCGCTGCCAGTTCCGGCGATGGTTGATCTGTTCAAATCCATCTCCTTTGGGTTCTCGGGGCGGTCTGGGTGCGGGGCGGCGGCCCCGGCGGTGTGAGGCACGTTGGTCATGGGCAGATTGCACGGCTTGGGTGCGGGCGGGCAGACATGGTCGCTCGGGCGGCATGGATGCGGGTGGTTGGCGGAGCGGGGGTGCGACGGAGGGGTATGAGCACCGGGGTACATCACTTGCCCAGTCGTTGTACTGGCCGACGGCGGCGGCGTCCACGGACGTCGTTTGCTCCCTGCAGGCTCCGTCGTGGTGTTCTCAGTTCTTTCGTGTTGCTCCAGGTGAAAACTTGATCTACGGATCGGATGGTGGCGGCTATCCATGGTCGTACCCTTCTTGGAGGCATCGTCTTGGAGTCCTTGCTCCGGCATTGTCCGTCTCACCTCCCCTCGGTGGATCGCTCATGGTGGTGGTTTCCATCGGCTCAGAGCGGTTCATCGTCGCTCATCTGTAGTTTGCTTGGTAGTCGTTGCGGTGGTGTGACGGTGCCCGGCTCCTTTGTATCTTGCCTTGGGTGTGTGTGTGGTGTGCGTTGGTGGCGTGTGTTTGTATCGGTTTGTTCAGATGTAATGCGGTGATGGTTGCTTTATAAATAAAGCAGGGGAAACCCTTTTTCGTCATCATCATGCGTTGTTGACATATTATTTTTTGAAGATGTCAGCGTGGGCAAAAGCGCACCTGAATTAATTAATGAAATATATTTCCATTGGACCAAAGATTATGGCTCTAGATCAAATATTTGCACTTTGATTACCCTCCCCACACCGCGCCGTCTCACAAGGGAGGCCGATGTCAGATCGGTTTGGAATAATTTTTTCTCTCCCACCCACCCTCCATGTCGCATAATGCCCCGATAGCTCGGGTCCAACCGACATCTGGGACATAGCTTTTGTCGTACAAAACTCAAGGGAAACAGTTCAACAATTCTGGTTGAGATTCTTGTTTGTAAAAAACAAAATCGCGGACCGCCCGGATGCCGAGGCCCTCGCGGCATTCCGACATAACTGTCACGACGAAGGAATTGGGAGAACCATAGCACGGAGACTTCTTAGAACGTTCACCGAGCTATCCGATATAGTAACAAGGTACTGCGTCATGGAAGACGCCTGGCTGGCTGATCAGCAACACCAGAATCCGAGCCGGGACCACTTCGCATCAAGCGAAGAAGGTAGGCGCCCACGTCGTAATCGACGACCAAAACGCCCCAGCATCGATCGACCCGACGATCTGCCGGCACAGAAGAAAAACCAACCAGGCAGAGGACCAAAATCGATGTTAGACGCGATATTGGATGAACCATGCGCAATCCACTCTATCTCCTCGGACAAACTACCGACGCACAAGCTTTGAGCATGTTGGGTCGTCAGGCAGGTGGCAAAGGGAGGAGTGGAGCTCCTAGACAACCTTGGCACGAACATAAGCCGAGGTATGACTTCAAGTCAGATCGAGCAGCCGTCGAAAGACGAAGAGGCCCTGATGATATACGAGACACACACCTCGAGTAATCAGCGAAAAAGAGCTCTTCGCGAGATCTACCACGTTGATCATGCCGTGACCTCAGATAATATATGGTTGGACGTGCCGATCACCTTCGATCAGGAGGACCAACCCACGGTAACCCGCAACCGAGGAGTTCTGGCCCTCATCCTCGATCCTATCATTGATGGCTATCGATTACATAAAGTCTTGATGGATGGCGGAAGCAGCCTAAACCTCATCTACGAGGACACTTTACAGAAGATGCAGTTTCGACAGATCGCGGATCGAACCAAGTCGGACCACCTTTAGAGCTATAGTCCCAGGAAGGGAAGCACGATGCACCGGCAAAGTCACGCTAGACGTGGTGTTCAGAACATCCGACAATTATCGGACCGAGTTAACCTTCGACATCGTGCCCTACCGAAGTGGCTATCACGTGCTCCTCGGACGAGCCGCGTTCGCCAAATTTCACGCTGTACCACATTACGCCTACATGATGCTCAAAATGCAAGGGCCCAATGGCGTGATCACAATAAAAAGCAACATGGACCGATCACTTAAAGCCGAGCATAATACAGCTGCACTGGCCCTGGAGGCAGAGGCCGAGGCCCTCACGGCTGAGGAATTAGCAGCGCTGGGGGCATCTATCAACAAAGACGATGTCATCCTCGACAAGCGGTCCAAATCAACGTCCTTCAAACCAGCCGACGAGATTGTCAAATTCCAAGTTCATCCCGAGGACCTGTCTAAAACGGCCTCTATAGGAACTCAGCTGGACGCAGGTCTAGACGAAGCACTGCGTGAATTCCTTCGGGAAAATTGGGATATTTTCGCCTGGCACCCCTTGGACATGCCAGGAATCCCAATGAACCTCGCGGAGCACAGCCTCAACATTGTTGAGGGTTTCAGGCCGGTTAAACATGCACTCCGGAGGTTCTCGGATCCAAAGAGGCAGGCAATGGGAGAAGAGCTAGCCAAGTTACTGGAGGTTGGGTTCATCAAAGAGATCAAGCATCCAAACTGGTTGGCAAACTTAGTAATGGTACCAAAGAAGGACAAATCCTGACGCCTATGCGTATATTTTAAAAACATAAACAAGGCTTGCCCAAAGGATTCCTTCCCGCTACCATGAATCGACCAAATCGTTGATGCCACGGCAGGACATGACTTACTATGTTTTCTCGATACCTACTCAGGGTATCACCAGATAAAGATGAAAGAATCCGACCAGGCGGCCACCGCATTCATAACTCCCTACGGGCCATTCTGGTTTAACACAATGCCCTTTGGATTAAAAAATGCTGGTGCGACATACCAGCGCATGATACAGACATGTTTGGAACCACAGATCGGCAAAACACCCGAGGCCTATGTGGACGAAGTGGTTGTCAAAATCAGGTAGTCTAACAAATTTATCGATGATCTTCGGGAAACCTTCAAGCACCTCCGAGCATATAACATTAAGCTTAACCTGGAGAAATGTGTTTTCGGCGTGCCATCCGGCAAACTGCTTGGCTCACCGTGTCCCATAGAGGAATCGAGGCGAATCCCGACAAGATCAAGGCATTGGCTCGGCTGCAAATACCAACAGAGCTCAAGCACATACAGAGATTAGTGGGGTGTGTAGCATCCTTAAGCTGTTTTATTTCACGACTTGGGGAAAGGCCTCTCCCGCTATACAGACTGCTTCGCAGGTAAAGAATTTCAAGTGAACCGAGGAAGCTAGCGCTGCTCTAGAAGAAATTAAGGCGCTCCTGGGCACTAATCCTATCCTCGCCGCCCCTCACCCCGGTGAACCAATGCTGCTTTATATCACATCAACCAATCAAGTCGTCAGCGCAGTCTTAGTCGTCGAGCGCGACATGGACGGTCACAAATTAAAGGTACAAAGGCCGGTGTACTACGTTTCCGAAGGGCTCACCCCATGCAAATCAAGGGACCCGCACTACCAGAAGATAGTATACGCAGTCTTCGTGGCTTCTCGGAAACTTCGGCACTACTTTCAGGAGTGCTCGATCACCGTAGCCTCGGAAGTACCACTAAATGAAATTATTAATAATCGCGACGCCATCGGCCGAATCGCAAAATGGGCCATTGAGCTCTTGCCTATCGAAATCATGTATCGACCATGTCGGGCTATTAAATCCTAGGTACTGGCTGATTTCGTGGCCGAGTGGACTGAGGCCGAGCTCCCTCGAAAGCACAACACCTACTCAAATTGGGTCATGCACTTTGACGGATCCAAAATGCTCACCGGGCTAGGAGCGGGGGTGGTCCGAACCTCGCCAACCGGCGACACCGTCAAATATGTGCTTCAAATCATGTACCCTGACTCCAATAACGCCGCGGAGTATGAAGCGTTGCTTCATGGACTTCAACTCACGGTCTCTATGGGCATCCAGCGTCTCGAGGTCTGAGGTGACTCCAACCTCGTAATCTCCCAGGTTAACGGGGAATTCGACGCAAAGGACCCAAAAATGGCGGCATATCGGAATGCCGTCATGACCCTCTCAGCCCGATTTGAGGGTCTGGAATTTCACCACATCCCAAGGGACAGCAATCAAGCTGCCGATGTTCTCGCCAGGATGGGCACCAAACGAGAGGCAATACCTGAGAACACTTTCCTTGAACGATTGTTTAAACCATCGGTCAAATGGCAAGGTGATGCCGAGCAGCTCGCTCAGATAGCCGAGCAGTCGCAGCCCCAACACATCACCCCACCGGCCATACGGCCAGATAAGCAGATAATCGGGGGCTCGGCGAGAGAAGAGATGCCCTCAGGCCATGAGATCATGGCCGTGATCCCACCCTGGACCAAGCCATTACTCACGTACTTACTACGCAAAGAACTACCCGAAGACCAGACAGACGCACGCCGAATCATTCGATGATTGAAGGCGTACAAAGTCTACGAGGGAGAACTAAACAAACACAACATCACTGGAGTACTCCAGCGCTGCATATCCGAGGAGGAGGGAAAGGAACTCCTCTCGGAAATTCATTCCGGCATGTGTGGCCACCACGCAGCACCTCGGACTTTGGTAAGCAAAGTTTTCCGAGCAGGGTTTTATTGGCCCACTGCGCAAGCCGATGCATGGGAACTTGTTGATGCATGTGTGGGCTGCGAGCTCTTTGCTAAGCAAAGCCACATGCCAGCCACAGCCTTGAGAACCATCCCGATCACCTGGCCATTCACGGTCTGGGGGTTGGACATGGTCGGACCACTCCGAGGAGGAACAGATAAGAAGAAATATATCCTGGTCATGGTTGACAAGTTGACGAAATGGATCGATTCAAAATCGGTGACATCGGCTAAGGCCGAGCCGGTAATTAACTTCATCTCCGGCATAGTACACCGTTTTGGGGTACCCCACAGCATCATTACCGATAATGGGTCCAATTTTACCGCCAAGGAGGTAAAAGACGGGTGTACCAAACGAGGCATTAAGCTTGACTACGCCTCGGTTTATCACCCGCAAACCAACGAACAGGTTGATTGAGCAAATGGCTTAATCTTAAGCGGCATCAAGCCTCGCCTAGTTCGATCTTTGGAAAAATCCGACAACAAGTGGGTCGAGGAGCTCGACTCCGGATTGTGGGGCATGCGCACCACACCTAATAGATCCACGGGCTATACTCCATTGTTCATGGTTTACGGGGCCGAGGCCATACTCCCAAGCGACCTCATTCATGACGCACCTCGAGTACGCATGTACGAGGAGCAGGAGGCAGAGCGAAGTCGGCAGGATGACCTCGACGCTCTAGACGAGGAGCAGGACGTCGCCCGAGCATGCTCAACCTTTTATCAACAGCAGGCACGGCGCTACCAGAATCGGGAGGTCCGAGCAACGGCGTATAACGTTGGACACCTAGCCTTATGACTCTACCCAGACAAGCCAAATCAGCATAAACTTTCCGCTACCTAGGATGGTCCATTTATCATCGACAAGGTGCTCACTGGAGGGGCATATCGGATCCGGAACGTTAGAGAAAACTGCCTGGAGCCGCACCCGTGGAATGCCACCCTGTTGCGCCGGTTTCACGGCTAGTGAAGAATTTCGTCTTTACCACCTTTTTTAGCATTTAAAGCTTTTTTGTCCTTTTTTCTTTCTTTCTTAGGAAGTTTTATTTTTTCGCATAGATTGGAATCGATATATCGTATTACTAATAGCTTTTGTCTCCCTCTGGCTCGACCCAAATAACATGACACGCACGATGTAGCTCATGGCCACACATTGCGTGTCATTGGTTTTAACCAGGGGCTCTTTGAAGCCCCTTGGGGGAAATACTTCGGACATGTCAAAAATCCGATAACTTTTGGTGCACGATCCGTTGTTTGGACCATACCGGGGGCTCTTCGCAGCACCTCGGCGCGCACTCCTCGCATATGTTGAACAATCCGATTAATAGCGCGGCATGGTATCGATGGATATGCCCGCCCTTCCAATATCATTTTTAAGCCACAATATGCATCAATTTTGACTTGAGATCTTTGCCAAGCTGGGTTGCCTGGCTCCTGTGCTTACCCCTTACGTTTCCGCATGTTCGGCTAAGGGTGTAAAGGGAGCACCTCTGCGATTGTTACTTCTGGGGTAAACCCGGTTAAGTACCTTAGGTGGGAGAAGCCGAAAGCTAGCGGTCACGAGACACGAAATTGGTCGGCACGATAGAAGTGAAAATTCTTACCTTTCAACGTTAAGGTAAAAATGTAGGACTCGAACCTACTTTATCGAGCTCACCGCAGCTATAAAAACATCCTCTCAACTACAAGTTGATATGATGGAACACAGTCATAGTAAACACGACACCTCGGAAAAAGGAACCGCTGGAGGAACTCCTTTTTCGACGATATGGTTTTTGTTACACAGCAACACCATATTGCTCTTTGTAGAACTGGCCTTTTGACCCAATGGCCGGATTGCCTTGTTCCATATTGGGTCGCCCGAGGAATCAGGCTAGATACCAGGAACACTCCTCGTCCTATGGCCGAGGAGGTAGAAGCCGATGGCTGATTAACAAAAGTATTTTAAACACAGATACGAGCAAAAAGATGACAAGTTTTAAAATATTTATACATGACATAAGCAGCGTAAACTGCATAAAAAGGTCACTCGAGACCATCTATCAGTTTGTCTAGATAGCAATCCTACTCGGATAGACGGGCGGCAGCCATGACATTCTCGTAATTGACCCTGGGCCTGATCTCCTTTCCCTTACGTCCCTTCGGGCCGACCTCGGCAAGCTCCTCGGTTAGAAGAGAGCGATAGTGAGTCTTCACCATGGCCCAGGCTTCCCAAGCACCTTCTCGGCAGGCCGACACCTTCCATGTCTGGATCCGATCACGTGCCCCTTCAAGGCGTTGAGCGAGGGTGGTCAGATCCCTCAGCACGTTCTCGTTCGGCCATAGAGTCCGAAAGACCTCCTCCGTGGATGATTGGCTAAGCTGGTGTAGCTCGCTGAGCCTCACCATTATGTCTTTTAAAGACATCTTGCCAATCTCACCTGGATCACCGGGTAGGACGGCTACATAATGAACCATGTACGTCTTAGAACGAAAATACATGTTAATAACTAAAAAGTGAACCTGGCAGGATAAATTACCTACCTGCAAGAAATTCGCAGGCCTGTATGTTCTCTTCTTTGGAGGCCGCCAACTACGACTTGAGCTTTTCAATCTCAAGGACCTGTTGATTTTTCTCCTCGACCAGCTTGGCATTATCCTTCTTCGCCTGATTATGCTCGCCGATCGGTCGATTGAGGACTCAGCGATCTGCAGCTTACTGTGATTGCGCATAACGCGCATCCTCTCGAGCCTGCGCCAGTTCCTTAACAAGCTAGCCGATAGTCTCTGCTGCTAATAAATAGTGGAAGATTAGCCTCATAACTAGACCTTTTGTAGTATCCAAATTAAAATTTTACCATGTGCCTCGCGAGTGAATTTCTTGATATCCTTGACCTCCTTTTTGGACTCTGCAAGCTGGGCCTTGACCCGTGCCAACTCCTCGGATAGCAGGTGGGCTTGCTGGAACACCTGCATAAACAGCCGATGCGGTTAGCTTGACAGAATCGATACTTAGGTTGGGCGCTTGCGCCCCACCTAAGGCTCAGGGGCTACTGGATTTCGTGCCTTTATCAAATTATATACTGACACAGGGGCAGGATTTTCATCGACCCCTCCGCCAGGTATAGTTACCCAGCCAAGGGCTCGGGGGCTACTGGACTTTGCGTTTTCGGCGCGACATAAACGCCTTTGGCCACCTCGGCAGAGTGCCTCGGGCATATATAATATCACCGTCTGGTGTAGACGAATAATCCATCGGCATACACACCCGAGGGCTACTGGGTATGGAAATAACTTAGTTTTTGATCTAGCCTCGTTACCTTTAGATCACTCCCGAATGTATCGGCGATCTCCTTGAGCGCCATTCGAGCAGCACCAAGATGCCCGTCCGCCGATCGAAAGGCATTGAATTGCTGATCGGTAAAGATAGGATTGATCAGCGATGCATTCCTTCCACGGTGGCACATCATACTCTCAACCTCTGATTCGGTCGCAGAGTGTGCTCCTGAGGACGCTGGCGGGGGAGCATCTTGAGGCTCCTCATAAGACATGGGTGGGGCAGGAGCTACGTGGCGAGCCGCTGGTTGATCGGGCGCTACTGCAGGATCCGATGCGGGCGGCCTCGAGGCCTCTGACGCATGCGTATTAGAAGCTGGAGGAGGTCTGCAAACTAAAATAAGATTGACCCAGCCAGTTGATGGTAAAGAGAAACCTTCTTAAATATCACGGGAAGGATGCACTTACAGAACGGAGGATGGTGGCTCTTGTGCCGTCGTCTCTTCGGCGGTAGCCTGGCCTGCTACAGGCACTGGATTACCCTGAAGGCCTCCCTCTGCTTGAGCCGAGGCTCGCCTCAAACGCTTAGATCATTGACGCCTCAGGGCCTGAGCATGAGCACCCGTGTTTTGAACCATGCTCGAGGCTGCCCGCTTCCGTGAGGCCTGGCACTGAACGCTGGCCGCGTTGACCACAGGAGGCGGCAATCCTACACGGTCGAAGATGATGGCAACTTCGGTGCCATCAATGCCCTCTTGGTAAAAGGTCCCATCCTTAAAGATGAGATCAGTATGGGTGTCTTCGGACAAGCCAAGGTTGTCTTCGCCGGAGTAGTCCTCGGGCTGTGGAGCAGGGGAGCTCACGGTTTCAACCCATCTTTTCCAACCCTGTTCGGAAAGATTATAAAGTGATCAGGAAGGTATATACCTTGTTCGAAGAAATAAAAACCTCAGATAAGTTGACTCACTGCTTCGATGGGTCTGTAACTAGAGAAGCCATCAAACATCGACTTCTTCACGAGATCAGCCTTTTCCCCCTTGAATAGTCCTTCTAGTGCCGATCCGAGGGCGTCATGACTTTTGAAGCAGCGTCGAATCGACCGGGTCGAGTCGTCGGCCCCGTTATACCGCAACAAAGGATGGACACATTGCTGAAGCGGCTGGACTCCTTGGGCAAGGGCCACCGCCATCACATTTATTAAGGTGAGCCCATGGTGGCCGAGGCAGGATACCTGCGCTGCCAACCTTGCCACCTCGGATCTTCCATCTCGGGACTGGGTCCTCGGACGCCAGTTGTATCGCTTTGTTGGAGGAGTAAGCGAGAAGGAAGGGAGTCCTTGCCGAAGAGGGCCTTCAAGCGGCACGTCGGCAATATAGAACCAATCGCCCTGCCATGTCTCATAATCCTCTTTGGGGGTGCCGACGAGATAACCGGCCCCGTCTATTCTGCATACCTCAGCTCCTCCACATTCAAACATACTGCTGTCACGGGAACGTGGAACCAAGCAGAAATACTTACACTACAAGCTGAAGTGGGCCTCGCACCCGAGGAAGGCCTCGCATAAAGCGACGAAGCAGGCAATGAGGAGGATGGAGCCCGGTGTGAGGTGGTGGAGTTGGATCCCATAAAAGTGCAGAAGACCCCTGAGGAAGGGATGGATCGGAAAACCGAGACCTCGGAGTAGAAAGGGAACAAGGCAAACCCTCTCGTGGGGTTGAGGCGTGGGATAGTTGTCATTAAAGACATCTCCGTCCAAAGAAACAAGCCACGGACGAGTTTGTGCAAACTTCGGATCGGGAAGATACCCTAGGGTAGTGAGGCGATTTAGCTCGCCTTGAGCCATGGCACAACTCTTCCAATCTCCCTCGAGGGCACCGGTTGGACGGGTGGACGAGCTGGCAGCGTTCTCCATGGATCTTGGGCTCCTGAGACGATGCTTGAACTAAGGAGGCTAAGGGATTTTTTTGCGTAGTGGGAAGGCGGGGGAAGTTGATGTTTCTACCTCCTTTTCCTCCGCGATATATGAGAGACGCTGGTCGTGGGGCAACGGGATGCTTTGAGTCCTATGGTGGTAAAACCGCTCGTTTTCCCAGGCGTCGTGCCATACATGCAGACGCAAATCGAGGACAAACATTAATGATGCCGCTAAAAGCTTGTAACGGGGCCTACCCCAGCCCGCCTGATTGGATATATCATAAGTGGGACCCTAGCAAGGTGGCCTGCTCGAAAGACCGATTGAGTGGACCCATCAGCGTGTCCTCAGACAACGCTTACTTAGTTCCTGAGTGGTCCTCGTTGGTTCAGACACTTCAGATCCATAGGTGTCCACGGACACGGGATCAACCCGGACGATAGAAGCATCAAGTTTATCGAACTCGCCTACGAAGCCGAAGACCGGACACGAAGCCACACTTCCGAGGAGTCAGTCAATGTCCTCGGCTTGAAGACCAGTTCAGGGGCTACTGACGGTGTCCTGGACTAGGGGGTACTAACCACGTCGGCCCCCCGATCATGGGCTGGGCCGAAGACCCCCAGATAACTAACGAATAGGCCACGATGGCTCAGGCTCCACGGCGTGCTCAAGATGGAATCCACCGAAGACTTGGCACATACTCCAAGACATGTTCAAATCATCGACTTGTTTATCCCTTAATGTAACCGACTTAGATGTAACCCTAGTGACCCCCAGTGCCTATATAAGCCGAGGGGTTTTGGACCATAGGGTAGATTCAATCACATACGATCTTGAGGTAGATCATCCTGTACTCTATACTCCATCACAATCAATACAATCAAAGCATGACGTCGGGTTTTACCTCTTCGAGAGGGCCCGAACCTAGGTAAAACATCGTGTCCCTCTTTGTCCTGTTACCATCTAGCTAAGATCACCAGCTTGGGACCCCCTACCCGAGATCCACCGGATTCGACTCCAACACCTGTGTTGCCGGGCTGGCCTCTGGTTGGCAGTCAATGCGCACCATGGCCTCGTGTTGCCATGGCCTTCGGCCCTCCCATAGCTCCGCTCCGGCTAGACCTGCACGGCTCGTCCCGCTCCTCTGGTTAGGAGCTTCGGTGGTGTGGTGGCCAGCCTGCCCCACATGCAAGGTGGAGGAGGCACTGCCGGGTGAAAACTCTGTCGATGGCGACGCCCGTGGGCGCCATTTTTCTTGATCGGGGGCGTCAGATTGGCATCGTCTTCCTTCCCTCATTTGCAGTCGGTTCCCGGGAGAAATCCCAGATCCAGATTTTCTTGGATCGGACAATGTCGATGTCCTTGCCCCATCTCCTCTTTTGGGGCATCGTCTTGAGGATCGCACTGCTCCGAGTGGTATCCTTTCGCCGCTTTGCCGCCCCCCTCAAGATGGCTCTTGGTAGGGCTTTGTTCACGACAACCTAGGTGGTGCTTGCCTGGACGTCCTGGGGTGGCCGCGGCGGCACGTCGCCATTCAACCTTGGCGGTGGTACACCGGTGCCGTGCCCTTCTGTCTCGGTTGCGTTATGTACTTCGGCTTCGCCAGCGGCACACCGGTGCCACCGCATGATCTCGGCTGTCCAACGCCCTTCGATCATGCCATCGATGCTCCTCGGCGCACGTGTGCTTTTTTGTCTTCGTCTTGTAGGGCTAATTTCATGGTGGCTCGAGCGTCGCTTGCTTGGATGTCCTTGGGAGGCCACGAGTGGTGCGTTCCCTTTGGGCCTCAGTGGCAGTACACCGGTGTCGCGCCTTTCGGTCTCGGTGGCGTGCTGTCTTTTGGCTTCGCCTGTGGCACACTGGTGTCACCGCACGATCTCGGCTATCCGACGCCCTTCGATCGTGCCAACGATGTTCCTCTGTGAGCTCTGCTATGGTGCCTACCTTTTCTCCCTTGCCCTTCAGGTGGTGTTTTGTACGTGGGTGACGAGGTCCTCTGTTGAGCTCCTTGTCTGGCCTTCGGCTTCAGGTGTCAGCTGCCGGGGGGGGAGGTCAGTTTGGCTTCTCGAGCCATCCTCCCCTTTCGTCTTTGTCTTTCTTCTAGTGTTTGGCTCTCGTCTTGGGTGCCCACCTCTGTATTTTTCCTTTGCACCTCGGGTGCATACTCATGTATTTGTATTGAGTGCCAAGTTATCTTTCGAGTTGGAATATAACAAGCGGTGGGGTTTATCCCCCCCCCCCGCCGTCAGTCTAAAAAAAATATTGGCACTTTTTTTAAGAAAAACGGGGAGGACTTCCCCGGCCCCATTGTTCAGAAAGAAGCCAGCGAAACAGGTCCATAAAAGTTTTGCAACAAAGGAAAATGCTGCAGTGTATCTGAAAATGACATCAGGATACACATATTAAGACTGTCTATGCCAGGCGATCTGGCACTGCAGCCGGCAACCAGGAAGCGGCTTCCAAGATGGAGACATGGCACTCTATTGCAGCTTCAGCGCAGGCTCCATGCTTGAGGGGCCGCTGAAAGCACATTTGCTCCCTTGGTGATTTTGGTAATTAATAACAACATATAAGTCATTGAACTAATGTTTCCACTAAGTATATTTCAGGAAATGTTCAATGATAGGATTGGCAAAAGGACTGTGGAGATTGTGGAATACCCCAAGATTCAAGGAAATAGGTTGGCAAAGCTTCAAGGAAGAGGACTCTACATTTTACATTTGTGAGAAATCACTTTGAGTCCATAGGAAAGCCAATACTATTAAAAGGGGGTAAGGTTTTGTTGGTGAACAAAATGCTCATACGTGCACAAGTGATAGTCACGAAAAACACCCACAAGCTCTCCCACCAAAGTCTGTCCAAAGCCAAATACTCAAAATCGGTGCAACCAACATTTCCATCCCGGTGCCACCGATTCTCAACCTCAGACAGACTCAGCCAAACCCTAGCGACTTCCGTGCAACCGATTCAATCCCGGTGCCACCGAGTATAGGTTGCCAACTCTCTGTTACGCAAATTCACAATATCGGTACCACCGAGATTGTTGGATCGGTGTCACCGAGATTGTCAATCTGACCGTTGGTCACCTTATCGATGCAACCGAGTTTCCTATATCGGTCTCACCGAGATTCAAAAGTTGCCACCTTTTGGTCACTTCGGTACCACCGAGATTTACACATCGGTGTCACCGAGTTTGTCATTTTGTGTGTAACGATTGGATTTTTGGGGATACCTATATATACCCCTCCACCACTACCTACTCGAAAGAGAAGCACTCAGAACTATTCCATACTTGCCCCATCCAGTTTTCTGAGAGAGAACCACCTACCCTTGTGTTGAGGTCAAGATCTTCCACTCCAACCATATGGATCTTGATTTCTAGCCTCCCCAAGTTGCTTTCCACCAATCCCGTCTCTTCCACCAAGCCAAATCTGTGAGAGAGTGATTGTGTGTTGAGGAGTCTATCATCTTGAAGCACAAGAGCAAGGAGTTCATCGACATTACCGAGCCTATTACCTTTTGGAGGGTGTTGCCTCCTAGATTGGTTAGGTGTCGCTTGGGAGCCTCCTACTTCGTGTTGTGGAGTTGAACGAAGAAGTTTGTAAGGGCAAGGAGATCGCCTACTTCGTGAAGATCTACCCATAGTGAGGCTAGTCCTTCGTGGACGGAAGCCGTTATGGAATAGTCAAGGCTGCTACTTCATGGACCCTTATGGGTGGAGCCCTCCGTGGACTCTCGCGACCGTTACCCTCCGTGGGTTGAAGACTCCATAAACGTGGACGTACGATAGCACCAGCTATCGGAACCACGGGAAAAAAATCATCGTGTCTACAATTGCGTTTGATCTTCCTACCGTATCCTTTACTACTCATGCTTGTTGTTACTTTTCGCTGCTATACTCTTAGATATGCATGTGTAGGGTGTACTTGACTTGCCATGAAATGCTAAAACTGCCAACTCTAAAATTTGGGAAAAGGCAAACCTTTTATTTGGTCAAGTAGTCTAATCACCCCCCCCCCTCTCTAGACATACTTTCGGTCCTACAAGTGGTATCAGAGCTTTGGTCTCCATTGCATTGGTCTCACAACCTAGGAGAGTATGGCGTCTAGTGAGGGTAATTATCACCGTAGAGGTCCGTACTTTGATGGCACTAATTTTGCTAGTTGGAAGCACAAAATGAAAATGCATATTCTTGGTCATAACCCCGCCGTTTGGGCTGTTGTTCGTGTTGGCTTGCAAGGTGAATTCTTTGGAGACGGAAAGGAACCGGATCGTGAAGCGACCGCGGAAGAATTGAAGATGTTGCAATACAACGCTCAAGCATGCGACATTCTATTCAACTGCCTATGCCCAGAAGAATTCAACAAAATCAGCCGTCTTGAGAATGCAAAAGAGATTTGGGATACTTTGGTTGATATGCACGAAGGAACCGAGTCCGTGAGAGAATCCAAGTTGGATATTCTTTAAGGTCAGCTTGACAAGTTCAAGATGAAGGATGGTGAAGGAGTCGCAGAGATGTACTCTAGGCTAGCTCTCATCACCAATGAGATTGCCGGCTTAGGAAGCGAAGAAATGACTGACAAATTCATCATCAAGAAGATACTTAGAGCTTTGGATGAGAGATACGACACCGTGTGCACATTGATCCAAATGATGCCCAACTACAAAGATCTCAAGCCTACGGAAGTCATTGGAAGGATTGTTGCTCATGAGATGACACTCAAATACAAGGAAGAGCTTCATCACAAGTCTAGCGGTGCTTACAAAGCCACAAGTGATGCTCCCGCAACCTCAAGCAACAACATTGTCACCAATGAAGAGATAAGCCTCATGGTCAAGAAATTCAACAAGTTCTACAAGAATAGAGGCAAAGAAAGAAGCTCCAACTCAAGATATGATGAGAAGCGTTCGTCAAGTCGTAACCGCAATTGCTACAATTGTGGGAAGCCCGGACACTACTCCAATGAGTGCACGGCTCCCTACAAACGAAGAGAAGAGTCACCAAGAAGACGAAGCTCAAGGAATGAATCACCTCAAAGAGAGAGAAGGAGTAGAGATGATCGTTATGAACGAAGACACTCAAGGAGAAGTAGGGATTCGGAGAAGAAGGACAAGTACACCGAGAGCTACACAAGAAGGAAACATCAAGCTCATGTTGGTGAATGGGTTTCCGGCTCCGACTCCGACGACAACTCCGAGAGAAGCTATCACTCCGACTCCGACTATATTCAAGATGATGGTGTTGCCGGAATTGCTCTAGTGACTACCAACTCCCATGATCTATTTGACTCACCAAACGAAGGGAATGGAAGTTGCTTCATGGCTAAAGGCCCCAAGGTATCACACCCCTAGTATCTTGATTTCAATAGTGATGAAGATGATTTGCTTTGTGATGATGACTTGGTCATTGATAAAACTAGTGATGTTAGTCAAAATGAACTTGATAATTCTCATGCTAGTCAAGATAAGTCAATTGATGATGATAAGATGAAAATAGAAGAACTAACTAAAGAACTAAACACTCTTAAGTTAGCTCATGAATCTACTCTTGAAGATCATAGAGAGCTTGTAAGAACTCATGAGAAGCTACGCTTCGAGAAGCTCAACTTGGAGCAAGATCATGAGTTTCTTAAAGCTATCAATGACGATCTCCGAAAGAAGACTTCATCTTATCTAGCCAAACGACTACTCTTGTCTACTTTCATGCCACAAGTTAAATCTAAACAAACTAGTAACAAAGGCAAGAATGCTTCTTCATCTAGTAGCAACAATAAAAATGCTAAACCCAATGATGTTGCTTCTAGTAGTTCTATTGATTCCACTAATGATGTTTCTCTTAGCCAAGTTACACTTGAGCAAGAAAATGCTTTATTGAAAGGAATTATAGAAAAAGGTATCTACAAGAGTCTTGCCGGGTGTAAGCAATTTGAGGAAATTGTACGCAAGCACGGAGGATACCGGAAGAATCGTGGTGTTGGCTACTTCAACGCAAATGGAGTTGAATGGGAAGAAGGTAAATATCCCGAGCCCAAGTTTGTTCCTCAAAAGGAGAAGTATAAAAATACTCTTCCCAAGGGGACAAGCACTCAAGATGACCTTCCACCACAAGACCACAAGATCAAGGGCAAGAACAAGCTTCAAGAGGACATTGACTCATATGAAGATGGACCCCTAGCTATGGTGGAGTGGGTTCCCAAGGCTACGTCAAGCTCAACTTCTACAAAGGCTACTACAACACCAAGGATCCCCATCAACTTGATGTGGGTCCCCAAGAAGAAGAACTAGAGAGTTCTTGAGGGGTGACTCCGCCAATGAAATTCACTCACATTCATTATTGGCAAGAATTATTTGCAATCAACATCAACCCTATGCAATAGTTCAAGGAGTCACACATTCCCTCAAAGGTAAGCAAGGGACAAGGTAATCAACAAATCAATGGACATCATTACACATGCTTTGCACTCCATGTCCATAGATATCCTTGTATTTGTCTCTTGTGTGTTGGGATTAACCCATGTAGGTGAGAAGAGTAAGGAAACAACAAGGATGCTCCCAACTCTTGGTGATCTTCATCAACCTTGAGCATCCACCACTACCTCACCAACATGAAGTCTTCATCGACAAAACCCAAGGTTAGTTTATCCCTCTTATGGGGGGATGTCACATCAAGGGGGAGCTTTACTCTAAGACTTGAGTTAAAGCATCTCTTAGTATGTGACAACATTAAATGCTTTATGTAAAAGTGGTAACCCCACTTGTGCTTAAACGATGAGTATGACCTATGATCAAGTATTCTTACTTGGCTCCTAAGTCAAATACTCATATATAGATGACTTCGTCATCGCCCTAGTGCTTGTTAGATGCTAGTGTGTATGTGCATGTTTGTCATGATTTCATTTGACATCTTATTGTGTGAGCATGTTGGTCTGCATTTATTTTCTCATTCGAGGACATCCAATTGTTGCTATTTGGCTTTTGTTTTATCTTTTGCCAATTGGATGGACAAGAATGCCTAGGACCACTCTTTAGCTATCTATGCTTTCTCACCTCATATTCTATTCATGCTGCATCACAAAATTTGAACAAGTAGTTTTCGATCCCTCTGTGTGTGGAGCACTCGGAGTTCCGTATCGACAAGGACTGACCATTAAAACCTCCCAAGTGCATCTCGGTGGAACCAACCCCAAAATCTCGGTCTCACCGAATGCCTAGGGTTGATCTGGTTTTCTATCTCGGTACTACCGATTCCATATTCTCGGTTACACCGAGTTTCCCTGTCAGCTGACAGTTGAGGAACTCGGTGACACCGACAATTTAGACTCGGTATCACCGACAGTGAAGGGTATATAGTCTGTGGTCCCGACGGTTCGAAATTTCAATATTCAAATCGTCGTGCCTCAAACCCTAAGCTGCCGCAAAAGGACCCCCTGGTCATCGCCTTGCCTTCCCGAGCCTCTCCGCCGCTGGGAATCCTCGCCGTCGACGGGCATCTTCGCCGCCATCGCCGCCGTAGCGGATCCGTCACCGAGCTAGGGTACGGATTCGATCTTTCTTGCGCTCCCATCTGATTCTTGCGCAATAAAGTTGTTTTTCTCTATAAGCCACCGTTTGCTCATCGTTCTATCCACGAGAAAACTCCGTAGATTAGCGAACCATCGATTTTCTAGGGTTTGCCTTCCGCCCGATGGAACTCGGTAGAACCGAAGTGAACAAATCGGTCTCACCGATTTGTCTGTCTGTGTTGCTGATAACTGTCTCGGTGAAACCGAGTACTTCTTTTCGGTCCCACAGAAAAGAGTGCCAAGTTTCTGTTAATGAGATAGTCAGTCTCGGTGGCACCGACAATTTTACTTCGGCTGTAGCGATTTGCATGTGACAGAATGCAAAACTTTAAAAATCTTTTGTTCAATCTTTCAAAAACCAGCCACATTTTGTGATGACTTATCCTTTTCTGCTCCTCTAATATTCTATTCACAGGGTCAGTATGTCAAGTGCTGAGGACAGTGAGAACAACTTTAGAGAGAAGAGTGTTGAATTGGATTCTGGTACTAGTCCTGAATCTAGTTCATCTTCAGATCCAGGCACCCCCAGATCTCATGGGTTACCCAAGGCTGCTACAAGGGCCAGGAAGAAGCTGAATTCAGATGAGGAGGATTCAGACTTCGTTCCAGAAGAGATTCTTGCTAAGAAGCAAGAAAAGGCTGCCAAGAAAGCTGCAAATGAAGCTACCTCTTCAAGGAGAGCTGTCAGGAAAGTGTATGCTAGCTCTGAGGCTATGAGAGCACCTGAAGGTGCTAGGACAAAGATGGCTCTTCACCTTGAGTCACCCCCTAAGAAGGCAGGGGAGAAGAAGGGTGCTAGGAAGAGGATAGTCTATGTCACTGGCAGGCAGACCTCCATGCTTGAGGACCCTGAGGAGGCTGCTGCTGCTGCTGCTGAGGAGGAGGAAGAACATGTTGAGAAAGCCCCTCCCAAGAAGAAAAAGAAGCTTATGGCTGATGCTATGCCAAAGACTGGCACATCCAAGAGCACTAAATCTGCACCCAAGAAGCCTGCTGCTGAGAAGCCCAAGAGATTGTCCAGACAAATTCCAGCATCTGAGAAGAACAAAGGGACTGCCTCCAGAGTTGATGATGAGGATGCTATGTCTGCCCTAATGAAGCTTAGGCCACACCTTCCAGTACATAATGCCAGCTACCCACTTGCTGAGGATATGAAGAAGAGGAAGGACTCTGGCTTGAGGGCATGGAGAGCTGCTGATCCATATGCCCAAAGGAAGAAGACAGCTGTGGACTACAGATTCTTCACCAGAGAGCAATAGGATTTCTATGAAACTGTGCTGTTTGACAAGAGTCCAGCTGTGAGCGATATGCGGTATGTGGACTGGAAATTCATCAAGGAGAATGAGGACTATTTTCCAAATGTCCAAGATAATTTCCACTGCATTGGTTTGGATGAGTTTGTTGGCAAAGAGTTCACTACTTGGAATGATGAGATGATCATGCAATTCTACTCCACTGCACATTTCTATGGAGATGGTAGGATTGTATGGATGACTGAAGGTGCAAGGTATGAGTCTACTGTTGAGAAGTGGGCTGAAATCTTAGGAGTCCCAGAGGTACAGGATGGTGACCTGGATGTCTACTCAGAATCCAAGGCAAACCACAATGCTATGGCCAACATGTACAATGAGATTCCTGCTGCTAATGTGAAGTCTCACAGTCTAGGATCTATCTACTTTCTTCAGGCTGGTCTCCTCACCATGAACACCATTCTGAGGCATACCTTGATGCCCAAGTCAGGAGATGACAAGATGATCCGAGGCTACTCCATTAACATGTTGATCCACCTCGACAGACACACCAGGATCAGAGTCATGGATTTGATTGTTGAGACAATCAAGAGGGTTGCTGCTGATCAGAAGCGCTCTTGCTGTTATGCACCCTACATCCAGATGCTCATCAACTCAAAGTTGGAGAAGCACATATTTGCTCTAGATCGTCCCCACTTGCCCCTACAGCCAGATCTCGAGGACAACGTTGTGGTGATGAACCTAGATCATCCCACTTCAGCTGCAGCTCAGGCAGAGGCAGAGGCAGCTAGAGCCACTAGTGCTCAGGTCCCCAGATCCAGGAACGAGAAAATGGATCTTTTGATCTCATCAGTTCAGGGCATGAAGAAGGACATTAAGGGGATTCTGGACTACCAGAACAGTCTTGTGAGGATCTTCGAGAACAGGATCAAGACCCTTAATGATAAGGTGGATGGGCTGACTAAGACAATAAATGAGCTCAAGAAGGAAGTTGACTCAGTGCCTCTTCCTCAGACTTCTTCTAATGATGATGATGAGGATGGTTCTCCTCTCAGGGCAGGCACACAGTTTACCACTCAGGCCAGATCAGCCACTGTGCCAGCTCCAGACTTGAGGCCCTCTTCATCAGCTCCTCCTACTGTCACCTCAGCTCCTGCTCCATCAGTTTCAGTTCCTCCAGTTGCCACACCAACTCCATCCACGACATCTGCAGAGATCTTCGCCGACGATGTTCTCTCGACTCCTTCATCAACAACCGGAGGAGATCAGCCCAAGAACGCTTAGATATATGCCTTTGAACTTTTTGGTAACTTGTTGCCAAAGGGGGAGAAGTGTATATAGATCTTTAGGCTTCGAGTGAGAGAGCGTTTGGTGTTTATTGTTTTTTCAAAACATTTGATCTTTTGGTTGCTTGTGATACATGTTTGTGGTGTTTGATCATACGCGTTATGTGTGATGCTACTATTTGCTATCATCTTAATGCTTATGAGATGATCTTTCACCTTTGCTTGATTGTGTTGTGCTATGATGTTCATTCTAATTACTCTCGCACACCACCAAGATGTATGTGACATGGAAGAAGTGCCCCATGTACCTAATCGATTGTGCATTTGCATTCAAACGCAAATTCAAAATAATGCACAAATTTAGGGGGAGCTCTTCCTTATCACATACTTCTCAAAGCGACGATTATATTCATTGATTATATCATATGTCGAAGCTTTGATCTATATGTTTTCATCAATTACCAAAAAGGGGGAGATTGAAAGCACATTTTCTCCCTTGGTGGTTTTGGTAATTAATAACAACATATAAGTCATTGAACTAATGTTTCCACTAAGTATATTTCAGGAAATGTTCAATGATAGGATTGGCAAAAGGATTGTGGAGATTGTGGAATACCCCAAGATGCAAGGAAATAGGTTGACAAAGCTTCAAGGAAGAGGACTCTACATTTTACATTTGTGAGAAATCACTTTGAGTCCATAGGAAAGCCAAGACTATTAAAAGGGGGTAAGGTTTTGTTGGTGAGCAAAATGCTCAAACGTGCACAAGTGATAGTCACCAAAAACACCCACAAGCTCTCCCACCAAAGTCTGTCCAAAGCCAAATACTCAAAATTGGTGCAACCAACATTTCCATCCCGGTGCCACCGATTCTCAACCTCAGACAGACTCAGCCAAACCCTAGCCACTTCGGTGCAACCGATTCAATCCCGGTGCCACCGAGTTTAGGTTGCCAACTCTCTGTTACGCAAATTCACAATATCGGTACCACCGAGATTGTTGGATCGGCGTCACCGAGATTGTCAATCTGACCGTTGGTCACCTTATCGGTGCAACCGAGTTTCCTATATCGGTCTCACCGAGATTCAAAAGTTGCCACCTTTTGGTCACTTCGGTACCACCGAGATTTACACATCGGTGTCACCGAGTTGGTCATTTTGTGTGTAACAGTTGGATTTTTCGGGATGCCTATATATACCCCTCCACCACTACCTACTCGAAAGAGAAGCACTCAGAACTATTCCATACTTGCCCCATCCAGTTTTCTGAGAGAGAACCACCAACCCTTGTGTTGAGTTCAAGATCTTCCACTCCAACCATATGGATCTTGATTTCTAGCCTCCCCAAGTTGCTTTCCACCAATCCCATCTCTTCCACCAAGCCAAATCTGTGAGGGAGTGATTGTGTGTTGAGGAGTCTATCATCTTGAGGCACAAGAGCAAGGAGTTCATCGACATTACCGAGCCTATTACCTTTTGGAGGGTGGTGTCTCCTAGATTGGTTAGGTGTCGCTTGGGAGCCTCGTACTTCATGTTGTGGAGTTTATCCAAGAAGTTTGTAAGGGCAAGGAGATCGCCTACTTCGTGAAGATCTACCCATAGTGAGGCTAGTCCTTCGTGGACGGAAGCCGTTATGGAATAGTCAAGGTTGCTACTTCGTGGACCCTTATGGGTGGAGCCCTCCGTGGACTCTCGCGACCGTTACCCTCCGTGGGTTTAAGACTCCATAAACGTGGACGTACGATAGCACCACCTATCAGAACCACGGGAAAAAAATCATCGTGTCTACAATTGCGTTTGATCATCCTACCCTATCCTTTACTACTCATGCTTGCTGTTACTTTCCGCTGCTACACTCTTAGACATGCATATGTAGGGTGTACTTGACTTGCCATGAAATGCTAAAACTGCCAACTCTAAAAATTGGGAAAAGGCAAACCTTTTATTTGGTCAAGTAGTCTAATCACCCCCCCTCTAGACATACTTTCGGTCCTACAGCCACACAGTGGCACGTGTATTTGGAGCTACCTCGCCAAGAATGGGTGGGAGGCAGGAGGATGGGGGCTCTAGGTATTGGGGAACGTTGCATGGGAAACAAATTTTTTTCCTACGAACACCCAAGATCTATCTATGAAGATAAGCATCTACGAGAGGAGAGACCGGATCCACATACCCTTGTAGATCGCTAAGCGGGAAGCGTTAAGAAACGCGGTTGATGTAGTCGAACGTCTTCGCGATCCAAATCCCAAACCGTCCCGCGATCCAATCACGATCTAGCGCCGAACGAACGGCACCTCCGCGTTCAGCACACGTACAGCTCGATGCGATCTCCGCCTGCTTGATCGAGCAAGCGAGGGCGGAGAGGTAGATGAGTTCTCCGGCAGCACGACGGCGTGGCGGCGGTGGTGGTGGAGCTGATCCGGCAGAGCTTCGCTAAGCAACACCGAGACCGATCTAGTGGAGAAACTGATCTAGAGGGACGGATAGTGACATGCAGAAAACAATAGCAACAAACTGACACGATCATATGCTACGTTCATAGTTTGGGTCTTGTCCATCACATCATTCTCCTAATGATGTGATCTCGCTGTCAAATGACAACTCATGTCCATGGCTAGGAAACCATAACCATCTTTGATCAACGAGCTAGTCCATCAGAGGCTTACTAGGGACACATCGTTGTCTATGTACCCACACATGTATTTGAGTTTCCAATCAATACAATTGTAGCATGGATAATAAACATTTATCATGAACAAGGAAATATAATAATAACCATTTTATTATTGCCTCTAGGGCATATTTCCAACAGTCTCCCACTTGCACTAGAGTCAATAAGCTCACATCACTATGTGATTTACATTGTAACGAATCTAACACCCATACAGTTCTGGTGTTGATCATATTTTGCCCGTGGAAGAGGCTTAGTCAACGGGTCTGCAACATTCAGATCCGTGTGTACTTTGCAAATATTTATGTCACCCTCCTCGATTTGATCGCGGATGGAGTTGAAGCGTCGCTTTATGTGTCTGGTCCTCTTGTGAAACCTTGGTTCCTTGGCTAGAGCAATGGCACCAATGTTATCACAGAACAGAGTCATTGGGTTCAGTGCACTGGGCACAACTCCAAGATCCGTCATGAACTGCTTCATCCAGACACCTTCCTTCGCCGCCTCCGAGGCAGCTATGTACTCCGCTTCGCATGTAGAATCAGCTACCACGCTTTGCTTGGAACTGCACCAGCTTACCGCTCTACCATTCAGAATATATACATATCCGGTTTGAGACTTAGACTCATCCGGATCTGTGTTAAAGCTAGTATCAACGTAACCCTTTACGACGAGCTCTTGATCACCTCCATAAACGAGAAACATTTCCTTAGTCCTTTTCAGGTACTTCAGGATATTCTTGACCGCTGTCCAGTGCTCCATTCCTGGATCACTTTGAAACCTCCCTGCCATGCTTATGGCGAGGCTGACATCTGGTCTAGTGCACAGCATCGCATACATGATAGAGCCTATAGCTGAAGCATAGGGGATGACACTCATCTTTTCTCTATCCTCTGTAGTCGCTGGGCATTGAGTCTTACTCAACTTAACACCTTGTAACACAGGCAAGAACCCTTTCTTGGACTGATCCATTTTGAACTTCTTCAAAACTTTATCAAGGTATGTGCTCTGTGAAAGTCCTATTAAGCGTCTCGATCTATCTCTATAGATCTTGATGCCTAATATGAAAGCAGCTTCTCCTAGGTCCTTCATTGAAAAACTCTTGTTCAAATATTCCTTCACGCTTTCCAAAAATTCTATATCGTTTCCAATCAGCAATATGTCATCCACATATAATATTAGAAACGCTATAGAGCTCCCACTCACTTTCTTGTAAATACAAGCTTCTCCATAAACTTGTATAAACCCAAACGCTTTGATCACCTCATCAAAGCGCTTATTCCAACTCCGAGATGCCTGCACCAGTCCATAAATGGATCGCTGGAGCTTGCAAACTTTGTCAGCATTTTCTGGATCGACAAAACCTTCTGGTTGCATCATATACAACTCTTCCTCAAGGAAACCGTTGAGGAACGCTGTTTTGACATCCATCTGCCAAATTTCATAATCGAAAAATGCAGCTATTGCCAACATGATTCTGACGGACTTAAGCATCACTACGGGAGAGAAAGTCTCATCGTAGTCAATTCCTTGAACTTGTGAAAAACCCTTTGCCACAAGTCGAGCTTTATAGACGGTGACATTACCATCCGCGTCTGTCTTCCTCTTAAAGATCCATTTATTCTGAATGGCCTTCCGCCCTTCAGGTAATACTTCCAAAGTCCACACTTTGTTTTCATACATGGATCCAATCTCGGATTTCATGGCCTCTAACCATTTGTCGGAATCCGGGCCCACCATCGCTTCTCCATAGCTCGTAGGTTCATCGTTGTCCAACAACATGACCTTCAAGACAGGGTTACCATACCACTCAGGAGTAGTACGTGCCCTTGTCGACCTACGAGGTTCGAAAGTAACTTGATCCGAAGCCTCATGATCATCATCATTAGCTTCCTCTTCAACTGGTGTAGACTCCACAGAAACATCTTTCTGTGCTGCGCTACTCTCCGGTTGAAACACAGGTTCAACAACCTCTTCAAGTTCTATCTTCCTCCCACTCAATTCTTTCGAGAGAAACTCTTTCTCAAGAAATGACCCGATCTTAGCGACAAAAACTTTGCCTTCGGATCTGAGATAGAAGGTATACCCAACCGTCTCTTTTGGGTATCCTATGAAGACGCATTTCTCCGCTTTGGGTTCCAGCTTTTCAGGCTGAAGCTTTTTGACATAAGCATCGCATCCCCATACTTTAAGAACCGACAACTTTGGTTTCTTGCCAAACCACAGTTCATACGGCGTCGTCTCAACGGATTTAGATGGTGCCCTATTTAAAGTGAATGCAGCTGTCTCTAATGCATAACCCCAAAACGATAGTGGCAAATCGGCAAGAGACATCATAGACCGCACAATATCCAATAAGGTACGATTACGACGTTCAGACACACCATTACGCTGTGGTGTTCCAGGTGGCGTCAACTGTGAAACAATTCCACAATGTCTTAAGTGATTGCCAAACTCATAACTCAGATATTCTCCTCCTCGATCAGATCGTAGGAATTTAATCTTCTTGTTACGATGATTCTCAACTTCACTCTGAAATTGCTTGAACTTTTCAAACGTTTCAGACTTATGCTTCATTAAGTAAATATACCCATATCTACTTAAGTCATCGGTGAAGGTGAGAAAATAACGATATCCACCACGCGCCTCAATGCTCATCGGACCGCACACATCAGTATGTATGATTTCCAACAAGTCACTTGCCCGTTCCATTGTTCCAGAGAACGGGGTTTTAGTCATCTTGCCCATGAGGCATGGTTCACATATGTCAAGCGATTCAAAATGAAGTGACTCCAAAAGTCCATCAGCATGGAGCTTCTTCATGCGTTTTACACCAATATGACCTAAGCGGCAGTGCCACAAGAAAGTGGTACTATCATTATCAACTTTACATCTTTTGGCATCAATGTTATGAACATGTGTTTCATTACTATCGAGATTCAATAACAATAAACCCCTCACATTGGGTGCATGACCATAAAAGATATTACTCATATAAATAGAACTACCCTTATTCTCTGATTTAAATGAGTAACCGTCTCGCAATAAACAAGATCCAGATATAATGTTCATGCTTAACGCAGGCACTAAATAACAATTATTCAGGTTCATCACTAATCCCGATGGTAGTCGAAGAGCGAGCGTACCGACGGCGATCACATCAACCTTGGAACCATTTCCCACGTGCATCGTCACTTCGTCCTTTGCCAGCCTCCGTCTATTCCGTAGTTCCGGCTTTGAGTTGCAAATGTGAGCAACCGAACCGGTATCAAATACCCAGGCACTACAACGAGAGTTGGTAAGGTACACATCAATAACATGTATATCATATATACCTTGTTTGGTGTTGGCCGCCTTCTTGTCGGCCAGATACTTGGGGCAGTTCCGCTTCCAGTGACCAGTTCCCTTGCAATGAAAGCACTCAGTTTCTGGCTTGGGTCCAGCCTTGGGTTTCTTCACGGGAGGGGAAAAAGCTTTGCCACTCTTCTTGGAGTTACCCTTCTTGCCCTTGCCATTTTTCTTGAAACTAATGGTTTTATTGACCATCAACACTTGATGCTCCTTCCGGATTTCAGACTCAGCGAATTTCAGCATCGCAAACAGCTCGTCGACTGACTTGTTCATCCCTTCCATGTTATAGTTCAACACGAAGCTTTTGTAGCTAGGTGGCAGTGATTGAAGAACTCTGTCAGTGATCGCCTCTGCCGGAAGGAGCATCCCCAATTCGGCCAGACGGTTGGAATACCCAGACATTTTGAGTATGTGTTCACTGACAGACCCGTTCTCCTCCATCTTGCAAGCATAGAACTTATTGGAGGTCTCATACCTCTCGATCCGGGCATTCTTCTCAAAGATAAACTTCAATTCATGTAACATCTCATATGCTCCATGATGTTCAAAACGTCTTTGAAGTCCCGTTTCTAAGCCATACAACATAGCACATTGAACTAATGAGTAATCATCCGAACGCGACTGCTAGGCGTTCACAACGTCTGTAGACGACACCGGAGTGGGTGGCTCACCTAGCGGTGCATCAAGGACATAAGACTTCTGGGAAGCCGTGAGGATAATCCTCAGATTACGGGCCCAGTCTACAAAGTTACTTCCATCATCTTTCAGCTTGGCTTTCTCTAGGAACGCATTGAAATTCAGGGGAACTACTGCGCGAGCCATTGATCTACAACATAAAATTTGTTCAAGATAATGAGTTTAGTTAATCATATTACTTAAAAACTCCCACTCAAATTGACATCCCTTCGGTCATTCGAGTGCTACATGATCCAAATTCACCAACCCAAGTCCGATCATCACGTGAGATGAGGTGGTTTCAATGGTGACCATCTCCATGTTGATCATATCTACTATATGACTCATGTTCGACCTTTCGGTCTCTTGTGTTCCGAGGCCATGTCTGTACATGCTAGGCTCGTCAAGTTTAACCCAAGTGTTCTGCATGTGCAAAACTGGCTTACACCCGTTGTATGCGAGTGTAGAGTCTATCACACCCGATCATCATGTGGTGCTTCGAAACGACGATCCTTCGCAACGGTGCACACTTGGGGAGAACACAATTTTATCTTGAAATTTTAGTGAGGGATCACCTTATAATGCTACCGTCGTCCTAAGCAAAACAAGGTGCATAAAAGGATTAATATCACATGCAAATCATATGTGACATGATATGGCCATGAACTTGCGCTTTTGATCTCCATCTCCAAAGCACCGGCATGATCTCCATCGTCACCGGCATGACACCATGATCTCCATCATCTTGATCTCCATCAACGTGTCGCCATGAGGTTGTCGCGCCAACTATTGCTTCTACAACTATTGCTAACTCATAGCGATAAAGTAAAGCAATTACATGGCGTTTAAAGATTGACACGCAGGTTATACAATAAATTAAAGACAACCCTATGGCTCCTGCCGGTTGCCGTACTCATCGACATGCAAGTCGTGATAATCTATACAAAGCATGATCATCTCATACATCACATATATATCATCATGTCTTTGGCCATATCATATCACATCATACCCTGCAAAAACAAGTTAGACGTCCTCTAATTTGTTGTTGCATGTTTTACGTGGCTGCTATGGGTATCTAGCAAGAACGATTCTTACCTACACAAAACCACAACGGTGAAATACAAGTGGGAGAGACAGACACCCGCCAGCCATCTTTATGCAACAAGGTTACATGTCAGTCGATGGAACCGGTCTCTCGTACGTGGACGAGTAAGGTTGGTCCGGGCTGCTTCATCCCACAATACCGCTGAATCAAGAAAAGACTAAGGAGGGAAGCAATCTGAATATCAACGCCCACAAAATCCTTTGTGTTCTACTCGTGATCTCATCTACGCATAGACCTAGCTCATGATGCCACTGTTGGGGAACGTTGCATGGGAAACAATTTTTTTTCCTACGAACACCCAAGATCTATCTATGGAGATAAGCATCTACGAGAGGAGAGATCGGATCCACATACCCATGTAGATTGCTAAGTGGGAAGCGTTAAGAAACGCGGTTGATGTAGTCGAACGTCTTTGCGATCCAAATCACAAACCGTCCCGCGATCCAATCACGATCTAGCGCCGAACGGACGGCACCTCCGCGTTCAGCACACGTACATCTCGATGACAATCTCCGCCTGCTTGATCTAGCAAGCGAGGGCGGAGAGGTAGATGAGTTCTCCGGCAGCACGATGGTGATGGTGGTGGAGCTGATCCGGCATAGCTTCCCTAAGCAACACCGAGACCGATCTAGTGGAGAAACTGATCTAGAGGGCTGCGCCGTGGCTAAAGGTGCGGCTGCCCTCTCTCCCCTCTAGTATATATAGGGGGAAGGGGAGAGGGGGCTGCGCCCTAGGGTTCCCCCGCTAGGGGGGGCGGCGGCCAATGGGAGGGGCGGCTGTCCTAGAGGTGGCTTGGCCCCCAAGTTAGGGTGGCACCACCCCTAGGGTTGGCCCTCCCACCAGCCCAGCCGCATGGGCCTAGGTGGGGAGGTGTGCCCAGCCCACCAGAGGCTGATGTGCACCCCTCACAGCCCATGTGGCCCCTTCGGGGCTGGTGGCCCCTTCCGGTGGACCCCCGGAACCCTTCCGGCACACCCGGTACGCTACAGGTGATGCCCGAACCTTTTCTGATGACCAACACGGAACTTCCCATATATCAATCTTTACCTTCAGACCATTCCGGAACTCCTCGTGACGTTCGGGATCTCATCCGGGACTCCGAACAACCTTCGGTCACCAACACATACAACTCAACTACACTATATCGTCACCGAACCTTAAGTGTGCAGACCCTACGGGTTCGAGAACTATGCAGACATGACCGAGACAACTCTACGGTCAATAACCAATAGCGGGACCTGGATGCCCATATTGGTTCCTACATATTCTACGAAGATCTTTTATCGGTCGAACCACGATGTCAAGGATTCAGTCAATCCCGTATGCAGTTCCCTTTGTCCATCGGTATGTTAGTTGCCCGAGATTCGATCGTCGGTATCTCCATACCTAGTTCAATCTCGTTACCGGCAAGTCTCTTTACTCGTTCCGTAATACAAGATCCCGTGGCTAACTCTTTAGTCACTTTGCTTGCAAGGCTCATTGTGATGTTGTATTACCGAGTGGGCCCTGAGATACCTCTCCGTCACACGGAGTAACAAATCCCAGTCTTGGTCCATATCAACTCAACAGACACCCTCGGAGATACCTGTAGAGCATCTTTATTGTCACCCAGTTACGTTGTGATGTTTGATACACACAAGGCATTCCTCCGATGTCAGTGAGTTACATGATCTCATGGTCATAGGAACACATACTTGACATGCAGAAAACAATAGCAACAAACTGACACGATCATATGCTACGTTCATAGTTTGGGTCTTGTCCATCACATCATTCTCCTAATGATGTGATCTCGCTGTCAAATGACAACTCATGTCCATGGCTCGGAAACCATAACCATCTTTGATCAACGAGCTAGTCCATCAGAGGCTTACTAGGGACACATCGTTGTATATGTACCCACACATGTATTTGAGTTTCCAATCAATACAATTATAGCATGGATAATAAATATTTATCATGAACAAGGAAATATAATAATAACCATTTTTTTATTGCCTCTAGGGCATATTTCCAACACTAGGGTAACGCAGCAGAAAACAAAAAAATTCCGTCCTACGCACCAGCCCAAGACCACTATTAAGATGCATAAAAGGTTTGATCTGATCGTTACCAACTCGTAGCATGGCGGAAGTAGAGTTGGTGAAGATCGTTGATGCAGTTCCCCGCAGGTAGGATTTTACAACCTCCCAACCGCGAGGATTATCTCCCTCAGACAGTCCCTCGGATAGCCCTCGGATAGTCCCTCGGACATTACCTCGGACAGAACCTTGTCCAGTCCCTCAAATAGAAGATCGAACATACGACCTCTCTACCGGGTTGCACACATACGGTGTCACCTATCCAGCAGGGCTTTGCCATCCAGAACTAATCCCTGCTGGAAACCAGGCAGCCTTTCGGCACTATGAAACTATTTCGTGGAGGGAGAGAGAGAAGGGCAGATCATTGCATGCCTTTGTAAGAGAGCTCAAGTATGAAAACTTGGATGAAGTGGAGAGCCCTCTCCACCTCTATTTATAATGTGAGCAAGGGGTGGAGGGAGGCATGAGGATGAAGGACCTAAGAGGGGCGCCCTGTCCACAAAATCACCCACCAAAGGGGTGAGGAACCCCATGACCCCCCACACTTGTCCGTGACACCCTTGGGGGGCCCCACCTCCCCAACATGCTCCACCATTTGTGGGGGTTGTCCCCAAGGGGGCCCCCAACAACCATCCCATAAAACACTCCCCACGAATCATGGGGTCTTGTCCCCCATCTGGGGACACTGTGTTTTTCGCGCACGTTCTCTCCGGAAAAATTCTGGACGGTCCCAGAACATTTCCGGCATCCTCTAAAATAATTCTGGAAATTCCGAAACATTTCCGATATTATGGTTTTACTTCGAAACATTTCCGGTGCGATGGTTTACTCCGAAACCTTTTCATTTTCTCCGAAACACTTACGGTTTTCTCTCCGAAACTTTTTCGTCGTCTCCGAAACTTTTCCGGTGACTTTCTCTCAGACTCCTAACCTGGTATTCAACAGATAGATGACCCTTAAGTGTGTGACCCTATAGGTTCGATGAAGTATAGACATGATCGGAACTCTTTTCCGATCAATGATCAATAGCGGAACCATGGACATCCATATTGACCCCTATACCCACACGAATGAATATTCGAGTGAACCTTTAGTTACCATGTGATGTTCCTGTTGCTTCGCGATATGATACAAAATCTGAGGTGAGATTTATCGGCATCCTCATGAATCAACAACTTGTTCACTATGCCAGAACACCAACAGGGCCCCAAGAATATCTCTCCATCGTCGGAGGAGCAAATCCCAATCTTGAGCTATCTAGTCCCTTGTCATACTTTTCTGTGAACTCGTAAGCCGCCGTAATAGCCACCCTGTTATAGATGACATTTAACAAACCCCAAAGTTCACGAAGAAAGTATGAAGGAACTCGACACTCTCATGGTCTAAGGAATTATGCAAATGTTTAACTTTCTCTGTGTTATAAGCCATTAACTTATGATGAATGGATCTCATAGCATAACAACAATTGGGTCGGTTCAACACAAGTGTTCTTCTAACATTGTGTTCTCAAAGTTGCCGGCATTCTCATGCCCATGATCAGGAAAACAGGACCGTCATGCAACACTTAAGCTAGTCTTAGAGGCTAGACTAGGAATCTATTTTACCGATTATTCCACTTGTGCACTTGAGTTTTTGCTCTGAGCCCCGTGGTTATTGCAGACTCGAGAACCATAACAGTTATAGCACGGAATATAAACATAATTATGAACATGAAAATAAATAATAACATTTATTATTGCCTCTAGGGCATATTTCCTATAGGGGCATCATATCAACCGATCCCAGACTTGCAGTGATCGAAGATATCATCCCCACTTTATTGGGTGACGGGGCTACGCACCGGGGGTGGCTTATCTGGATGGACCAAGCCGGAGGCTGGATAGGGGACCGCAAGGCCCGGTAAAGGGGTGAACCAACTTACAAGCATCTTGCTCTCCAAGACAAGAAGGGCGGCAACCTAGATGGCATCTTCCCCCTATAAACCATAACCTTCACCGCCTATATAAGGGGAGGATAGGGAGCACTCATGAGATCTAATCTAAGAGAAGGCAACTCTCGGAAGAAACCTAGCCCATACCATTGTAATCCCTCGCACGAGGTACTTCATCATCAGGAATAACAAGAAGAAGCATGATGTAGGGTATTACTCACCGGAGGCCCGAACCTAGGTAACTTGTGCGTGATGGCTCCGTCCCGGTACTTCCGATACCGTCAGGAACCCTTCAAGGGATCTGACGGTATTTTGCACTGTCAGTTGGTGCGCCAAGTAGTGGTCGAACCTACGACCTTTCGCTTAGGAAACGGAAAGAGCTTCCAAGGCGGAAGTCACAAATGTCGAGCTCGCAGAGGTCGCCTTGGACTCCATGGAACTCGAACATATAAAACGAAGCGTGGACACCTCAACAACGGAGCTCCTGAAAATGCCGAGGCCAGGACCAGTCTTCCAGCTGGCAAAAGACACAAAAAAATTCTAGGTACACCCGGAGGACGCCAAGAAAACAGTAATAATCGGAGCAGATCTCTCAGATGAACAGGAGGCCGAGCTCCTGGCCTTCCTCCAAGCCAATTGGAACATATTCGCCAGGAAATCCGCCGACATGCCAGGGGTGCCGACCAAAAAGGTAGAACATTGCCTAAACATCCACAAGGATGGACGACCAGTCAAACAGGCCTTGCGGCGCTTCGGCACGGAGAGGCGACAAGCCATAGGAGAAGAAATAGCCCGGCTCCTTGCCGCCGGGTTCATCAGGGAGGTCGCACACCCAGAATGGCTGGCTAATCCAGTCTTGGTATGCAAGAAAAACTTGTCATGGCGAATGTGCATTGATTATACTGACCTCAACAAAGCTTGCCCCAAGGACCCATTCCCTCTGCCACGGATCAACCAGATCATCGATTCCACTGCGGGGAGGAAGCGGTTGTGCTTCCTCGATGCATATTCAGGGTACCATCCGATATGCATGAAGGAATCAGACTAGGAGAAGACCTCCTTCATCACACCCTATGGGCCTTTTTGCTATATTACAATGCCCTTTGGGCTCAAAAACACTGGAGCAATGTATGAACGGACGATGCAGAAGTGCTTCCATAGCCAAATTGGGATCAACGCGCAGGTCTACGTCGATGACATTGTGGGCAAATCACGCAAAGGATCCAGCCTCTTAACAGACCTCTAGCGAACGTTCGACAACCTCCGCAGCTTCAGCATGAAGCTAAATCCCAAAAAGTGCGTCTTCGGAGTCCCCGCAGGACAACTTCTGGGGTTTATAGTGTCCTAGCGGGGGATCGAAGCAAACCTGGAAAGAATTCAAGTGATAGTCAACCTGAAGCCACCAGAAATAGTCTGAGATGTCCAGAAGCTCGCATGATGCGTGGCAGCGCTCAACCGCTTCCTTTCTAGGCTGGGGGAGAAAGCTCTCCCACTTTACAGACACCTAAAGAAAGGGGACAAGTTCTTTTGGAGTGAGGAGGCCAAAGAAGCCTTTGCCGAGCTCAAAAGGCTACTAGAGTCAATTCCGCTCCTCATTTCCCCAGCACAGCCCGAGCCCATGCTATTATACATCTCGGCAACCACCCAAGTGGTCAGTGTGGTGATAGCAGTGGAAAGAGAGGAGCCCGGAAAAGCCTAGCGGGCACAACACCCGGTCTACTACGTCAGTGAGGTAGTAACACCATGCAAGACACGGTACCCGCATTACCAGAAAATCACATATGGAGTATTCATGGCAGCCAGGAAGCTGCGGCATTACTTTCAGGCCAACCCAATCACCGTGGTTAGCCACGCCCCACTCTCCGACATCATAAATAATAAGGACGCCACAAGAAGAGTAGCGAAGTGGGCAATTGAGCTCCTGCCATTTGAGATCTCATACAAACCATGATCTTTGATCAAGTCACAGGTGATCACGAACTTTCTGGTTGAATGGACCGAGGCCCAGCAGGTCCCCAAGAACATCGACCTTGAGTACTGGACAATGTATTTCGTCTGGTCAATGACTGTGCAAGGACTAGGGGCCGGGTGGTCCTGGTGTCACCAAGAGGCAACAGAATGAACTATGTCCTACAACTCCACTTTCAGGACTCCAACAATGTGGCAGAGTATGATGCCCTCCTCCACGGGCTCCGCATCGCGGCCTCTATGGGCATCCACCGCGTCATTTGCCGAGGCGACTCCGACCTCGTAGTACAGCAGGTAATGAAAACGTTCGACACTAAGGATGGAAAGATGGCCGCATACTGCGCAGCTGTTCGGGAGCTAGAAGGCAAGTTTGACGGCATCGAGCTACACCACGTCAAGAGAAGTGACAATGTCGCAGCTGACAGTCTGGCGCGGATAGGCATAGCAAGAGATCGAGTGCCTGACGAAACATTCCTGGAAGTACTGCATAAGCCTTCGGTAAAGGTACAAAGCCCGGAAGAGACAAACCCGCCCTCAGATCAACCGGAGTTCAGAAAAGCAGAGGGGCTCACGTCAGACCGCACAGACGGTGTTCCAAAAATGACACCAAGCGAAGAGGTCTTCGCTGCCTGCACAGATAGGACCGAGCCACTGCTGGCATACATGATCGATGGTGACCTCCCGGCAGATAAGACCGAAGCCCGGCACATAGTCTGCAGGTCGAAGGCATACACATTGATAGGCAGAGAGCTCTACAAGCGTAGTCAAACAGGCATATTCCAGAGGTGCATCTCAGAAGTGGAAGGAAATAAACTTCTGCTGGAAATACACACGGGTGCTTGCGGCTACCACACGGCCCCAGGACAATAGTAGGAAAAGCTTATCGCCACAGTTTCTTTTGGCCCCACGCCATGAGAGATGCAGAAGATATCGTGCGGACCTGTGACCGCTGTCAACGCTTCACAAATAAGACCCACATGCCAGCAATGGCTCTGAAGACAATCCCCCTCACATGGCCATTTGCGGTATGGGGGCCGGACATGGTAGGATGCCTATCACCATCCCCGGGAGGCCACAAATATATCCTGGTTGCAATTGATAAATTCACAAAGTGGATAGAAGCCAAGCCGGTAACAAATGCAGAGGCCGATACTGCGGTTAAATTTGTGTCTGGGCTAATTCACCATTTTGGCGTTCCCCACAGTATCATCACCGACAACGGATCCAACTTCACAACTGACGTATTCAAGGATTTCTGCCACAAAAGGAGGATTCACATGGACTACGCATCTGTAGCTCACCCTCAAACCAACGGGCAGGTAGAGAAGGCCAACGGACTAATAATGCAAGGTCTAAAGCTGAGGCTCATCACTCCGCTGATAAGAGCAAAGGGAAATGGGGTCGATGAGCTACCATCAGTCTTATGGAGCCCGCGGACAACACCAAACAAATCTATTGTATATACTCCGTTCTTCATGGTCTACAGAGCAGAAGTAGTTCTACCCTCAGGCATAGAATATGACTCCCCAAGAGTCCGCGCATACGATGAGGAGGTCGCCAAACAAAGCCGCAAGGACGACATCAGCGCCAAGGAAGAAGCACACCTCCTCGCGCTCGAGCGCACGACCATCTACCAGCAAAAGCTATTCCAATATCAAGGACAATGCGTGCGGGCACGTGAATTCAATGTCGATGACCTTGTTCTATGCCTCAAGCAGAAGCAGTGGAAGAAGAAACTTTCTTCCCCATGGGAGGGGCCGTATGTTATCCACGAAGTCCTGAACAACGGTGCCTACTACCTCCACAACAGAAAATCAGGTCGGCTAACATCTCGCCCTTGGAATGCCGAGCATCTCCATCTTTTTTATGCCTAAGTCAGTATTAGGTATCTTTGCATAAACTGTTATGCATTTTTCGCATTTGTATCCTAGCTCAAGCAAACAGGTTGGTGAATAAGAGAGGCCTCCTTGGTCGTCCCAATTTATGCACTGCTAAAATTCATACATTGCTGAAAAAGTAATCTTTCCATGAACCCCTCGGGATAGACAATTGAGGCCGCAACAAACGTATCTCTTTGATTGTCGGACTCGGGGGCTACATCGCTCTAAGTGGACCTCCCCGTAGCTCCGCACAAAGGTTGCATCGTACGTTCCTTCTTTTGCTCTGGACCCGGGGGCTGCTTCATCTTTACCGACCTCCCACGGTTTTGTTCTCCGGGGCTGCATCGACGTAACAAATAGGTAGCCCACAATAACCGAGGAGCAACCTACAGGGAAGCCGGACACTGAGTACAAATCTCTGGTCATGCCGAGCCCCACAAGCCATGCGCAAAGCATAAAACAACACTGGCGCAACCTTCGGTCGCATCATACCGCCTTTACGGCACGAGAACACATAAATAAAGTACACGGCTCACGCAGTCTCAAAGTACATAAAAACAAAATATACTAACAACTGCAAAAGTTACGAACAATCGCGCTTACTCGTGGCGGTGACAGTCAGTCGCTAGAAAAGAAGAAACCTCCTCGACCTCATCAAAAATGCCCTGCAATGGGTAGTTCTCAGGCACGAAGGTCGCGACGACGCGGGTAGAAATTTCGGGAGTACTGGCTCGTAGCCGCGCCAGGACAAACTGGGCTCCCTCTATAGCCGCACCCTCCTGAAACTGAAGCAGACGATCCGGGGCCTCGGGGTACGATTAATCACTTGAAGTAAGGGCATGTCACCATGCTCAACGCCCCACAATGATCTCCCCGCTTGCTCTAGCGCCAGCGACATCCATTGGATTAAAGGGACAACTACCCCTAGCGGCCTAGCCTCGACTGGCCAGGCGCGACCTCCACCAGGGGAAAGATAGCTGGACAGAGAAATGCAGATGGGAGGAGCTAAGCGACAAGCAAAACTCTAATGGAAGAGTAGAATCACAAAGTCGCATAGGGTCATACCTTCCGCAGCTGTCTCGAGCCCGGCTATGCGCTCCTGGCAGACTTGCAGGTCTCGGGCGATAAGCTGACCACCCTCCCGTAGAGAGGCCTCCTCCGCTATAAGACCCTTGGAATTAATTTGGAAGGCCGCAAGTTGCTCTTGTGCATCTCGGATCCGCTGACGGAGGTCATCCTCAACAGCGCGTTCCTGTTGCAGTTGGGCGTGCAGACCATCGGTGATCTTGTTGTTGGCTTCCGCAATGCCCTCTTGCCCAGCGAGCAGCCCACGACAGGCCCGCGCCTTTGCTAGTTCGGCAGCAGCAACAGCACGGGCATGGTCCGCCTCCTTTCAAACCACGCCAAGATGGCGCTTCATCTCATAAAACTGCTCCTCGGTTACTAAAGCGAATTTCACGAATAAGCTAGTAGCCAAGGAGTGGACCGAGCTAAAAGTACAAAGTGCAGAGGACTCACGAAGGCAATTAGCAAGAGACCCCTCAAGAACGGTGGACCGACGCTGTTCCGCCTCCAACTTCTGGCGCAACTCGCTGACCCACGCCACATAGCCTGACCTTTGGTCGAGTAGCACCTGAGAAGAAAAGAATAAGCATAGATCAGCTATAAACCTCAAGCACATGATGACGTAATATACTCGAGGCTCGAGGGCTAAAAGGAGGGATGTTGTGTGTCTACCTTGGCACCAGCCTCCGCCGTGCGTCCGACCTCCTTCAGGGCATCCTGCATGGCCTGAGCAAGGCGCCGCTTTCACCAAGCACGGTCTTCAATCGGTCCAATGCATGAGGGCTCCTCGGCCCAGCCTCACACGATGAGGAGGATATGGAGGTCGCGAAGAACTATCTTCCACGCCAGAATCAGAAGCAGGCTGACCCGAGCCCGCCGGATCCTCGAAGGCCGGATCATCACAAGGCCACTCCCCTGAGGGAAGCAGGCTCGCAGGCAAATGTGGCAGGCGGCGTCCCGCGGTTTTCTTCACACCGCATGATAAACTGCAAGAGAAAGAAAAGTCACACAAACAACAGAAGAAAGCACCTCCTAAGAAGACCGCATGCGAGGACAGAATACCTATGCTGATTTTTCTTTGCTACGACTTTAGGCCTCTTCGATGGCAGAATACCTATGCTGATTTTTCTTTGCATGCGAGGAAACGCCTTAGGCAGTGGAGCCTGTGACAGGTCTGCCATCTTCGATGGGCTCGATGGTCGCATGATGCCATCGCTCGGGGGCTCCACCATCGTGTGAGCCTGCTGTTGTACCCGCGACCTCCTGAATCTCCGGTGGGAGCTCCAGCGAGCTTGGGCCGGTCGCACCCGCAGCTGAGGAGTCCTCACATAGATCATAAAGCCCAGCTTCCCAAATGGGTGGACCCACAGGGGCCGTAATCTACAACCACGCAGCCTTCGCCGGAGGATGGGCAGCAGCAGCTCCCTTCGACCTCCTCGGTGAGCCCCTTGAGGTAGAAGGAGCACTGGTCACAGCCCTGCCAAAGCATTGGGCTTTCACACGTGCATGATCAGCAAGGTACATTGCCGCCTCGTATGAACGGGGCTGCGGGAGAACTGAAAGGAAATCCCGGAGGGTATGAAGACAAACACAAAAGGCTCAGAGTGTGCACAAGGACTGGTCTCCGACAAACATAAGGAATAGGAGGAAGGTCCCCATGACTTACAAGTGGGCTGTACGGCTCCACGGCAACCCCGGTAGGGAGACTGGTCACCAGATGCATGCGGAGCTCCACCTCAATCTCTGGGATCTCCCGTTCAATCTGACGGCTGGGATCAGTTAGCCCCCTGTATTCAAACATGGGGAACTCCCTCCTTCCTAGGGGCTGAATGTTCCTCTCTATCCAGGTCTTCAGGATCTGGAGGACGGAGAGCCCTTTGTCTTGAAGCTGATAAACTGCCTCAACCAGGAGGCCGGTTTCTTGGGAGATGTCCATGTCCAAGCCCCACTCTAGTTTCTGCCAGTAGGGCGCATCGACAAACTTGGGCATCCCAACCTCGTGATGGCCACCTGGAATGTCCGGAGCATAGAACCACCTCCATTCCCATGATTCCGTCTCGTCATTGGTCTCCAGCTCGAAGTACTTGGAGACTGTGCGGGGCCGGATGATAGCTCCTCCGCAGGATGTAACCTTGCCCTCCTTCAGGCGGGGAACCACCTCAAAGAACAACTTCCAGAGGCCGAAATGAGGGAGAACCCCAAGAAAGCACTCACAGAGGGTCACGAAGTGGGATAAATGCAGCACCCCGCTCGGAGTCAAATGATGCAGCAGCTGCCCGTAGTGAGTCAAAATTCCCCTGGTTAAGGCACTCAGCGAAAGGCGCAGGCCGCGATGAATAAAGGCCACGTGCACCACCATGTTCCAGAGCAGTGGCCAGGGAACCTCATCTTTACCAGGAGGCGCCTGCCAAGCCATCGACCTATGATTCGGTAGCCAGCTAACCTCCACTAGCTGGTCCAGGTCAGGCCTAGTGACGGCGGACCGTTTCCAATCGCTGACCCACTCCGGCGGTTTGGCCAACACCGGGGGAGGCAGCGACGATGGACTTGTCGATCGTTCCAGATGGCGGCCCCGGCCAGAAAGCACAAATGGCGAAGCCATTGGGCTCTCCGGTGCGCGGTTTTTGGAATTCGGTGGTGGCAAACGAAAGCTTTTTGAGGAAGGAGAGCCGGCGGCCAGGACAACTGCTTTCATCCCAAATTTATAGCAAAGATTTCCCCACGATCTCGCCGATAATGGTAATGATGCGTGGAGCACCGGCAATGGACTAAGTCACGGTGGCGCTTGGTCTCTTGACAAAGAGCTTGGGCCCGAACGCCTGGCCCATAACGGCCCAATCATTCAGCCGTCAGGCCTGACGGTCCTAAAGAAAAAGTGTAATTCAAGTAAACCAAGATCAAGGAGGTTGGGCGGTTCGAAGCGACAAGTCCTTTGAGAGCAAAGGAGGCCATGTCCAGAAGATAAGAGCCCACCAGAGGTCACTATCTGTGAGCTCCGCCGCGCTCGGGGGCTTCTGACGGGGCTGCGCACCGGGGGTGGCTCATCTGGATGGACCAAGCCGAAGGCCGGATAGGACCCGCAAGGCCCAGCAAAGGGGTGAACCGACTTACAAGCATCTTGCTCTCCAAGACAAGAAGGGCGGCGGCCTAGATCGCATCTACCCCCTGTAAACCCTAACCTTCACTGCCTATATATGGGGAGGATAGGGAGCACTCATGAAATCTAATCTAAGAGAAGGCAACTCTCGGTAGAAACCTAGCCCATACCATTATTGTAAGCCCTCGCACGAGGTACTCCATCATCATGAATAACAAGAAGAAGCAGGATGTAGGGTATTACTCTCTGGAGGCCCGAACCTGGGTAACTTGTGTGTGCGGGCTCCATCCCGGTACTTCTGATCCCGTCAGAAACCCTACCGAGGGATCTGACGGTATTTTGCACCGTCATTGGGATCGGTATCTGCAGCACCTGGTGGATGTGCGAGCAGAATCGATCCACTTGCTCCATCATATGATCCTTGAAGATAAGGCACCATTTCCTGACTGTTCTTAAGACGAGCGACCAAATCTGTTTCAAAGACAGCCAATGGACACCATTAAAAACAAGGTTGTTTTTGTGTTTCCACAAAGCCCAGAGAACAACAGCACACACATCATTGAGAGCATCCAGTCTTTTCCTTGAAACCCAAAGTGAGGAGACAACCACAAAACTTCTACACAATTACCTACAAAAGAGACTGATCTCATGCCAGACATGATGGGCAACAATACAATCAAAGAACAAGTGCTGAACAGTTTCATGTTCAGCACAAAACACACAATCGTCATGCTTTCTCATGTTTCCCTTCTTAAGATTAGCTCTGGTCAAGATTTTGTTATAAGAGACAAGCCACGGGAAAATGTGAATCTTGGGTGGCACCTACCGTTTCCACATAGCTGGGATAAAGACAGGAGTCACCCCTCTAAAATTAATAACTGCAAATAAAGAGATAGTTGAAAAAAGGCCAGAACTATCATATTGCCAAATCAAGGAGTCACTCTCCCAAGAAAAGGAGATGCTCTGCACAATAGCTTCTATTTCAAACCAAAGGTTCATCATAGCAGCAGTGAAAGTTCTCCTAAAAGAGAGCATCAAGGTATCCCCATCCCAATATGTCTGATGGTCTTATCCTATTCCCGACATATGCAATATATCTCCCAGTACTAAGCAGACAGAGGGGAAGATCGAAATCATGCATCCCCCAAAATCCTAACCATAGTACCATCACCCACCAACCACTTATAACCAAATTTCACAGCCTTGGTAGCCCACATAAACCCTTTCCAATAGGTAGAGGCACCTACTGTGTCATTACAGAAGATGCTGGGAGAAGGATGGTATTTCGCATCAACTATGGTTTTCCAAAATTTCCCCTCCCCAAGCATATATCTCTTAACCCAAGCTCCTAGGAGACATATGTTTAGGTCATGGATGTTTGGAATACCCAATCCTCCAAATTCCTTTTTCATGGCAACTAGCTGCTAGTTTGCTAAATGAATCTTCCTATGACCCTCAATATCATTCCAGAGGTAATTGGCCATCTGGGGTGTTAATGAGATCCATGGCCCATTTAGGAAATGTAAAGAAGGAAAGAAGGTAGAGAGGGATACTAGCTAAACATACTTTGATCTGGCTAATCCTTCCAGCATATGAAAGCAGTTTCCTCCTCCAACCAGCAATCCTCTTGAAGATATTGTCTATAAGAGGTTGAATATCACCTCTCGCTAGCTTATCATGGTGTAGGGGAATACCTAGATATTTAATAGGAAAAACCCCCCATAGTGAGGAAAATATCATTTTCAACATTATTTAGTTTAACTGCTAGAGAGCATTGATGAGCAATTTTCGAGACCCAATCAAGCCACTTACTATTGAAACCCCTAAGCTGAAGAAGTTTATTAAGGAAGTCTAGGTCCACCCTATCAAAAGTTTTCTCATCATCTAATTTGAAAACAATGCCTTTGTCCTGGGATCTAACTACACTAGTAGAAAAACCCCTTATAGGATTTTCCTATCTGCGGCGTCTCAGAAAAGCTGAATGCTGCAACTTTATTTCCAAATTACCAGCAGCGTCCGACCCGACTGCGAATGTCGCAGACAAATGAGGACTAGCAGTGTTTGAAACCAACAAACGCTGCTAGTGTTGGGCATCATGCTAGCGTACCAGCCATAAACATCTAGCAGCGTCCGAGTAAACCAAACGTCGCAGGTAGTTACAGTACTGGCAGCGTTCGTTTGATCCCCATACGCTGCTAAGGTTATTTTGTGTGAATGATATGTTTAATTTATATTTATATTTAGAAAACCTTTTTACATTAAGTTGTTGTGTTCTAATTTGTAGTACACAGTGAATTATCTGTTCATAAAAGTTCGAAGGCAAAGGAAATAACACCAGCAGCGTTTATGTATACTAAACGCAGCTAGTATACCCATTAGCAGCGTTCATATACTACGAGACACTGCTAAACAACTTATGATATTTATTATATTGTGAGTGACCTTTTTATTTAAGAGCAAGCTCAAATAAATCCATAATTAGATATGTAAATGTTAAATGGTGCACATTATTTCTATACAGTATATATATATATATATATAGAGTAACACTATTCTGATCCCAGAATCAGAATAGTTATTCTAATCATGATCGGCCCTATAAGGGCGCGTGGAGACCTTCCCGAACTCCCAAACCCGCAGATAAAAAAAACCAACCCAGTCCCGCACCTCCTCTGCCCTGATTCCTCCTGCGCTGCCCACTCCCCTGCCCTGGAACCAGCCGCCACCGGTCTCAAATCCGGTCGCCGCGCCGCTCCCTCCCCGGGATCCGACCGCCGCGCCGCCACCGCCCCCGGATCTGATCCCGTCGCCGCCTGCCGCCACCACCAAACGGCCGTGCCGCCATTTTTCAGACACGGCCGCGCCGCCTGCCACTGGTGCGCCACCGTGCCTCCCATGCCACCCAGGCTGCCCCGGGCTCGCCTAGGACCTCCTCCCGGCGACGACCTCCTGTCATGTGCGCCTCCTCCCTGCTCCGCCCTTGCCGCGAGCACCTCCCCGGTTTCTCTGCCGGCAGTCGTGCGACCCACCACCACCGATGGCACGCCTGGCAGTGCACCGCCTTGGCCAACCACCAGCCTCCTCCCGACCCCCAGCTGCTTCCCACGTTGCCATGTTGAACTTCTCGTGGAGGCCGCTTTGACCTTCCTGAGTTCGGTTCATATTTTGTTTTTTTTGTTGCTCGACAGTGAGACTCTGTTGACCTCCCGCCGCCACTGCCTGGCCCACCACCTCCAGCCACGGCCGGGGCCTGGCTCCGCCCCCATCCACAGGTGATGTGTCCAGAGTGCCTTCACGCACAGAACCATCCCGAGGACAACGCTATCCGACAGTTCGCCTACACCTACGGACACAGCCCAACTTCTCCTGCACAGGCGTGATGTGCAACACCACATCGTCGTGGACACCCGCCGACCAAACAGCCGGTCAAAACCCACTGCCAACGAGTCTTGCAGGCCCAACCTCCCGAGCTTCATGTGTTGCTGCTCGCCCTGCGAGAAAGTTTTCCTCTGTCTGTGTTGCCTTCCATCTAGGATCTGATGAAATCACCGCCACTTGTTGTGTTGCTCGTGCGAACCACTGCGGGGAAGACGAGCAGCTGATTGGTGCTGTCGCAGAGAGGATGAGGAGCGTGGAGCATTGTTATGTTGGGTGCGTCCTGTGCTAGAGCATTGTTATGGTGTGGTGCATGTGTGTTGTGTGTGTGCACACGAACTGAAGAAAAGTGTCAGATCTTGTAACCAGCTCGTGTGCACAACAAGTGTTTGTGTTTATTCCCACAGGAGAATAGTATTTTATTTTTAAGCAAGAAAGAGTAATACACATACCTTTTGTCTCTGTAAGAGTAAAACTATTATGGGTGCCCTCTAAATGTTTGTCCTATTGCTTCTGAGAATTAACCCCAAACTATTATGGGTGACCTTAGATTCAAGAGAAAATGTGTATAAAAAGGTGTTATTTCGAAAGTTCAGGTGTAACGAACATCGAAGTTCAAACCAAAAAAATGTAAACAAAAATATCATGGAACTCAAAGAATAAAAACTATGGAGTTTCATGAAAAAAAATTAATAGCACGCGAAGTTCATGTTTCAGAAATTCTGAAGTTCACGTGTACTACGTATAGAAGAAAAATCATCAAATGAAAAAAGGGACCGCCTAGGCCATTTCACCGAAAAGCAAAAAATGCATAAAATGTCGCGACAAAATTCTATAAGAAGTTCAAATTTCAAAACCGAAGCAGGTCAACGTTAAAAAAATGAAGTTTTTAATATCTAAATGACAAATTTGGAAGTTCAAAAAATTTGAGCAAGAAGTTCAACAAAAAAGTACTTCAAAAATCTTTATAACGGATTTTCCCCGTTTGTAAAAAAATTAGAGAAGTTCAAATTTAAAAGAGGAGCATTTCAAAAGATTGTATAAAAAATGATTTTCCCCATTCTATAAAAACTAGAAGTTCAAATTAAAATAACGGCGCGATATCATTGTTTATATAAAAAAGCATTTTCCCGGTTACTAACCAATAAAACTAAGAAGTTCAAATTTAAAAAATGGTGAAGTTCGATCTCTATAAAAAATTCAGATTTTTCACATTATTAAAAAAATAAAACCAAGAAGTTCAAATTTTGAAAACAAAGAAGTTCAAAAAACTGAATTTTCTTCGTTACTAAAGAATAAAACTAAGAAGTTCAAAAACCTCAATTTTCTTCATTTGTGCAACTCCGATGAACGGGTGAGAAATTACGAACAAAAATACGTGGTAGAAGTTCAAAGTGAAAACACCGGGAAGTTCAACTACTACACGGAATGCATTTCAAATGAGAATAAAACGAATAAAAAACTAAATGCCTAAAAGATTTGTTGCAAGAAGTTCACGTGCTCCTCCCGGTGCAGTTTGAGATCTCTAGTCTGAGTATGCTAAAAGACAAATGGGTGAGAAATTACAAACAAAAATACGCGACAGAAGTTCAACGTGGAAACAGCAGGAAGTTCAACTACTACGCTAAATGAATTTCGGATGAAAATCTTTTAAACCGTCGCGAGTATGAAAAAAATGATCAAGATGGAAAAGTTGCATGTTTACAGCAGCTTTCCATCGGTATATCACTTGCTCAATTCCGGTGAGTGGATGAAGAGCTACGAGCAAAAAACAGTATGTGAAGAAACAGAGTGAAGTTCAGGTAGACGTGCCGATGAAGTTCAAGTTCTTCACGAGGTGCATTTTCGAAGACTCTGTTTCGCGATAAAAGGCAGAACGCGTCATCTCGTCGTTTTCGAAATTCCTTGAAAACGGCTAGGAATCAGAGAAACCCATCTACATGAAAAAGTTTCGCATTTTTCGTAGCTTTTCAACGGCATATTATTTACCCCATTCCGATAACTTTGGTAGAAATTACGGCCAAAAAATATTTTTCGCCATTTTCGAAATTGACTTAAAACCGTAACGAATTGGGAAAAACAATCTACATAAATAAGTTTCGCATTAGTTCAAGCTTTCTAACGCCATATCATTTGCATCATTCCGACAAACCGTTGAGAAAATAACGTGAAAATACGCACTCGGTACAGATTCGGCCATTTTCCAAATTACTTTTGAACTGTTCATAGTTAGAGCAAACTTTTTATATGGAAAGATGCGCATTTTCATAAGCTTTCCAACGCCATATCATATGCGTCGATAGGACTAGCCGTTTTCAAATTAACCCGAAATACGAACCCGGCTGTTCGGTTTCAGATATTCCACCATTTTTGAAATTCCTCTTTAACCGTAGGGAATTTGGAAAAACGTTCAACATGTGAAATGAGCGGATTTGCAGCAGCTATCCAACGCCATCTCATTTGCCTCATTCCGATGAACGGTTTAAAAATAGCGTCGAAAATACGATTCATGTTTTTTTGTATGAAGAAAAACGGTTTTCAAAACTGCTCTTAAACCGTGGACATTTTGCCAAAAATTCAACCTAGGCTGTTATACTGGTGTCCATAGCTTTCAAACAGTATATTGCAAGACCCATTTGGGCACTTTGCCGGAAGTTCAACCTAGCACTCGGGGAAGTTCAAGTGTTACTGCTGGGACGAGTCAGGTAGTTATCAGAAATATTATTCTCATCCCGTGAGCAAATCCGCCAACGAGCGAGATTCCTATTTTAAACAGGCATTTAGTTGCTAAAAACTGTTTCCTGGTTACACTTACATCACTAAGAACACGACTGGCCAGAAAAATTCACGCGGGGAGACACGGTTGCGAAGATAACCCTAAGGTCGGGTTCCTACAGCGGGAAGTTCAGGTTGTGTAACTCAGGAAGTTCAGGTTGTGATCAGAATATTATTTTCATCCCGTGATCAGAATAGTGTTTATATATATATATAGCTTGCATGTGTCGATCAAATTAATCAACCAATAACACCGGACATCTCCGTGTTTGGCTCCAATGCGAAACTTCCATAATTTTTTTGGTATTTTTCAAATATTATGCTAATAAACTGTTAAGTATTTACTAAAATTATTTGTTCATATAAATTGGAAGGCAAAAGACAAATGGTTGTGCTAAAAATCCTAAAATAATGAAACAGCACCAGCAGCGTTTATTATATTTATTATATTTTGTAACACATAAAGAAAAATATAACTATGCTTTCCAGGGAAAAAAGCCTAAAACTATATTAGCTGCGTTTGACAAAAGGGGTAAACACTGCTAGAACGCATATTAGCAGCGTTTGGGTATAACGGAACGCTGCTAAGGTAAATTATGCAAATTTCCTACAAATAGCATAGCAACCTTTTATAATTCCAAAATTTTGATATATCACTAGGAATGGTGTACATTACGTGCATAAAAAATTATGTCACAAAGAAAACAACACCCACCCCATGTGCCCTTTCCGATCGATCCACTTGATATATCTAGAGATCCTGTCGGGCTAGTCCAAAATAATTAAGCAATGTAAGAAACCTTATGCTTGACACTTCGAAATTTTTATCAGACATTGAACGGATTAGATATTGACAACATGGAAAGTTTTATTTTGTTTCATTAGTGTATGAAAAAAATTCTGACAACTAATTTCTATTAAATTAATACTAGCAGTGTTTCGAGCAACAGGAAGCGCTGCTAGTGCTTACATTCACAGTGTTTACAAGTGTTGAACGCTGCTAAAATTAAATATGAAAATTCCATACAAATGCTTAGCAACTTTTTATAAATACTAAAATTGGATATATCATTAGGAATGGTGTACATTACAGTCATAAAAAATTGTGCTTCTAAACACACAAAAAAACATAACTAAATTTCCAGGGAAACCCTAAAACTCTACTACCCGCGTATACTTTGATTGTGAACGCTGCTAGTTATAAATTATTAGGAGCGTTTGTTCCTGTCGAACACTGCTAGTATTGCACATATATGAATCGACCCCGAGCGTTCTGTGGAAACTTCCCCTTTCCCGCTCGGTAGTCTCTCGCTCTCGTTGTCGCCCCCGGTCGAGATTCACCGCAGACCGTCGCCGGCGGCGGAGCCCCGTCCCTCCGCCGCAGACCGTCGCCCCCGGACGAGCGCCGGCCTTTCATCCGCCTCCTGCGCATGGTTGCCTCCCCTCGAGCCCGGCCCGTCCCTCTTCGCCACCTCCGGTCGCCTCCCGCGTGAAACCAATGGCTTCACATCCAGCGGCCGTCACCTTTCTCCTGTCCGCCCAGTGGCGGACCTAGAATCACATGTTTGGGGTAGTGAGAATAGTATGAAAATAGCATCAACTTGATGGATATTTAGTGTTAAGTATATAGTAATATTTATTTTACAACTTTGGATCTGTTGATGTATTGTTTTTATGATTGTAAACATACACATCAGTGCCAATGTTTTGGCAAACTGTTGATTCGTAAACGTTTCACCAAATTTCTGGCACTCAATTTATTCAAAAATTAGCAAAGGTCATGCTGAATTTTGAATTGAATATTATTGTTTTTATAAATATTATTTATATTTTGTAGAAATGTCTTCACAAGAGTTCGACGCTTCCTCTTTTTTCGAGAGCACGCATTCGGGCAATGAATCTTTAGAACCACCGTCCCAAGTTCCCAGACCCGACACACACGGCAATTCCTCAGACCATTCATCGAGTGACGACTCCGAATATGGAACAAGTGTGGCCAAAGCCGTGAGCGGGGAAGACGAACCAGGGACTACCCATGTGGACTAGCCAGCCAGTGGCGAGCCGAAGAGGCAACGCAAGCCTAGGCCCCCAAACCAGCTCGGCAAAGAGAGGATCGTTGTGACTCGTATAGACCCGTTCAAGGGTACTCCTCTAAGTCCAAAGAAGGCCGAACCAGGGTATAGCAATCAACTAGGTTGCATCCTTCGTGAGACGGTCAACATCAATGACTACCAATTGATGGGCAAAGTTAACAAGCATAAGAGAAAACTCCTCTTAGAGAAGCTGCACAAACGATACAAGTTCCCGGAAGAGGACCATGATGAAAAGAAACTCGCCAATCACACAACAATTTCCAAGTCGTCTAAACTATTGAGAGGGTGGAAGGCCAAAGTCAAAGCAAAACACGTCAAGCGCAAAAAAGAGTTTGAAGATATAGATAGGATGAGGCCTACGATCTCCCGGTCTGACTGGGAGACCTTCAAGGAGAAAAACATCAATGACCCTAAGGCTAAGAAGTTGGAAAAATGGGGTCATGATATGTGGGAGATGAACATTGGTACCCACAAACTAGGAAGCCGTGGTTACCCAGGCAAGAGAACGAGGTGGGAGAAGAAAGACGCCGAGTTCGAGGTGGCGGGCAAACCTAATCCATTCAAGAGATTCAAGCACAACCGCTCGAACGATTTTCTTCGTGCTCGGTATGATTGGGACGAGAAGAAAATTGAGTACATCTTAAGAGACAAGAAGACAAAAAAAGTCGAGGAACTGTTGGTAACTAGTTAACTCCTCTGTTTTTGGTTACCTTAAATATAATGAAGTGCATTTCTTTACACACACTTACTTTTGTAAACGGTCGTTTCCATGTTGCAGACACAGTATTACATTGAACCTGGTTCCTCAGGGGAATCTTCTTTTAGGTGGGACGACCCACTCAACAGGGCTTGCAACGTGGTCTTAGGAAAGGACCCATTAACCAAGCCGATGACTGGTCGTGTGACCGGCGCCGGTTATCATGAAAGATGGGAGAAACACTATAAGGAAGACCCCGAGCTAAGAAAGCAGCATAGAGAAGCTAACCGTCTATCTGTAGACGAGAAAATAGAAGAAGCTAGAAAGAAATGGCAAAGTAATGTCTCCAAAGAAGTAGCAGCCAACACGCAGGCCGAGCTGGTGAGATTGTTCCCAACTATGTTGGAGGCCTTGAAAGAGAGCATGTTAATGGGGCAGCCTGTTAACACAAGCCAGATCCTCTCTGCGTCTGCCACCGTGAACGTGGATAGAGAGTCGCAGGCCGTTGCAGCCCATCATAGCAGCCTGTCCTTCGGAGGTGGAGTTTTCTTTGCAAAATGGTCCCTCACTTGGGCACGACAGATGTCCTCGTTTTCCTTCTCAGTCCTCTCATATGGTAACTTTTCCAGAGCCTTGAGAGATGGACCGTATCTGAATTGCCTCCCGCCTCTGCTTGTACTGCTACCCGCCGGAGCGGCGGCGTATCTCTTCCGTCGTTGCTGACGAGGCGGAGAAGGGGGCGGATTGCTCCGACGCGCCGGAGGAGCCGGAGCGGCGGCGTCTGTCTTCCGCCTTAGCTGACGAGGCGGAGGAGGAGGCGGACTGCTCCGACGCGCCGGAGTAGGCAAAGGAGGAGGCGGAGAGCCCTCACGCGCCGGAGGAGCCGGAGAAGGAGGCGGAGTGCCCTGATCACTCGCCGGAGGAGGAGGAGGAGGAGGCGGCGGAGTGCCCTGACTCGCCGGAGGAGGAGGAGGAGGCGGAGGCGTCCAGTTTGGAAGCTTGATGTACTCCTTCCGCCCTAGACATGTACTCCTCAGAGCATGAACCAGCTGATTCTCCCCTTCACCTGTAGGGTGGTCAAGCTCGAGCTCCTCAAATCCCTCCATTACTTCATCCACCGTCACAATAGCATAGCCATGTGGAATCGGAAGGCAGTGAAAAGTTCCGTTGGGTTCAGGAGGTGCAACAGAGCCGACAGCCGCCTTGAAAGTGAGGTTCCGGAATTTCGTCATAAGCTCGCAATGTTGAGCCTCCGTGATAGTATCCATGGGGTAGCTAGGAGCTGTGAAGTCAGGCTGAACGAGCTCCGTGGAAGCCACGCAGCTTCTCCGCTGAGATGGCGGGGTAGCTTCTGGGGTAGCTTCGTGCCGCTGAGATGGTTGGCCGGCAGCTCGCTGGCTCTCAAGTTCCTCTAGCTTTTCTAGTCTTGCATTAAGCTTTTGCATGTCGCTCAGCTCCGCTTTCCTCTTTCTCTCCCGGCTTCTGTAACCACCTTGTCGGGAAACCCAACCTTCCACAGAACGGAGCCTGGTGTGCCTCGTGTTCGTCCAGGGTGCTCAGGATTCCCGAGGGCCTCAGTCAGCTCGTCCTTCTCTCTGTCGGGAATGAACGTCCCTTCCTGCGCTGCGGTGATATACTTCTGAAGCTTCTTGACGGGTATTGCAAGTTGCTCGTCCGTCCAACGGCACTTCCCTGTTTCAGGGTCCAAAGTTCCCCCAACCCCGAAGAACCAAGTCCTTGAACGGTCTGGCCAGTTCAATGTCTCTGGTTCGACCCCTTTAGCAATCAGGTCATTCTCAGCTTTGTCCCACAACGGCCGGGCTTTGAGATAGCAACCTGACCCCGTGTGATGGTGATACTACTTCTTTGCAGCATTGTTCTTGTTTGTCTCTGACATTTTCTTACTCTTGTCCGATGTCTTGTAGGCCACAAATGTGGGCCAGTGATCTCTTATCTTCTCAAATCGGTCGATGAATTCTGGAGTCTTCCCTTTGTCGACAAACTTTGATTTCAACTCATTCTTCCACCTCCTGAATAGATCTGCCATCTTCTTAAGAGCACACGCCTTGACCAGTGGCTCTATAACTGGCTTATTCGGATCCTCCTCTGGCGGTAGGGTGAAATTTGCCTTCAGCGAGGTCCAAAGATCATCTTTCTGTGTATTGGTGACATAAGAAACTTCAGGGTCATCGTCCTTAGGCTTATTCCATTGCTTGATGCTGATCGGGATGTTGTCCCTAACAATAGCTCCGCACTGAGCAGAAAATGCGTCCTTGGTCCGCTTGGGTTCAATCAGTAGGCCATCGTCCGCGAGTGCTGTGATCGTGAACCTTTCATCCTTGCGCAACCTTCTCTTCGGGCCTCGTCTCGTTACCGAAGTTTGGCTCGATCCGGAGGGCTATAAAAAAAGAAAGAAGAGTTAATATATGTACATACCAAAACAATTAATGCATCAATTAGCTTGTCAGCACAGACTTAATTAATATATATACCTCGCCAGACTTTGCAACAGCTCCCTCCTCCGTTCGGTCACCGGAGCCGTCATCATGGTCTCCTTCTTCCTCCGGCATTCGGTCACCGGAGCCATCATGATCATGTCCTTCCTCCTCCATTGTTCGAACACCGGAGCCGTCATCCTCTCCTTCCAGACCATCAGTGTTGTTGAGAAACGACAAGACATCACGTCCGGCGAGGATTATCTCCCCCAACAACTGTTCTTGTTCCAAGTCTCTTTGATCCATAGTTTCTGCAAATATTACAACATGGCAATTAATATACAAACATGAATGTCCGATGTCCGGACCACCTCTCTCATGAATGTCCGACGTCCGGACCGCCTCTCTCATGAATGTCAAACAAGGGATTCTCTTAACCTTTAAGGGATTTAACAAAATGGCGCCATTCTGGATGTGCAGAAAATGGTCCATATTTTTCCTTATCTCATCTACCCTTCTATATGTCACGTTGTCTAGTGTCAAAGGATTCAAGAAAACCAAGGCTTCATCATTAGCCGGAAGTAACAGGCGCATAATGGTACGAAGCTCTCCAAAATTGTTTTGGAACGGAGTCCCGGATAGGATAATTAATTAGCTTTTTGGTACGAAGTTCAGCAAGAGCCTTCGGAATATCGCTATTTGGAAGGCCTTTGCTGAATTTCGAACCAAAAAGCGAATTATTCTATCCGGAACTCCGTTCCAAAACAACTTTGAAGAGCTTCGTAGCATCATACGCCTGTTACTTCCGGCTAATGATGAAGCCATGGATTTCTTCAATACTTTGACAGACAACGTGACATATAGAAGAATATATATATAGATGAGATCAGAAAAAAAATTGGATCAACTTTTGCACATCCATAATGGGGGCATTCTTGATAAATCTATGTTACCGGAGTTTTCTATATGAACAAAAAAAAATTCCACATGACATGTCCGACGTCCCCCCTCATGTCGAAGTTATCGGGGAGGGGCTAGACGACGACGACGCACACCCCTCATGTCCGACGTCTGACGTCCCCCCTCATGTCATGTCCGACGTCCCCCCTCATGTCGAATTTATCGGGGAGGGGGTAGACGATAACGATGCTCACCCCTCATGTCATGTCCGACGTCCCCCCTCATGTTGAAGTTATCGGGGAGGGGGTAGACGACAACGACGCTCACCCCTCATGTCCGACGTCCGACGTCCCCCCGCATGTCATGTCTGACGTCCCCCCTCATGTCGAAGTTATCGGGGAGGGGGTAGACGACAACGACGCTCACCCCTCATGTCCGACGTTCGATGTCCCCCCTCATGTCATGTCCGACGTCCCCCCACATGTCGAAGTTATCGGGGAGGGGGTAGACGACAACGACGCTCACCCCTCATGTCATGTCCGACGTCCCCCCTCATGTCGAAGTTATCGGGGAGGGGGTAGACGACAACGACGCTCACCCCTCATGTCATGTCCGACGTCCCCCCTCATGTCGAAGTTATCGGGGAGGGGGTAGACGACAACGACGCTCACCCCTCATGTCCGACGTCCGACGTCCCCCCTCATGTCATGTCCGACATCCCCCCTCATGTCGAAGTTATCGGCGAGGGGGTAGACGACAACGACGCTCACCCCTCATGTCCGACGTCCCCCCTCATGTCATGTCCGACGTCCCCCCTCATTTTAACTAATTTCTATGAACAAAAAAAATATTGTATGAACAAAAAAAATATTTACCAAGTTGTCATGAACAAAAAAAATATGAACAAAAAAAATATTGACCAAATATTGACGCGAGGGCGACGGCGGGGGCGACGGTCGGGGGCGACGGGTGGGGGCGACGGTGACGGCGACGGCGGGGGCGGCGGGCGGGGGCGGCGGCGACGACGGGGGCGGCGGGCGACGACGGGGGCGACGGTGACGGCGACGGCTGGGGCGATGGGCGGGGGCGATGGGCGGTGGCGGGGGCGATGGGCGGTGGCGGCGGCGACGACGGGGTCATCGGGCGTCGGGCAACGACGGGGGCGGCGAGCGGACGACGGGGGCGGCGGGCGACGGCGACGACGGTGGCGGCGGGCGGCGGCGACGGCTGGGGCGACGACGACGGCGACGGCGGGGGCGGCGGGCGGCGTCTGGCAGCCTGGCGGCGTCGACTTCGTCGGCGTCGTCGGGGGCGGGGGCGAGATGAGAACTGAAAATTCCTAAGTGCTACTTATATACCCAGAGAATTGGTCCCGGTTGGTGGCACCAACCGGGACTAATGCACCCCTGTAGTCCCGGTTGGTGCCACCAACCGGGACCAAAGGTCAGTTTTCAGCAGCCCAAAGGGCGGGAAACGGGGACCTTTGGTCCCGGTTGGGGGCACCAAACGGGACTAAAGGGGTGCATTGGTCCCGGTTGGTGCCACCAACCGGGACCAAAGGTCAGTTTTCAACAGCCCAGAAACAGGGACCTTTGGTCCCGGTTGGTGGCACCAACCGGGACTAAAGGGGTCCATTTTTTGTTTTGTTTTTTGCTTTATTTATTTTATTTTGTTCCTACTTACAGCTAAATACTTACTGTTTTTCAGTGATTCTTTTTGCTTTTAGGTCACAAAAATTATAAACTTTCTGTTAGTGCCATTAGTTTTCAAATTTGAATATTTTAAATTTGAATTTTTTGAAATTTGTGTGAATCATAGTTTGTGAATAACTTTACTAAAAAAAATAGATTTTTGAGAGATTCTTTTTCCTGCTATTTAATATTACAAGTGTTTTAGAATTATATTCAATTTGGTAATTTTTAGGTTATTTTAAATGTCTGTTTTAATCAAAAACAGATTTTGTTATTTTAGTTTGCTATTAAAGTTTCTAACAAAAAATTTCTTTATGAAAATTCTTTTTGCTATTAATGTTTTGAACAAAAAATACTTTGATAATTTTAGTTGCATCAATTTTATATAATTTTAGTTTCAAAAATATTAGAGGTTTATAAAAGCTTTTTAGTTCATTCCTTTTGCTATTAGAGTTTTATAAAAGCTTTTTAGTTGATTCTTTTTCCTATTGAAGAATATTATAATTTTGTTTTAGTTGATCATAATAGAATATTTTAATTGATTATTTTTTGTTCATTCTTTTTGCTATTAGAGTTTCATAAAAGTTTTCTAGTTCATTCTTTTTACTATTAGTTCATTCTTTGAGCTAAATGACCCTGAAATTGAAAAGCACTACAAATGAACTCTGAAAAGGTTGAAAGTTGGCATGGTATCATCCTTTCACCCACATAGCATGTGCTAAAAAGTTGAGAGGGTTACGGCAAAAACTGGATGCACTTCGTGTACAAAACGGACAATCTCTTTCGAAGTATCAGGGTTTCGGACGAAAACTCATCTGTTACAAAGGTATTTCATTTTTTTGAACTTATTTGAACTCCAGACTTTTTTGTGTTCAAAATGAACCATTCAAAGCCACATCGTCAATTTTCATCCCTTTCTGACTTCATCTGTATTTTTCATGCATTTACTGATTTTTTGAGCTAAATGACCATCAAATTGAAAAGCACTACAAATGAACTCTTAAAAGGTTAAAAGTTGGCATGGTATCATCATTTCACCCACATAGCATGTACTAAAAAGTTGAGAGGGTTACGGCAAAAACTGGATGCACTTCGTGTACAAAACGGACAATCTCTTTCGAAGGATCAGGGTTTCGGACGAAAACTCATCTGTTACAAAGGTATTTCATTTTTTTGAACTTATTTGAACTCCAGACTTTTTGTGTGTTCAAAATTAACCATTCAAAGCCACATCATCAATTTTCTGGCAGGATTTCTGGATCGATCACCTTTTGAGAGATTGCATTGAGGAATGCACATAGCTTCACAATGGCTAATCGAACGTTTTGCGGTAGAAGCCCCCTCAATGCAACCAGAAGCAGTTGCGTCATAATCACGTGGCAGTCATGAGACTTTAGGTTCTGGAACTTTTTCTCTGCCATATTTATTATTCCCTTTATATTCGACGAGAAGCCAGACGGGACCTTCATACTGAGCAGGCATTCAAAGAAGATTTCCTTCTCTTCTTTGGTAAGAGCGTAGCTGGCAGGACCTTCTTACTGCATTGGATGCATGCCGTCTTTTTCATGCACACGTTGCTGTTCCTCCCGTGCCTCCGGTGTATCTTTTGTCTTCCCATACACTCCCAAGAAGCCTAGCAGGTTCACGCAAAGATTCTTCGTCATGTCCATCACGTCGATTGCAGAGCGGACCTCTAGGTCTTTCCAATAGGGTAGGTCCCAAAATATAGATTTCTTCTTCCACATGGGTGCGCGTCCCGCATCGTCAGTCGGAACAGATAGTCCGCCAGGACCCTTTCCAAAGATTACTTGTAAATCATTGACCATATCAAGTATGTGATCACCAGTACGGAAGGCGGGCTTCTTCCGGTGATCTGCCTCACCTTTGAAATGCTTTCCTTTCTTTCGACATTGATGGTTGGTCGGAAGAAATCGACGATGCCCCAGGTACACATTCTTCCTGCATTTGTCCAAATATATACTGTCGGTGTCATCTAAACAGTGTGTGCATGCGTGGTTTCCCTTGTTTGTCTGTCCTGAAAGGTTACTGAGAGCAGGCCAATCGTTGATGGTTACAAACAGCAACGCATGTAGGTCAAATTCCTCCTGTTCGTTCTCATCCCACACACGTACACCTCTTCCATTCCATAGATGTAAAAGTTCATCAACTAATGGCCTTAGGTACACATCAATGTCATTGCCGGGTTGTTTAGGGCCTTGGATGAGCACTGGCATCATAATCAACTTCCGCTTCATGCACAACCAAGGAGGAAGGTTATACATACATAGAGTCACAGGCCATGTGCTATGCTTGCTGCTCTGATCCCCAAAAGGATTAACGCCATCTGCACTTAAACCAAACCATACGTTCCTTGGGTCATCTGTAAAGTCGCTCCACTTTCTCTCGATCTTTCTCCACTGCGACCCGTCAGCGGGTGCTCTCAACTTCCCGTCTTTCTTACGGTCTTTTATGTGCCATTGCATCAACTCGGCATGCTTTTTATTTCTGAACAAACGTTTCAACCGTGGTATTATAGGAGCATACCACATCACCTTGGCAGGAACCCTTTTCCCGGTGCGCTGGCCCTCAACATCACCAGGGTCATCTCTTCTGATCTTATACCGCAATGCACCGCATACCGGGCATGCGTTCAAATCCTCGTACGCACCGCGGTAGAGGATGCAGTCATTAGGGCATGCATGTATCTTCTGCACCTCCAATCCTAGAGGGCATAGAACCTTCTTTGCTTCGTACGTACTGCCGGTTAATTTGTTATCCTTTGGAAGCTTCTTCTTCATTATTTTCAATAGCGAACGAAATCCCTTGTCAGATACAGCATTGTCTGCCTTCCATTACAGCAATTCCAGTGTGGTACCGAGCTTTCTATTGTCATCTTCGCAATTTGGGTACAACCCTTTTTTGTGATCCTCTAACATGCGATCGAACTTCAGCTTCTCCCTTTCACTTTCGCATTCTCTCTGTGCATCAACAATGACCCGGCGAAGATCATCATCGGGCACATCGTCTGGTTCCTCTTGATCTTCAGCTTCCCCCATTGCAGCATCACCGTATTCAGGGGGCGGGTAGTTGTCATCATCCTCTTCTTCTTCGTTGTCTTCCATCATAACCCCTCTTTCTCCGTGCTTGGTCCAAACATTACAGTGTGGCATAAAACCCTTCTCAAGCAGGTGGAAGTGAAGGGTTTTAGAGTTGGAGAAAGCCTTCGTATTCTCACAGACAGTACATGGACAATGCATAAAACCATTCTGCTTGTTTGCTTTAGCCGCTTTGAGAAAATTATGCAGGCCCTTAATATACTCGGAGGTACGTCGGTCACCGTACATCCATTGCCGGTTCATCTGCGTGCGTTATATAGTTCTCATTATTGAACAACATATAGCTCTCTAGAGCATCTAATTAAAACATACATTGAAACTATGTAAAAAATATAAATGCAACAACAAATGCGATCATAATCGCAACTAAGGTACCAATTGATCCAACGGCATAATGATACCAAGCCTCAGTATGAATGGCATATTTTCTAATCTTTCTAATCTTCAAGCGCATTGCATCCATCTTGATCTTGTGATCGCCGACGACATCGGCAACATTCAAATCCAATTTCATCTTCTCCTCTTCAACTCTTTGTAATTTTTCTTTCAAGTAATTGTTTTCTTTTTCAACCAAATTTAACTTCTCGACAAGAATTTCTATGTCGGTTGGAATTTCCGGTTCACATACCTCCTAGATTAAAAAATCTATGTCACGTTGGTCGGCATAATTGTCATAAACACTAAATAAAACAAATAGTTATAAAAGATAATATATACCACATCCGAATCATAGACAGGACCAGGGCCGACGGAGGCGGATACCAAAACCATCGCACTATATAATAACAAACAATAATAAAAGTAAGAAAATTACACAAGTATCTATCTAAATCATACAAGTAAGAACTTTCTTCTTTTAGAAAGAAGATAAGAAGAAGAGGCTAACCACGGTGGTGCCGACGCCGAGATCGGCGCGGGCGATCGACGGTGGTGAGGACGGGGACGGGACAGGACGGACCGCCAAACCTAGACAAATCTTGAGGAAAATGGAGCTTGGACAAGGAGCTTCGAGAGGAGAAAGCTTAAGTGTGGCTCGGGCATTTCATCGAACACCTCATGTGCATGGGAGGTGAGAGCTGTCCCACAGCCGGCCAAAAAAACAGAGCAGTGCACTGCTCTGCTCGCGGGCAGGGGGTATATATAGGCTTCCCTTTGGTCCTGGTTTGTGGCTGGAACCGGGACTAAATGACCCCATTTGGTCCAGGTTCCAGCCATAAACCGGGACCAATGGTTGTGGGCAAAGAGCGAGGCCCATTGGACCCGGTTCGTGTCTGGAACCGGGACCAAAGGGGTCAAACGAACCGGGACCAATGGCCCACGAGGCCCGGCCGGCGCCCTGGCCTCACGAACCGGGCCCGATGCCCCCATGGGTCCCGGTTCGTGAGTGAACCGGGATTAATGGGCTTTTTAGGGCTGGACCAAAGCCCTATTTTCTACTAGTGATCGATCATCATGCGTTGTGGGTAATTTTTCTTGGATACACCGAGTCCCCCCTCCCTCCCACTTCCGCGTCGCCCCCGTGCGGCGACAGGGAGGGAACCCTAAATCTCGCCGCCAGGACCCCCTCCCCTCCCTCCCCCTCCCTTGCCGCCAGCAGAGGGCGCGCCCGGGCGATGCCCGGTTGGCACCGGCGGCGGCGGGGCCCTCTCCATCTTCTCGCTCGGCGGGGTTGGCGTGGGCCGATGCCCCTGGGCCAGGGTGTGATGCGGACGCCGGCCATCACGGCGACGGCGCGCAGGCGTGGCGGTGCGCGTCTATGCCGACGGCGCGACAGGTGGCGCGGTGGCGATGTGCTCCCAGGGTGGCGGCGGCGGCTGACTACTTCTTCTAGCGGATTCGCACGGGACGGCCCAGTCAGATCCGGCCGGATCTGCTGCCGGAGGCCCGTTAGGCGGCGAGGGCTGAGGCCAGCAGGGGCCACGGGCGGCCGACGCTGCCATGCGTCGGCTGGCAGTGCTGGTGGCATGGCTGTGGTGGTGGAGGCGCGTGCGCGTCCTGACGTCCGGTCGGGCCCCTCTTCCCTGGCATCTGGATGACGGCGTGCGGCGCGGGAGGGCTTCCCTTGGGCCCATCCTTGGCGGCGGATCTACCGCCCTGTTCGGCGGACGGGCGGCTTTCGGTGGCCTCACGCCGGTATGCACCGGTAGCCGTGGTGGGGCTAAACTAGGGTGTTTCTGGTGGGGAGGCTGGTAGGAGGGATGGGGGCTCCAACGAGGTCGAGCCACCCGTCGCCGGCACACGGGGTGCCGGTCGTGGCCCTGAGCCGCTCCTCCCCCTCCCCCTTTCCCTGGCCTGGTACTCTCTGGTCGCGGATCTGGCGATGCTTGAGGCAGGATGGTCGCTGCCTGTTCCGACGATGGTTGATCTGTTCAAATCCATCTCCTTTGGGTTCTCGGGGCGGTTTGGGTGCGGGGCGGCGGCCCCGGCGGTGTGAGGCACGTTGGTCATGGGCAGATTGCACGGCTCGGGTGCGGGTGGGCAGACATGGTCGCTCGGGCGGCATGGATGCGGGTGGTTGGCGGAGCGGGGGTGCGGCGGAGGGGTATGAGCACCGGGGTACATCACTTGCCCAGTCGTTGTACTGGCCGACGGCGGCGGCGTCCACAGACGTCGTTTGCTCCCTGCAGGCTCCGTCGTGGTGTTCTCAGTTCTTTCGTGTTGCTCCAGGTGAAAACTTGATCCACGGATCGGATGGTGGCGGCTATCCATGGTCGTACCCTTCTTGGAGGCATCGTCTTGGAGTCCTTGCTCCGGCATTGTCCGTCTCACCTCCACTCGGTGGATCGCTCATGGTGGTGGTTTCCATCGGCTCAGAGCGGTTCATCGTCGCTCATCTGTAGTTTGCTTGGTAGTCGTTGCGGTGGTGTGACGGTGCCCGACACCTTTGTATCTTGCCTTGGGTGTGTGTGTGGTGTGCGTTGGTGGCGTGTGTTTGTATCGGTTTGTTCAGATGTAATGCAGTGATGGTTGCTTTATAAATAAAGCGGGGGGAAACCCTTTTTCGTCATCATCATGCGTTGTTGACATATTATTTTTTGAAGATGTTAGCGTGGGCAAAAGCACACCTGAATTAATTAATGAAATATATTTCCATTGGACCAAAGATTAAGGCTCCAGATCAAATATTTGCACTTTGATTACCCTCCCCACACCGCGCCGTCTCACAAGGGAGGCCGATGTCAGATCGGTTTGGAATAAAATTTTCTCTCCCACCCACCCTCCATGTCGCATAATGCCCCGATAGCTCGGGTCCAACCGACATCTGGGACATAGCTTTTCTCGTACAAAACTCAAGAGAAACAGTTCGGCAATTCTGGTTGAGATTCTTGTTTGTAAAAAACAAAATCGCAGACCGCCCGGATGCCGAGGCCCTCGCGGCATTCCGTCATAACTGTCACGACGAAGGAATTGGGAGAACCATAGCACGGAGACTTCTTAGAACGTTCACCGAGCTATCCGATATAGTAACAAGGTACTGCGTCATGGAAGACGCTTGGCTGGCTGATCAACAACACCAGAATCCGAGCCGGGACCACTTCGCATCAAGCGAAGAAGGTGGGCGCCCACGTCGTAATCGACGACCAAAACGCCCCAGCATCGATCGACCCGACGATCTGCCGGCACTGAAGAAAAACCAACCATGCAGAGGACCAAAATCGATGTTAGACGCGATATTGGATGAACCATGCGCAATCCACTATATCTCCTAGGACAAACTACCGACGCACAAGCATTGAGCATGTTGGGTCGTCAGGCAGGTGGCAAAGGGAGGAGTGGCGCTCCTAGAAACCTTGGCACGAACATAAGCCGAGGTATGACTTCAAGTCAGATCGAGCAGCCGTCGAAAGACGAAGAGGCCCTGATGACATATGAGACACACACCTCGAGGAATCAGCGAAAAAGAGCTCTTCGCGAGATCTACCACGTTGATCATGCCGTGACCTCAGATAATATATGGTTGGACGTGCCGATCACCTTCGATCAGGAGGACCAACCCACGGTAACCCGCAACCGAGGAGTTCCGGCCCTCGTCCTCGATCCTATCATTGATGGCTATCGATTTCATAAAGTCTTGATGGATGGCGGAAGCAGCCTAAACCTCATCTACGAGGACACTTTACAGAAGATGCAGTTCGACAGATCGCGGATCGAACCAAGTCGGACCACCTTTAGAGCTATAGTCCCAGGAAGGGAAGCACGATGCACCGGCAAAGTCACGCTAGACGTGGTGTTCAGAACATCCGACAATTATCGGACCGAGTTAACCTTCGACATCGTGCCCTTCCGAAGTGGCTATCACGTGCTCCTCGGACGAGCCGCGTTTGCCAAATTTCACGATGTACCACATTACGCCTACATGATGCTCAAAATGCCAGGGTCCAATGGCGTGATCACAATAAAAAGCAACATGGACCGATCACTTAAAACCGAGCATAATACAGCTGCACTGGCCCTGGAGGCTGAGGCCGAGGCCCTCACGGCCGAGGAATTAGAAGCGCTGCGGGCATCTATCAACAAAGACGATGTCATCCTCGACAAGCGGTCCAAATCAACGTCCTTCAAACCAGCCGACGAGATTGTCAAATTCCAAGTTCATCCCGAGGACCTGTCTAAAACGGCCTCTATAGGAACTCAGCTGGACGCAGCTCTAGACGAAGCACTGCGTGAATTCCTTCGGGAAAATTGGGATATTTTCGCCTGGCACCCCTTGGACATGCCAGGAATCCCAATGAACCTCGCGGAGCACAGCCTCAACATTGTTGAGGGTTTCAGGCCGGTTAAACAAGCACTCCGGAGGTTCTCGGATCCAAAGAGGCAGGCAATGGGAGAAGAGCTGGCCAAGTTACTGGAGGTTGGGTTCATCAAAGAGATCAAGCATCCCAACTGGTTGGCAAACTTAGTAATGGTACCAAAGAAGGACAAATCCTGGCGCCTATGCGTAGATTTTAAAAACGTAAACAAGGCTTGCCCAAAGGATTCCTTCCCGCTACCACGAATCAACCAAATCGTTGATGCCATGGCAGGACTTGACTTACTATGTTTTCTCGATGCCTACTCAGGGTATCACCAGATAAAGATGAAAGAATCCGACCAGGCGGCCACCGCATTCATAACTCCCTACGGGCCATTCTGGTTTAACACAATGCCCTTTGGATTAAAAAATGCTGGTTTGACATACCAGCGCATGATACAGACATGTTTGGAGCCACAGCTCGGCAAAACACCCGAGGCCTATGTGGACGACGTGGTTGTCAAAATCAGGCAATCTAACACATTTATCGATGATCTTCGGGAAACCTTCAAGCACCTCCGAGCATATAACATTAAGCTTAACCTGGAGAAATGTGTTTTCGGTGTGCCATCCGGCAAACTGCTCGGCTCACCGTGTCCCATAGAGGAATCGAGGCGAATCCCGACAAGATCAAGGCATTGGCTCGGCTGCAAATACCAACGGAGCTCAAGCACATACAGAGATTAGTGGGGTGTGTAGCATCCTTAAGCCGATTTATTTCACGACTTGGGGAAATGCCTCTCCCGCTATATAGACTGCTTTGCAGGTAAAGAATTTCAAGTGGACCGAGGAAGCTAGCGCTGCTCTAGAAGAAATTAAGGCACTCCTGGGCACTAATCCTATCCTCGCCGCCCCTCACCCCGGTGAACCAATGCTGCTTTATATCTCAGCAACCAATCAAGTCGTCGAGCGCGACATGGACGGTCACAAATTAAAGGTACAAAGGCCGGTGTACTACGTTTCCGAAGGGCTCACCCCATGCAAATCAAGGGACCTGCACTACCAGAAGATAGTATACGCAGTCTTCGTGGCTTCTCGAAAACTTCGGCATTACTTTCAGGAGTGCTCGATCACCGTAGCCTCGGAAGTACCACTAAATGAAATTATTAATAATCGCGACGCCATCGGCCGAATCGCAAAATGGGCCATTGAGCTCTTGCCTTTCGAAATCATGTATCGACCATGTCGGGCTATTAAATCCTAGGTACTGGCTGATTTCGTGGCCGAGTGGACTGAGGGAGCTCCCTCGAAAGCACAACACCTACTCAAATTGGGTCATGCACTTTGATGGATTCAAAATGCTAAACTGGCTAGGAGCGGGGGTGGTCCTCACCTCGCCAACCGGAAACACCGTAAAATATGTGCTTCAAATCATGTGCCCTGACTCCAATAACGCCGCGGAGTATGAAGCATTGCTTCATGGACTTCAACTCACGGTCTGTATGGGCATCCAGCGTCTCGAGGTCTGCGGTGACTCCAACCTCGTAATCTCCCAGGTTAACGGGGAATTCGACGCAAAGGACCCAAAAATGGCGGCATATCGGAATGCCGTCATGACCCTCTCAGCCCGATTTGAGGGTCTGCAATTTCACCACATCCCAAGGGACAGCAATCAAGCTGCCGACGTTCTCGCCAGGATGGGCACCAAACGAGAGGCAATACCTGAGAACACTTTCCTTGAACGATTGTTTAAACCATCGGTCAAATGGCAAGGTGATGCCGAGCAGCTCGCTCAGATAGCCGAGCAGTCGCCGCCCCAACTCATCACCCCACCGGCCATACGACCAGATAAGCAGATAATCGGGGGCTCGGCGAGAGAAGAGACGCCCTCAGCCCATGAGATCATGGCCGTGATCCCACCCTGGACCAAGCCATTACTCGCGTACTTACTACGCAAAGAACTACCCGAAGACCAGACAGACGCACACCGAATCATTCGATGATTGAAGGCGTACGGAGTCTACGAGGGAGAACTAAACAAACACAACATCACTGGAGTACTCCAGCGCTGCATATCCGAGGAGGAGGGAAAGGAACTCCTCTCGGAAATTCATTCCGGCATGTGTGGCCACCACGCAGCACCTCGGACTTTGGTAAGCAAAATTTTCCGAGCAGGGTTTTATTGGCCCACTGCGCAAGCCGATGCATGGGAACTTGTTGATGCATGTGTGGGCTGCGAGCTCTTTGCTAAGCAAAGCCACATGCCAGCCACAGCCTTGAGAACCATCCCGATCACCTGGCCATTCACGGTCTGGGGGTTGGACATGGTCGGACCACTCCGAGGAGGAACAGATAAGAAGAAATATATCCTGGTCATGGTTGACAAGTTGACGAAATGGATCGATTCAAAACCGGTGACATCGGCTAAGGCCGAGCCGGTAATTAACTTCATCTCCGGCATAGTACACCATTTTGGGGTACCCCACAACATCATTACCGATAATGGGTCCAATTTTACTGCCAAGGAGGTAAAAGACGGGTGTACCAAACGAGGCATTAAGCTTGACTACGCCTCGGTTTATCACCCGCAAACCAACGAACAGGTTGATTGAGCAAATGGCTTAATCTTAAGCGGCATCAAGCCTCGCCTAGTTCGATCTTTGGAAAAATCTGACAACAAGTGGGTCGAGGAGCTCGACTCCGGATTGTGGGGCTTGCGCACCACACCTAATAGATCCATGGGCTATACTCCATTCTTCATGGTTTACGGGGCCGAGGCCATACTCCCAAGCGACCTCATTCATGACGCACCTCGAGTACGCATGTACGAGGAGCAGCAGGCAGAGCGAAGTCGGCAGGATGACCTCGACGCTCTAGACGAGGAGCAGGACGTCGCCCGAGCATGCTCAACCTTTTATCAACAGCAGGCACGGCGCTACCAGAATCGGGAGGTCCGAGCAACGGCGTATAACGTTGGACACCTAGCCTTATGACTCTACCCAGACAAGCCAAATCAGCATAAACTGTCCGCTACCTAGGATGGTCCATTTATCATCGACAAGGTGCTCACTGGAGGGGCATATCGGATCCGGAACGTTAGAGAAAACTGCCTGGAGCCGCACCCGTGGAATGCCACCCTGTTGCGCAGGTTTCACGGCTAGTGAAGAATTTCGTCTTTACCACCTTTTTTAGCATTTAAAGCTTTTTTCTCCTTTTTTCTTTCTTTCTTAGGAAGTTTTATTTTTTCGCATAGATTGGAATCGATATATCGTATTACAAATAGCTTTTGTCTCCCTCTGGCTCGACCCAAATAACATGACACGCACGTTGTAGCTCATGGCCAAACATTGCGTGTCATTGGTTTTAACCAGGGGCTCTTTGAAGCCCCTTGGGGGAAATACTTCGGACATGTCAAAAATCCGATAACTTTTGGTGCACGATCAGTTGTTTGGACCATACCGGGGGCTCTTCGCAGCACCTCGGCGCGCACTCCTCGGATATGTTGAACAATCCGATTAATACCGCGGCATGGTATCGATGGATATGCCCGCCCTTCCAATATCATTTTTAAGCCACAATATGCATCAATTTTGACTTGAGATCTTTGCCAAGCTGGGTTGCCTGGCTCCTGTGCTTACCCCTTACGTTTCCGCATGTTCGGCTAAGGGTGTAAATGGAGCACCTCTGCGATTGTTACTTCTGGGATAAACCCGGTTAAGTACCTTAGGTGGGAGAAGCCGAAAGCTAGCGGTCACGAGACACGAAATTGGTCGGCACGATAGAAGTGTAAATTCTTACCTTTCAACGTTAAGGTAAAAATGTAGGACTCGAACCTACTTTATTGAGCTCACTGCAGCTATAAAAACATCGCCTCTCAAATACAAGTTGATATGATGGAACACAGTCATAGTAAACACGACACCTCGGAAAAAGGAACCGCTGGAGGAACTCCTTTTTCGACGATATGGTTTTTGTTACACAGCAACACCATATTGCTCTTTGTAGAACTGGCGTTTTGACCTAATGGCCGGATTGCCTTGTTCCATATTGGGTCGCCCGAGGTATCAGGCTAGATACCAGGAACACTCCTTGTCCTATGGCCGAGGAGGTAGAAGCCGATGGCTGATTAACAAAAGTATTTTAAACACAGATACGAGCAAAAAGATGACAAGTTTTAAAATATTTATACATGTCATAAGCAGCGTAAACTGCATAAAAAGGTCACTCGAGACCATCTATCAGTTTGTCTAGACAGCAATCCTACTCGGATAGACGGGCGGCAGCCATGACATTCTCGTAATTGACCCTGGGCCTGATCTCCTTTTCCTTACGTCCATTCGGGCCGACCTCGGCAAGCTCCTCGGTTAGAAGAGAGCGATAGTGAGTCTTCACCATGGCCCAGGCTTCCCAAGCACCTTCTCGGCAGGCCGACACCTTCCATGTCTGGATCCGATCACGTGCCCCTTCAAGGCGTTGAGCGAGGGTGGTCAGATCCCTCAGCACGTTCTCGTTCGGCCATAGAGTCCGAAAGACCTCCTCCATGGATGATTGGCTAAGCTGGTGTAGCTCGCTGAGCCTCACCATTATGTCTTTTAAAGACATCTTGCCAATCTCACCTGGATCACCGGGTAGGACGGCTACATAATGAACCATGTACGTTTTAGAACGAAAATACATGTTAATAACTAAAAAGTGAACCTGGCAGGATAAATTACCTACCTGCAAGAAATTCGCAGGCCTGTATGTTCTCTTCTTTGGAGGCCGCCAACTACGACTTGAGCTTTTCAATCTCAAGGGCCTGTTGATTTTTCTCCTCGACCAGCTCGGCATTATCCTTCTTCGCCTGATTATGCTCGCCGATCCGTCGATTGAGGACTCAGCGATCTACAGCTTCCTGTGATTGCGCATAACGCGCATCCTCTCGAGCCTGCGCCAGTTCCTTAACATGCTAGCCGATAGTCTCTGCTGCTAATAAATAGTGGAAGATTAGCCTCATAACTAGACCTTTTGTAGTATCCATATTAAAATTTTACCATGTGCCTCGCGAGTGAATTTCTTGATATCCTTGACCTCCTTTTTGGACTCTGCAAGCTGGGCCTTGACCCGTGCCAACTCCTCGGATAGCAGGTGGGCTTGCTGGAACACCTGCATAGACAGCCGATGCGGTTAGCTTGACAGAATCGATACTTAGGTTGGGCGCTTGCGCCCCACCTAAGGCTCAGGGGCTACTAGATTTCGTGCCTTTATCAAATTATATACTGACACAGCGGCAGGATTTTCATTGACCCCTCGGCCAGGTATAGTTACCCAGCCAAGGGCTCGGGGGCTACTGGACTTTGCGTTTTCGACGCGACATAAACGCCTTTGGCCACCTCGGCCGAGTGCCTCGGGCATATATAATAAGACCGTCTGGTGTAGACGAATAATCCATCGGCATACACACCCGAGGGCTACTGGGTATGGAAATAACTTAGTTTTTGATCTAGCCTCGTTACCTTTAGATCACTCCCGAATGTATCGGCGATCTCCTTGAGCGCCATTCGAGCAGCACCAAGATGCCTGTCCGCCGATCGAAAGGCATTGAATTGCTGATCGGTAAAGATAGGATTGATCAGCGATGCATTCCTTCCTCGGTGGCACATCATACTCTCAACCTCTGATTCGGTCGCAGAGTGTGCTCCTGAGGACGCTGGCGGGGGAGCATCTTGAGGCTCCTCATAAGACATGGGTGGGGCAGGAGCTACGTGGCGAGCCGCTGGTTGATTGGGCGCTACTACAGGATCCGGTGCGGGCGGCCTCGAGGCCTCCGACGCAGGCGTATTAGAAGCTGGAGGAGGTCTGCAAACTAAAATAAGATTGACCCAGCCAGTTCATGGTAAAGAGAAACCTTCTTAAATATCACGGGAAGGATGCACTTACAGCACGGAGGATGGTGGCTCTTGTGCCGCCGTCTCTTCGGCGGTAGCCTGGCCTGCTACAGGCCCTGGATTACCCTGAAGGCCGCCCTCTGCTTAAGCCGAGGCTCGCCTCAAACGCTTAGATCATTGACGCCTCAGGGCCTGAGCATGAGCACCCGTGTTTTGAACCATGCTCGAGGCTGCCCGCTTCCGTGAGGCCTGGCACTGAACGCTAGCCGCGTTGACCACAGGAGGCGACAATCCTACACGGTCGAAGATGATGGCAACTTCGGTGCCATCAATGCCCTCTTGGTAAAAGGTCCCATCCTTAAAGATGAGATCAGTATGGGTGTCTTCGGACAAGCCAAGGTTGTCTTCGCCGGAGTAGTCCTCGGGCTGAGGAGCAGGGGAGCTCACGGTTTCAACCCATCTTTTCCAACCCTGTTCGGAAAGATTATAAAGTGATCAGGAAGGTATATACCTTGTTCGAAGAAATAAAAACCTCAGATAAGTTGACTCACTGCTTCGATGTGTCTGTAACTAGAGAAGCCATCAAACATCGACTTCTTCACGAGATCAGCCTTTTCCCCCTTGAATACATTGCTGAAGCGGCTGGACTCCTTGGGCAAGGGCCACCGCCATCACATTTATTAAGGTGAGCCCATGGTGGCCGAGGCAGGATACCTGCGCTGCCAACCTTGCCACCTCGGATCTTCCATCTCGGGACTGGGTCCTCGGACGCCAGTTGTATCGCTTTGTTGGAGGAGTAAGCGAGAAGGAAGGGAGTCCTTGCCAAAGAGGGCCTTCAAGAGGCACGTCGGCAATATAGAACCAATCGCCCTGCCATGTCTCATAATCCTCTTTGGGGGTGCCGACGAGATAACCGGCCCCGGCTATTCTGCATACCTCAGCTCCTCCACATTCAAACATACTGCTGTCACGGGAACGTGGAACCAAGCAGAAATACTTACACTACAAGCTGAAGTGGGCCTCGCACCCGAGGAAGGCCTCGCATAAAGCGACGAAGTAGGCAATGAGGAGGATGGAGCCCGGCGTCAGGTGGTGGAGTTGGATCCCATAAAAGTGTAGAAGACCCCTGAGGAAGGGATGGGTCGGAAAACCGAGACCTCGGAGTAGAAAGGGAACAAGGCAAACCCTCTCGTGGGGTTGAGGCGTGGGATAGTTGTCATTAAAGACATCTCCATCCAAAGAAACAAGCCACGGACGAGTTTGTGCAAACTTCGGATCGGGAAGATACCCTAGGGTAGTGAGGTGATTTAGCTCGCCTTGAGCCATGGCACAACTCTTCCAATCTCCCTCGAGGGCACCGGTTGGACGGGTGGACGAGCTGGCAGCGTTCTCCATGGATCTTGGGCTCCTGAGACGATGCTTGAGCTAAGGAGGCTCAGGGATTTTTTTGCGTAGTGGGAAGGCGAGGGAAGTTGATGTTTCTACCTCCTTTTCCTCCGCGATATATGAGAGACGCTGGTCGTGGGGCAATGGGTTGCTTTGAGTCCTATGGTGGTAAAACCGCTCGTTTTCACAGGCGTCGTGCCATACATGCAGACGCAAATCGAGGACAAACATTAATGATGCCGCTAAAAGCTAGTAACGCGGCCTACCCCAGCCCGGCTGATTGGATATATCATAAGTGGGACCCTGGCAAGGTGGCCTGCTCGAAAGACCGATTGAGTGGACCCATCAGCGTGTCCTCAGACAACGCTTACTTAGTTCCTGAGTGGTCCTCGTTGGTTCAGACACTTCAGATCCAATGGTGTCCTTGGACACGGGATCAACCCGGACGATAGAAGCATCAAGTTTATCGAACTCGTCTACGAAGCCGAAGACCGGACACGAAGCCACACTTCCGAGGAGTCAGTCAATGTCCTCGGCTTGAAAACCAGTTCAGGGGCTACTGACGGTGTCCTGGACTAGGGGGTACTAACCACGTCGGCCCCCCGATCATGGGCTGGGCCGAAGAACCCCAGATAACTAACGAATAGGCCACGATGGCTCAGGCTCCACGGCGTGCTCAAGATGGAATCCACCAAAGACTTGGCGCATACTCCAAGACATGTTCAAGTCATCGGCTTGTTTATCCCTTAATGTAACCGACTTAGATGTAACCCTAGGGACCCCCAGTGCCTATATAAGCCAAGGGGTTTTGGACCATAGGGTAGATTCAATCACATACGATCTTGAGGTAGATCATCCTGTACTATGTACTCCATCACAATCAATACAATCAAAGCATGACGTAGGGTTTTACCTCTTCGAGAGGGCCCGAACCTAGGTAAAACATCGTGTCCCTCTTTGTCCTGTTACCATCTAGCTAAGATCACCAGCTTGGGACCCCCTACCCGAGATCCACCGGATTCGACAACAACACCTGTGTTGGCGGGCTGGCCTCTGGTTGGCAGTCAATGCGCACCATGGCCTCGTGTTGCCATGGCCTTCGGCCCTCCCATAGCTCCGCTCCGGCTAGACCTGCACGGCTCATCCCGCTTCTCTGGTTTGGAGCTTTGGTGGTGTGGTGGCCGGCCTGCCCCACATGCAAGGTGGAGGAGGCACTGCCGGGTGAAAACTCTGTCGTTGGCGACGCCCGTGGGCGCCATTTTTCTTGATCGGGGTTGTCAGATTGGCATCGTCTTCCTTCCCTCATTTGCAGTCAGTTCCCGGGAGAAATCCCAGATCCAGATTTTCTTGGATCGGACAATGTCGATGTCCCTGCCCCATCTCCTCTTTTGGGGCATCCTCTTGAGGATCGCACTGCTCCGGGTGGTATCCTTTCGCCGCTTTGCCGCCCCCCTCAAGATGGCTCTTGGTAGGGCTTTGTTCACGACGACCTAGGTGGTGCTTGCCTGGACGTCCTGGGGTGGCCGCGGCGGCACGTCGCCATTCAACCTCGGCGGTGGTACACCGATGCCGTGCCCTTCTGTCTCGGTTGCGTTATGTACTTCGGCTTTGCCGGTGGCACACCGGTGCCACCGCATGATCTCGGCTATCCAATGCCCTTCGATCATGCCATCGACGCTCCTCGGCGCACGTGTGCTTTTTTGTCTTCGTCTTGTAGGGCTAATTTCATGGTGGCTCGAGCGTCGCTTGCTTGGATGTCCTGGGGAGGCCACGAGTGGTGCGTTCCCTTTGGGCCTCAGTGGCAGTACACCGGTGTCGCGCCTTTCGGTCTCGTTGGCCTGCTGTCCTTTGGCTTCGCCTGTGGCACACTGGTGTCACCGCACGATCTCGGCTATCCGACGCCCTTCGATCGTGCCAACGACGTTCCTCTGTGAGCTCTGCTATGGTGCCTACTTTTTCTCCCTTGCCCTTCAGGTGGTGTTTTGTACGTGGGTGACGAGGTCCTCTGTTGAGCTCCTTGTCTGGCCTTCGGCTTCAGGTGTCAGCTGTCGGGGGGGTCAGTTTGGCTTCTCGAGCCATCCTCCCCTTTCGTCTTTCTCTTTCTTCTAGTGTTTGGCTCGCGTCTTGGGTGCCCACCTCTGTATTTTTCCTTTGCACCTCGGGTGCATACTCATGTATTTGTATTGAGTGCCAAGTTATCTTTCGAGTTGGAATATAACAAGCGGTGGGGTTTATCCCCCCCCCCCCCCCCCCCCGCGGTCAGTGTAAAAAAAATATTTGCACTTTTTTTAAGAAAAACGGGGAGGACTTCCCCGGCCCCATTGTTCAGAAAGAAGCCAGCGAAACAGGTCCATAACAGTTTTGCAACAAAGGAAAATGCTGCAGTGTATCTGAAAATGATATCAGGATACACATATTAGGACTGTCTATGCCAGGCGATCTGCCACTGCAGCCGGCAACCAGGAAGTGGCTTCCAAGATGGAGACCTGGCTCTCTATTGCAGCTTCAGCGCATGCTCCATGCTTGAGGGGCCGCACAGTGGCACGTGTATTTGGAGCTACCTCGCCAAGAATGGGTGGGAGGCAGGAGGATGGGGGCTCTAGGTGTTGGGGAACGTTGCATGCGAAACAAAATATTTTCCTACGAACACCCAAGATCTATCTATGGAGATAAGCATCTACGAGAGGAGAGATCGGATCCACATACCCTTCTAGATCGCTAAGCGGGAAGCGTTAAGAAACGCGGTTGATGTAGTCGAACGTCTTCGCGATCCAAATCGCAAACCGTCCCGTGATCCAATCACGATCTAGCGCCGAACGTACGGCACCTCCGCGTTCACCACACGTACAGCTCGATGACGATCTCCGCCTGTTTGATCCAGCAAGCGAGGGCGGAGAGGTAGATGAGTTCTCCGGCAGCACAACGGCGTGGCGGCGGTGGTGGTGGAGCTGATCCGGCAGAGCTTCGCTAAGCAACACCGAGACCAATCTAGTGGAGAAACTGATCTAGAGGGAGAGATACTTGACATGCAGAAAACAATAACAACAAACTGACACGATCATATGCTACGTTCATAGTTTGGGTCTTGTCCATCACATCATTCTCCTAATTATGTGATCTCGCTGTCAAATGACAACTCATGTCCATGGCTAGGAAACCATAACCATCTTTGATCAACGAGCTAGTCCATCAGAGGCTTACTAGGGACACATCGTTGTCTATGTACCCACACATGTATTTGAGTTTCCAATCAATACAATTATAGCATGGATAATAAACATTTATCATGAACAAGGAAATATAATAATAACCATTTTATTATTGCCTCTAGGGCATATTTCCAATAGTCTCCCACTTGCACTAGAGTCAATAAGCTCACATCACTATGTGATTTACATTGTAACGAATCTAACACCCATACAGTTCTGGTGTTGATCATGTTTTGCTCGTGGAAGAGGCTTAGTCAACGGGTCTGCAACATTCAGATCCGTGTGTACTATGCAAATATTTATGTCACCCTCCTCGATTTGATCGCGGATGGAGTTGAAGCGTCGCTTTATGTGTCCGGTCCTCTTGTGAAACCTTGGTTCCTTGGCTAGAGCAATGGCACCAGTGTTATCACAGAACAGATTCATTGGGTTCAGTGCACTGGGCACAACTCCAAGATCCGTCATGAACTGCTTCATCCAGACACCTTCCTTCGCCGCCTCCGAGGCAGCTATGTACTCCGGTTCGCATGTAGAATCAGCTACCACGCTTTGCTTGGAACTGCACCAGCTTACCGCTCCACCATTCAGAATATATACGTATCCGGTTTGAGACTTAGAGTCATCCGGATCTGTGTCAAAGCTAGCATCGACGTAACCCTTTACGACGAGCTCTTGATCACCTCCATAAACGAGAAACATTTCCTTAGTCCTTTTCAGGTACTTCAGCATATTCTTGACCGCTGTCCAGTGCTCCATTCCTGGATCACTTTGAAACCTCCCTGCCATACTTATGGCGAGGCTGACATCTGGTCTAGTGCACAGCATCGCATACATGATAGAGCCTATGGCTGAAGCATAGGGGATGACACTCATCTTTTCTCTATCCTCTGTAGTCGCTGGGCATTGAGTCTTACACAACTTCACACCTTGTAACACAGGCAAGAACCCTTTCTTGGACTGATCCATTTTGAACTTCTTCAAATCTTTATCAAGGTATGTGCTCTGTGAAAGTCCTATTAAGCGTCTCGATCTATCTCTATAGATCTTTATGCCTAATATGAAAGCAGCTTCTCCTAGGTCCTTCATTGAAAAACTCTTGTTCAAATATTCCTTCACGCTTTCCAAAAATTCTATATCGTTTCCAATCATCAATATGTCATCCACATATAATATTAGAAACGCTATAGAGCTCCCACTCACTTTCTTGTAAATACAAGCTTCTCCATAAACTTGTATAAACCCAAACGCTTTGATCACCTCATCAAAGCGCTTATTCCAACTCCAAGATGCCTGCACCAGTCCATAAATGGATCGCTGGAGCTTGCAAACTTTGTCAGCATTTTCTGGATCGACAAAACCTTCTGGTTGCATCATATATAACTCTTCCTCAAGGAAACCGTTGAGGAACGCTGTTTTGACATCCATCTGCCAAATTTCATAATCGAAAAATGCAGCTATTGCCAACATGATTCTGACAGACTTAAGCATCACTACGGGAGAGAAAGTCTCATCGTAGTCAATTCCTTGAACTTGTGAAAAACCCTTTGCCACAAGTCGAGCTTTATAGACGGTGACATTACCGTCCGCGTTCGTCTTCCTCTTAAAGATCCATTTATTCTGAATGGCCTTCCGCCCTTCAGGTAATACTTCCAAAGTCCACACTTTGTTTTCATACAAGGATCCTATCTCAGATTTCATGGCCTCTAACCATTTGTCGGAATCCGGGCCCACCATCGCTTCTCCATAGCTCGTAGGTTCATCGTTGTCCAACAACATGACCTCCAAGACAGGGTTACCGTACCACTCAGGAGCAGTGCGTGCCCTTGTCGACCTACGAGGTTCGAAAGTAACTTGATCCGAAGCCTCATGATCATCATCATTAGCTTCCTCTTCAACTGGTGTAGACTCCACAGAAACATCTTTCTGTGCTGCGCTACTGTCCGGTTGAAACACAGGTTCAACAACCTCATCAAGTTCTATCTTCCTCCCACTCAATTCTTTCGAGAGAAACTCTTTCTCAAGAAATGACCCGTTCTTAGCGACAAACACTTTGCCTTCGGATCTGAGATAGAAGGTATACCCAACCGTCTCTTTTGGGTATCCTATGAAGACGCATTTCTCCGCTTTGGGTTCCAGCTTTTCAGGCTGAAGCTTTTTGACATAAGCATCGCATCCCCAAACTTTAAGAAACGACAACTTTGGTTTCTTGCCAAACCACAGTTCATACGGCGTCGTCTCAACGGATTTAGATGTTGCCCTATTTAAAGTGAATGCAGCTGTCTCTAATGCATAACCCCAAAACGATAGTGTCAAATCGGCAAGAGACATCATAGACCGCACCATATCCAATAAGGTACGATTACGACGTTCAGACACACCATTACGTTGTGGTGTTCCAGGTGGCGTCAACTGTGAAACAATTCCACAATGTCTTAAGTGATTGCCAAACTCATAACTCAGATATTCTCCTCCTCGATCAGATCGTAGGAATTTAATCTTCTTGTTACGATGATTCTCAACTTCACTCTGAAATTGCTTGAACTTTTCAAACGTTTCAGACTTATGCTTCATTAAGTAAATATACCCATATCTACTTAAGTCATCGGTGAAGGTGAGAAAATAACGATATCCACCACGCGCCTCAATGCTCATCTGACCGCACACATCAGTATGTATGATTTCCAACAAGTCACTTGCCCGTTCCATTGTTCCAAAGAACGGGGTTTTAGTCATCTTGCCCATGAGGCATGGTTCACATGTGTCAAGCGATTCAAAATCAAGTGACTCCAAAAGTCCATCAGCATGGAGCTTCTTCCTGCGTTTTACACCAATATGACCTAAGCGGCAGTGCCACAAGAAAGTGGTACTATCATTATCAACTTTACATCTTTTGGCATCAATGTTATGAACATGTGTTTCATTACTATCGAGATTCAATAAGAATAAACCCCTCACATTAGGTGCATGACCATAAAAGATATTACTCATATAAATAGAACAACCCTTATTCTCTGATTTAAATGAGTAACCGTCTCGCAATAAACAAGATCCAGATATAATGTTCATGCTTAACGCAGGCACTAAATAACAATTATTCAGGTTCATCACTAATCCCGATGGTAGTCGAAGAGCGAGCGTGCCGACGGCGATCACATCAACCTTGGAACCATTTCCCACGCGCATCGTCACTTTGTCCTTTGCCAGCCTCCGTCTATTCCGTAGTTCCTGCTTTGAGTTGCAAATGTGAGCAACCGAACTGGTATCAAATACCCAGGCACTACAACGAGAGTTGGTAAGGTACACATCAATAACATGTATACCATATATACCTTGTTTGGTGTTGGCCGCTTTCTTGTCGGCCAGATACTTGGGGCAGTTCCCCTTCCAGTGACCAGTTCCCTTGCAATGAAAGCACACAGTTTCTGGCTTGGGTCCAGCCTTGGGTTTCTTCACGGGAGGGGCAACTGCTTTGCCACTCTTCTTGGAGTTACCCTTCTTGCCCTTGCCATTTTTCTTGAAACTAGTGGTTTTATTGACCATCAACACTTGATGCTCCTTCTGGATTTCAGACTCAGCGACTTTCAGCATCGCAAACAGCTCGGCGATTGACTTGTTCATCCCTTGAATGTTATAGTTCAACACGAAGCTTTTGTAGCTAGGTGGCAGTGATTGAAGAACTCTGTCAGTGATCGCCTCTGCCGGAAGGGGCATCCCCAATTCGGCCAGACGGTTGGAATACCCAGACATTTTGAGTATGTGTTCACTGACAGACCCGTTGTCCTCCATCTTGCAAGCATAGAACTTATCGGAGGTCTCATACCTCTCGATCCGGGCATTCTTCTCAAAGATAAACTTCAATTCCTGGAACATCTCATATGCTCCATGACATTCAAAACGTCTTTGAAGTCCCGGTTCTAAGCCATACAACATAGCACATTGAACTAATGAGTAATCATCCGAACGCGACTGCCAGGCGTTCACAACATCTGCAGACGACACCGGAGTAGGTGGCTCACCTAGCGGTGCATCAAGGACATAAGAATTCTGGGAAGCCGTGAGGATAATCCTCAGATTACGGGCCCAGTCTACAAAGTTACTTCCATCATCTTTCAGCTTGGCTTTCTCTAGGAACACATTGAAATTCAGGGGAACTACTGCGCGAGCCATTGATCTACAACATAAAATTTGCAAAGACAACTTAGACTATTGTTCAAGATAATGAGTTTAGTTAATCATATTACTTAAAAAATCCCACTCAAATTGACATCCCTCCGGTCATTCGAGTGCTACATGATCCAAATTCACCAACCCAAGTCCAATCATCACGTGAGATGAGGTGGTTTCAATGGTGAACATCTCCATGTTGATCATATCTACTATATGACTCATGTTCGACCTTTCGGTCTCTTGTGTTCCGAGGCCATATCTGTACATGCTAGGCTCGTCAAGTTTAAGCCAAGTGTTCTGCATGTGGAAAACTGGCTTACACCCGTTGTATGCGAACATAGAGTCTATCACACCCAATCATCACGTGGTGCTTCGAAACGACGATCCTTCGCAACGGTGCACACTTGGGGAGAACACAATTTTATCTTGAAATTTTAGTGAGGGATCACCTTATAATGCTACCGTCGTCCTAAGCAAAACAAGGTGCATAAAATGATTAACATCACATGCAGATCATAGGTGACATGATATGGCCATGAACTTGTGCTTTTGATCTCCATGTCCAAAGCACCGGCATGATCTCCATCGTCACCGGCATGACACCATGATCTCCATCATCTTGATCTCCATCAACGTGTCGCCATGAGGTTGTCGCGCCAACTATTGCTTCTACAACTATTGCTAACTCATAGCGATAAAGTAAAGCAATTACATGGCGTTTAAAGATTGACACGCAGGTTATACAATAAATTAAAGACAACCCTATGGCTCCTGCCGGTTGCCGTACTCACCGACATGCAAGTCGTGATAATCTATACAAAGCATGATCATCTCATACATCACATATATATCATCATGTCTTTGGCCATATCATATCACATCATACCCTGCAAAAACAAGTTAGATGTCCTCTAATTTGTTGTTGCATGTTTTACGTGGCTGCTATGGGTATCTAGCAAGAATGATTCTTAGCTACGCAAAACCACAATGGTGATATACAAGTTGCCTTTTAACCTTCTACAAGGACCGCCTCTGTCGAATCTGATTCAACTAAAGTGGGAGAGACAGACACCCGCCAGCCATCTTTATGCAACAAGGTGACATGTCAGTCGATGGAACCGGTCTCTCGTACGTGGACGAGTAAGGTTGGTCCGGGCCGCTTCATCCCACAATACCGCTGAATCAAGAAAAGACTAAGGAGGGAAGCAATCTGAATATCAATGCCCACAAACTCCTTTGTGTTCTACTCGTGATCTCATTTACGCATAGACCTAGCTCATGATGCCACTGTTGGGGAACGTTGCATGGGAAACAATTTTTTTTTCTACGAACACCCAAGATCTATCTATGGAGATAAGCATCTACGAGAGGAGAGATCGGATCCACATACCCTTGTAGATCGCTAAGCGAGAAGCGTTAAGAAACGCGGTTGATGTAGTTGAACGTCTTCGCGATCCAAATCGCAAACCGTCCCGCGATCCAATCACGATCTAGCGCCGAACGGACGGCACCTCCGCGTTCAGCACACGTACAGCTCGATGACAATCTCCGCCTACTTGATCCAGCAAGCGAGGGCGGAGAGGTAGATGAGTTCTCCGGCAGCACGACGGCGTGGCGGCGGTGGTGGTGGAGCTGATCCGGCAGAGCTTCGCTAAGCAACACCGAGACCGATCTAGTGGAGAAACTGATCTAGAGGGAGAGAGAGGGCTGCGCCGTGGCTTAAGGTGCGGCTGCCCTCTCTCCCCTCTAGTATATATAGGGGGAAGGGGAGAGGGGGCTGCGCCCTAGGGTTCCCCCCCTAGGGGGGCGGCGGCCAAGGGGAGGGGCGGCTGTCCTAGAGGTGGCTTGGCCCCCAAGTTAGGGTGGCGCCACCCCTAGGGTTGGCCCTTCCACCAGCCCAGCCGCATGGGCCTAGGTGAGGAGGTGCGCCCAGCCCACCAGAGGCTGATGTGCACCCCTCACAGCCCATGTGGCCCCTTCGGGGCTGGTGGCCCCTTCCGGTGGACCCCCGGAACCCTTCCGGCACACCCGGTACGCTACAGGTGATGCCCGAACCTTTTCCGGTGACCAACACAGAACTTCACATATATCAATCTTTACATCCGGACCATTCCGGAACTCCTCGTGACGTCCGGGATCTCATCCGGGACTCCGAACAACCTTCGGTCACCAACACATACAACTCAACTACACTATATCGTCACCGAACCTTAAGTGTGCAGACCCTGCGGGTTCGAGAACTATGTAGACATGACCGAGACAACTCTACGGTCAATAACCAATAGCGGGACCTGGATGCCCATATTGGTTCCTACATATTCTATGAAGATCTTTTATCGGTCGAACCACGATGTCAAGGATTCAGTCAATCCCGTATGCAGTTCCCTTTGTCCTTCGGTATGTTACTTGCCCGAGATTCGATCGTCGGTATCTCCATACCTAATTCAATCTCGTTACCGGCAAGTCTCTTTACTCGTTCCGTAATACAAGATCCCATGGCTAACTCTTTAGTCACTTTGCTTGCAAGGCTCATTGTGATGTTGTATTACCGAGTGGGCCCTGATATACCTCTCCGTCACACGGAGTAACAAATCCCAGCCTTGATCCATATCAACTCAACAGACACCCTCGGAGATACCTGTAGAGCATCTTTATAGTCACCCAGTTACGTTGTGACATTTGATACACACAAGGTATTCCTCCGATGTCAGTGAGTTACATGATCTCATGGTCATAGGAACACATACTTGACATGCAGAAAACAATAGCAACAAACTGACACGATCATATGCTACGTTCATAGTTTGGGTCTTGTCCATCACATCATTCTCCTAATGATGTGATCTCGCTGTCAAATGACAACTCATGTCCATGGCTAGGAAACCATAACCATATTTGATCAACGAGCTAGTCCATCAGAGGCTTACTAGGGACACATCGTTGTCTATGTACCCACACATGTATTTGAGTTTCCAATCAATACAATTATAGCATGGATAATAAACATTTATCATGAACAAGGAAATATAATAATAACCATTTTATTATTGCCTCTAGGGCATATTTCCAACACTAGGGTAACGCAGCAGAAAACAAAAAAATTCCGTCCTACGCACCAGCCCAAGACCACTATGAAGATGCATAAAAGGTTTGATCTGATCGTTACCAATTCGTAGCGTGGCGAAAGTAGAGTTGGTGAAGATCGTTGATGCAGTTCCCCGCAGCTAGGATTTTCCAACCTCCAAACCGCGAGGATTATCTCCCTCAGACAGTCCCTCGGATAGCCCTCGGATAGTCCCTCGGACAGAACCTCGGACAGAACCTTGGCCAGTCCCTCAAATAGAAGATCGAACATACGACCTCTCTACCGGGTTAGACACATACGGTGTCACCTATCCAGCAGGGCTTCGCCATCCAGAACTAATCCCTGCCGGAAACCAGGCAGCCTTTCGGCACTATGAAACTATTTCGTGGAGGGAGAGAGAGAAGGGCAGATCATTGCATGCCTTTGTAAGAGAGCTCAAGTATGAAAACTTGGATGAAGTGGAGATCCCTCTCCACCTCTATTTATAATGTGAGAAAGGGGTGGAGGGAGGCATGAGGATGAAGGACCTAAGAGGGGCGCCCCGTCCACAAAATCACCCACCAAAGGGGTGAGGAACCCCATGACCCCCCACACTTGGCCGTGACACCCTTGGGGGGGCCCATGGGGGGCACCACCTCCCCAACATGCTCCACCATTTGTGGGGGTTGTCCCCAAGGGGGCCCCCAACAACCATCCCATAAAACACTCCCCACGAATCATGGGGTCTTGTCCCCCATCTGGGGACACTGCGTTCTCTCCGGAAAAATTCTGGACGGTCCCAGAACATTTCCGGCATCCTCTAAAATAATTCTGGAAGCGTTCCGAAACATTTCCGATATTATGGTTTTACTTCGAAACATTTCCGGTGCGATGGTTTACTCCGAAACCTTTTCATTTTCTCCGAAACATTTACGGTTTTCTCTCCGAAACTTTTTCATCGTCTCCGAAACTTTTCCGGTGACTTTCTCTCAGACTCCTAACCTGGTATTCAACAGATAGATGACCCTTAAGTGTGTGACCCTATAGGTTCGATGAAGTATAGACATGATCGGAACTCTTTTCCGATCAATGATCAATAGCGGAACCATGGACATCCATAGTGACCCCTGTACCCACACGAATGAATATTCGAGTGAACCTTTAGTTACCATGTGCTGTTCCTGTTGCTTCGCGATATGATACAAAATCCGAGGTGAGATTTATCGGCATCCTCATGAATCAACAACTTGTTCACTATGCCTGAACACCGACAGGGCCCCAAGAATATCTCTCCATCGTCGGAGGAGCAAATCCCAATCTTGAGCTATCTAGTCCCTTGTCATACTTTTCTGTGAACTCGTAAGCCGCCGTAATAGCCACCCTGTTATAGATAAAATTTAACAAACCCCAAAGTTCACGAAGAAAGTATGAAGGAACTCGACACTCTCATGGTCTAAGGAATTATGCAAATGTTTAACTTTCTCTGTGTTATAAGCCATTAACTTATGATGAATGGATCTCATAGCATAACAACAATTGGGTCGGTTCAACACAAGTGTTCTTCTAACATTGTGTTCTCAAAGTTGCCGGCATTCTCATGCCCATGATCAGGAAAACAGGACCATCATGCAACACTTAAGCTAGTCTTAGAGGCTAGACTAGGAATCTATTTTACCGATTATTCCACACGTGCACTTGAGTTTTCCTGTGAGCCTTGTGGTTATTGTAGACTCGAGAACCATAACAGTTATAGCACGGAATATAAACATAATTATGAACATGAAAATAAATAATAACATTTATTATTGCCTCTAGGGCATATTTCCTACAGGGGCATCATATCAACCGATCCCAGACTTGCAGTGATCGAAGATTTCATCCCCACTTTATTGGGTGACGGGGCTACGCACCGGGGGTGGCTTATCTGGATGGACCAAGCCGGAGGCCGGATAGGGGCCCGCAAGGCCCGGCAAAGGGGTGAACCAACTTACAAGCATCTTGCTCTCCAAGACAAGAAGGGCGGCAACCTAGATGGCATCTTCCCCCTATAAACCATAACCTTCACCGCCTATATAAGGGGAGGATAGGGAGCACTCATGAGATCTAATCTAAGAGAAGGCAACTCTCGGTAGAAACCTAGCCCATACCATTGTAATCCCTCGCACGAGGTACTCCATCATCAGGAATAATAAGAAGAAGCATGATGTAGGGTATTACTCATCGGAGGCCCGAACCTGGGTAACTTGTGCGTGCGGGCTCCGTCCCGGTACTTCCGATACCGTCAGGAACCCTTCAAGGGATCTGACGGTATTTTGCACCATCAGTTGGTGCGCCAAGTAGGGGTCGAACCTACGACCTTTCGCTTAGGAAATGGAAAGAGCATCCAAGGCGGAAGTCACAAATGTCGAGCTCGCAGAGGTCGCCTTGGCCTCCATGGAACTCGAACATATAAAACGAAGCGTGGACACCTCAACAACGGAGCTCCTGAAAATGCCGAGGCCAGGACCAGTCTTCCAGCTGGCAAAAGACACAAAAAAATTCCAGGTACACCCGGAGGATGCCAAGAAAACAGTAAAAATCGGAGCAGATCTCTCAGATGAACAGGAGGCCGAGCTCCTGGCCTTCCTCCAAGCCAATTGGAACATATTCGCCAGGAAATCCGCCGACATGCCAGGGGTGCCAACCAAAAAAGTAGAACATTGCCTAAACATCCACAAGGATGGACGACCAGTCAAACAGGCCTTGCGGCGCTTCAGCACGGAGAGGCGACAAGCCATAGGAGAAGAAATAGCCCGGCTCCTTGCCGCCGGGTTCATCAGGGAGGTCGCACAACCAGAATGGCTGGCTAATCCAGTCATGGTATGCAAGAAAAACTTGTCATGGCGAATGTGCATTGATTATACTGACCACAACAAACTTGCCCGAAGGACCCATTCCCTCTGCCACGGATCGACCAGATCATCGATTCCACTGCGGGGAGGAAGCGGTTGTGCTTCCTCGATGCATATACAGGGTACCATCCGATATGCATGAAGGAATCAGACTAGGAGAAGACCACCTTCATCAAACCCTATGGGCCTTTTTGCTATATTACAATGCCCTTTGGGCTTAAAAACGCTGGAGCAATGTATCAATGGACGATGCAGAAGTGCTTCCATAGCCAAATTGGGATCAACGCGCAGGTCTACGTTGATGACATTGTGGTCAAATCACGCAAAGGATCCAGCCTCTTAACAGACCTCTAGCGAACATTCGACAACCTCCGCAGCTTCAGCATGAAGCTAAATCCCAAAAAGTGCGTCTTCGGAGTCCCCGCAGGACAACTTCTGGGGTTTATAGTGTCCTAGCGGGGGATCGAAGCAAACCTGGAAAGAATTCACGTGATAGTCAACCTGAAGCCACCAGAAATAGTCTGAGATGTCCAGAAGCTCGCATGATGCGTGGCAGCGCTCAACCGCTTCCTTTCTAGGCTGGGGGAGAAAGCTCTCCCACTTTACAGACACCTAAAGAAAGGGGACAAGTTCTTTTGGAGTGAGGAGGCCAAAGAAGCCTTTGCCGAGCTCAAAAGGCTACTAGAGTCAATCCCGCTGCTCATTTCCCCAGCACAGCCCGAGCCCACGCTATTATACATCTCGGCAACCACCCAAGTGGTCAGCGTGGTGATAGCAGTGGAAAGAGAGGAGCCCGGAAAATCCTAGCGGGCACAACACCCGGTCTACTACGTCAGTGAGGTAGTAACACCATGCAAGACACGGTACCCGCATTACCAGAAAATCACATATGGAGTATTCATGGCAGCGAGGAACCTGCGGCATTACTTTCAGGCCAACCCAATCACCGTGGTTAGCCACGCCCCACTCCCCGACATCATAAATAACAAGGACGCCACGGGAAGGGTAGCGAAGTGGGCAATTGAGCTCCTGCCATTTGAGATCTCATACAAACCATGATCTTTGATCAAGTCACAGGTGATCACCAACTTTCTGGTTGAATGGACCGAGGCCCAGCAGGTCCCCAAGAACATCGACCTTGAGTACTGGACAATGTATTTCGTCTGGTCAATGACTGTTCAAGGACTAGGGGCCGGGTGGTCCTGGTGTCACCAAGAGGCAACAGAATGAACTATGTCCTACAACTCCACTTTTAGGACTCCAACAACGCGACAGAGTATGAGGCCCTCCTCCACGGGCTCCGCATCGCGGCCTCTATGGGCATCCACCGCCTCATTTTCCGAGGCGACTCCGACCTCGTAGTACAGCAGGTAATGAAAACGTTTGACACTAAGGATGGAAAGATGGCCGCATACTGCGCAGCTGTTCGGGAGCTAGAAGGCAAGTTTGACGGCATCGAGCTACACCACGTCAAGAGAAGTGACAATGTCGCAGCTGACAGTCTGGCGCGGATAGGCATAGCAAGAGATCGAGTGCCTGACGAAACATTCCTGGAAGTACTGCATAAGCCTTCGGTAAAGGTACAAAGCCCGGAAGAGACAAACCCGCCCTCAGACCAACCGGAGTTCAGAAAAGCAGAGGGGCTCACGTCAGACCGCACAGACGGTGTTCCAAAAATGACACCAAGCGAAGAGGTCTTCGCTGCCAGCACAGATAGGACCCAGCCGCTGCTGGCATACTTGATCAATGGTGACCTCCCGGCAGATAAGACCGAAGCCCGGCACATAGTCTGCAGGTCGAAGGCATACACATTGATAGGCAGAGAGCTCTACAAGCGTAGTCAAACAGGCATATTCCAGAGGTGCATCTCAGAAGTGGAAGGAAATAAACTTCTGCTGGAAATACACGCGGGTGCTTGTGGCCACCACAAGGCCCCAGGACAATAGTAGGAAAAGCTTATCGCCACAGTTTCTTTTGGCCCCACGCCATGAGAGATGCAGAAGATATCGTGCGGACCTGTGACCGCTGTCAACGCTTCACAAATAAGACCCACATGCCAGCAATGGCTCTGAAGACAATCCCCCTCACATGGCCGTTTGCGTTATGGGGGCCGGACATGGTAGGATGCCTATCACCATCCCTGGGAGGCCACAAATATCTCCTGGTTGCAATTGATAAATTCACAAAGTGGATAGAAGCCAAGCCGGTAACAAATGCAGAGGCCGATACTGCGGTTAAATTTGTGTCTGGGCTAATTCACCATTTTGGCGTTCCCCACAGTATCATCACCGACAACGGATCCAACTTCACAACTGACGTATTCAAGGATTTCTGCCACAAAAGGAGAATTCACATGGACTACGCATCTGTAGCTCACCCTCAAACCAACGGGTAGGTAGAGAAGGCCAACGGACTAATAATGCAAGGTCTAAAGCTGAGGCTCATCACTCCGCTGATAAGAGCAAAGGGAAATGGAGTCGATGAGCTACCATGAGTCTTATGGAGCCGGCGGACAACACCAAACAAATCTATTGTATATACTCCGTTCTTCATGGTCTATAGAGCAGAAGCAGTTCTACCCTCAGGCATAGAATATGACTCCCCAAGAGTCCGCGCATACGATGAGGAGGTCACCAAACAAAGCCGCAAGGACGACATCAGCGCCAAGGAAGAAGCACACCTCCTCGCGCTCGAGCGCACAACCATCTACCAGCAAAAGCTATTCCAATACCAAGGACAATGCGTGCGGGCACGTGAATTCAATGTCGGTGACCTTGTTCTATGCTTCAAGCAGAAGCAGTGGAAGAAGAAACTTTCTTCCCCATGGGAGGGGCCGTATGTTATCCACGAAGTCCTGAACAACGGTGCCTACTACCTCCACAACAGAAAATCAGGTCGGCTAACATCTCGCCCTTGGAATGCCGAGCATCTCCATCTTTTTTATGCCTAAGTCAGTATTAGGTATCTTTGCATAAACTGTTATGCATTTTTCGCATTTGTATCCTAGCTCAAGCAAACAGGTTGGTGAATAAGAGAGGCCTCCTTGGTCGTCCCAATTTATGCCCTGCAAAAATTCATACATTGCTGAAAAAGTAATCTTTCCATGAACCCCTCGGGATAGACAATTGAGGCCGCAACAAACGTATCTCTTTGATTGTCGGACTCGGGGGCTACATCGCTCTAAGTGGACCTCCCCGTAGCTCCACACAAAGGTTGCATCGTACGTTCCTTCGTTTGCTCTGGACCCGGGGGCTGCTTCATCTTTACCGACCTCCCACGGTTTTGTGCTCCGGGGCTGCATCGACGTAACAAATAGGTAGCCCACAATAACCGAGGAGCAACCTACAAGGAAGACGGACACTGAGTACAAATCTCTGGTCATGCCGAGCCCCACATGCCATGCGCAAAGCATAAAACAACACTGGCGCAACCTTCGGTCGCATCATACCGCCTTTATGACACGAGAACACACAAATAAAGTACACGGCTCACGCAGTCTCAAAGTACATAAAAACAAAATATACTAACAACTGCAAAAGTTACGAACAATCGCGCTTACTCGTGGCGGTGACAGTCAGTCGCTAGAAAAGAAGAAACCTCCTCGACCTCATCAAAAATGCCCTGCAATGGGTAGTTCTCAGGCACGAAGGTCGCAACGACGCGGGTAGAAATTTCGGGAGTACTGGCTCGTAGCCGCGCCAGGACAAACTGGGCTCCCTCTATAGCTGCACCCTCCTGAAGCTGAAGCAGACGATCCGGGGCCTCGGGGGTACGATTAATCACTTGAAGTAAGGGCATGTCACCATGCTCAACACCCCACAATGATCTCCCCGCTTGCTCCAGCGCCAGCGACATCCATTGGATTAAAGGGACAACTACCCCTAGCCTCGACTGGCCAGGCGCGACCTCCACCAGGGGAAAGATAGCTGGACAGAGAAATGCAGATGGGAGGAGCTAAGCGACAAGCAAAACTCTAATGGAAGAGTAGAATCACAAAGTCGCATAGGGTCATACCTTCCGCAGCTGTCTCGAGCCGGCTATGCGCTCCTGGCAGACTTGCAGGTCTCGGGCGATAAGCTGACCACCCTCCCGTAGAGAGGCCTCCTCCGCTATAAGACCCTTGGAATGACTTTGGAAGGCCGCAAGTTGCTCTTGTGCATCTCGGATCCGCTGACGGAGGTCATCCTCAACAGCGCGTTCCTGTTGCAGTTGGGCGTGCAAACCATCGGTGATCTTGTTGTTGGCTTCCGCAATGCCCTCTTGCCCAGAGAGCAGACCACGACAGGCCCGCGCCTTTGCTAGTTCGGCAGCAGCAACATCACGGGCATGGTCCGCCTCCTTTCAAACCACGCCAAGATGGCGCTTCATCACATAAAACTGCTCCACGGCTACTAAAGCGAATTTCACGAATAAGCTAGTAGCCAAGGAGTGGACCGAGCTAAAAGTACAAAGTGCAGAGGACTCACGAAGGCAATTAGCAAGAGACCCCTCAAGAACGGTGGACCGACGCTGTTCCGCCTCCAACTTCTGGCGCAACTCGCTGACCCATGCCACATAGCCTGACCTTTGGTCGAGTAGCACCTGAGAAGAAAAGAATAAGCATAGATCAGCTATAAACCTCAAGCACATGATGACGTAATATACTTGAGGCTCGAGGGCTAAAAGGAGGGATGTTGTGTGTCTACCTTGGCACCAGCCTCCGCCGTGCGTCCGACCTGCTTCAGGGCATCCTGCATGGCCTGAGCAAGGACGCCGCTTTCACCAAGCACGGTCTTCAATCGGTCCAATGCATGAGGGCTCCTCGGCCCAGCCTCATACGATGAGGAGGATATGGAGGTCGCGAAGAACTATCTTCCACGCCAGAATCAGAAGCAGGCTGACCCGAGCCCGCCGGATCCTCGAAGGCCGGATCATCACAAGGCCACTCCCCTGAGGGAAGCAGGCTCGCAGGCGAATGTGGCAGGCGGCGTCCCGCGGTTTTCTTCACACCGCATGATAAACTGCAAGAGAAAGAAAAGTCACACAAACAACAGAAGAAAGCACCTCCTAAGAAGACCGCATGCGAGGACAGAATACCTATGCTGATTTTTCTTTGCTACGACTTTAGGCCTCTGGCGAGGAAACGCCTTATGCAGTGGAGCCTGTGACAGGTCTGCCATCTTCGATGGGCTCGATGGTCGCATGATGCCATCGCTCGGGGGCTCCACCATCGTGTGAGCCCGCTGTTGTACCTGCGACCTCCTGAATCTCCGGTGGGAGCTCCAGCGAGCTTGGGCCGGTCGCACCCGCAGCTGAGGAGTCCTCACATAGATCATAAAGCCCAGCTTCCCAAATGGGTGGACCCACAGGGGCCGTAATCTACAACCACGCAGCCTTCGCCGGAGGATGGGCAGCAGCAGCTCCCTTCGACCTCCTCGGTGAGCCCCTTGAGGTAGAAGGAGCACTGGTCACAGCCCTGCCAAAGCATTGGGCTTTCACACGTGCATGATCAGCAAGGTACATGGCCGCCTGGTATGAATGGGGCTGCGGGAGAACTGAAAGGAAATCCCGGAAGGTATGAAGACAAACACAAAAGGCTAAGAGTGTGCACAAGGACTGGTCTCCGACAAACATAAGGAATAGGAGGAAGGTCCCCATGACTTACAAGTGGGCGCAGATTTGCCTGGCTGTACGGCTCCACGGAAACCCCGGTAGGGAGACCGGTCACCAGATGCATGCGGAGCTCCACCTCAATCTCTAGGATCTCCTGTTCAATCTGACGGTTGGGATCAGTTAGCCCCCTGTATTCAAACATGGGGAACTCCCTCCTTCCTAGGGGCTGAATGTTCCTCTCTATCCAGGTCTTCAGGATCTGGAGGACGGAGAGCCCTTTGTCTTGAAGCTGATAAACTGCCTCAACCAGGAGGCCGGTTTCCTGGGAGATGTCCATGTCCAAGCCCCACTCTAGTTTCTGCCAGTAGGGCGCATCGACAAACTTGGGCATCCCAACCTCGTGATGGCCACCTGGAATGTCCGGAGCATAGAACCACCTCCATTCCCATGATTCCGTCTCGTCATTGTTCTCCAGCTCGAAGTACTTGGAGGCTGTGCGGGGCCGGATGATAGCTCCTCCGCAGGATGTAACCTTGCCCTCCTTCAGGCGGGGAACCACCTCAAAGAACAACTTCCAGAGGCCGAAATGAGGGAGAACCCCAAGAAAGCACTCACAGAGGGTCACGAAGTAGGATAAATGCAGCACCCCGCTAGGAGTCAAATGATGCAGCTGCTGCCCGTAGTGAGTCAAAATTCCCCTGGTTAAGGCACTCAGCGGAAGGCGCAGGCCGCGATGAATAAAGGCCACGTGCACCACCATGTTCTAGAGCAGTGGCCAGGGAACCTCATCTTTACCAGGAGGCGCCTGCCAAGCCATCGACCTATGATTCGGTAGCCAGCTAACCTCCACTAGCTGGTCCAGGTCAGGCCTAGTGACGGCGGACCGTTTCCAATCGCTGACCCACTCCGGCGGTTTGGCCAACACCGGGGGAGGCAGCGACGATGGACTTGTCGATCGTTCCAGATGGCGGCCCCGGCCAGAAAGCACAGATGGCGAAGCCATTGGGCTCTCCGGTGCGCGGTTTTTGGAATTCGGTGGTAGCAAACGAAAGCTTTTTGAGGAAGGAGAGCAGGCGGCCAGGACAACTGCTTTCATCCCAAATTTATAGCAAAGATTTCCACACGATCTCGCCGATAATGGTAATGATGCGTGGAGCACCGGCAATGGACTAAGTCACGATGGCGCTTGGTCTCTTGACAAAGAGCTTGCGCCCGAACGCCTGGCCCATAACGGCCCAATCATTCAGCCGTCGGGCCTGACGGTCCTAAAGAAAAAGTGTAATTCAAGTAAACCAAGATCAAGGAGGTTGGGCGGTTCGAAGCGACAAGTACTTATAGAGCAAAGGAGGCCATGTCCAGAAGATAAGAGCCCACCGGAGGTAACTATCTGTGAGCTCCGCCGCGCTCGGGGGCTTCTGACGGGGCTGCGCACCGGGGGTGGCTCATCTGGATGGACCAAGCCGAAGGCCGGATAGGGCCCGCAAGGCCCAGCAAAGGGGTGAACCAACTTACAAGCATCTTGCTCTCCAAGACAAGAAGGGCGGCGGCCTAGATCGCATAGTGAGGAAAATATCATTTTCAACATTATTCAGTTTAACTACTAGAGAGCATTGATGAGCAATTTTCGAGACCCAATCAAGCCACTTACTATTGAAACCCCTAAGCTGAAGAAGTTTATTAAGGAAGTCTAGGTCCACCCTATCAAAAGTTTTCTCATCATCTAATTTGAAAACAATGCCTTTGTCCTGGGATCTAACTACACTAGTAGAAAAACCCCTTATAGGATTTTCCTATCTGCGGCGTCTCAGAAAAGCTGAATGCTGCAACTTTATTTCCAAATTACCAGCAGCGTCCGAGCCGACTGCGAATGTCGCAGACAAATGAGGACTAGCAGTGTTTGAAACCAACAAACGCTGCTAGTGTTGGGCATCATGCTAGCGTACCAGCCATAAACTTCTAGCAGCGTCCGAGTAAACCAAACGTCGCAGGTAGTTACAGTACTGGCAGCGTTCGTTTGATCCCCATACGCTGCTAAGGTTATTTTGTGTGAATGATATGTTTAATTTATATTTATATTTAGAAAACCTTTTTACATTAAGTTGTTGTGTTCTAATTTGTAGTACACAGTAAATTATCTGTTCACAAAAGTTTGAAGGCAAAGGAAATAACACCAGCAGCGTTTATGTATACTAAACGCAGCTAGTATACCCATTAGCAGTGTTCTTATACTACGAGACACTGCTAAACAACTTATGATATTTATTATATTGTGAGTGACCTTTTTATTTAAGAGCAAGCTCAAATAAATCCATAATTAGATATGTAAATGTTAAATGGTGCACATTATTTCTATACAGTGTATATATATATATATATATATATATATATATATATATATATATATATATATATATATATATATATATATAGTAACACTATTCTGATACCAGAATCAGAATAGTTATTCTAAACATGATCGGCCCTGTAAGGGCGCGTGGAGACCTTCCCGAACTCCCAAACCCGCAGATAAAAAAACCCAACCCAGTCCCGCACCTCCTCTGCCCTGATTCCTCCTGCGCTGCCCACTCCCCTGCCCTGGAACCAGCCGCCACCGGTCCCAAATCCGGTCGCCGCGCCGCTCCCTCCCCTGGATCCGACCGCCGCGCCGCCACCGCCCCCGGATCTGATCCCGTCGCCGCCTGCCGCCACCACCAAACGGCCGTGCCGCCATTTTTCAGACACGGCCGCGCCGCCTGCCACTGGTGCGCCACCGTGCCTCCCGTGCCACCCAGGCTGTCCCGGGCTCGCCTAGGACCTCCTCCCGGCGACGACCTCCTGTCATGTGCGCCTCCTCCCTGCTCCGCCCTTGCCGCGAGCACCTCCCCGGTTTCTCTTCCGGCAGTCGTGCGACCCACCACCACCGATGGCACGCCTGGCAGTGCACCGCCTTGGCCAACCACCAGCCTCCTCCCGACCCCCAGCTGCTTCCCACGTTGCCATGTTGAACTTCTCGTGGAGGCCGCTTTGACCTTCCTGAGTTCGGTTCATATTTTGTTTTTTTTGTTGCTCGACAGTGAGACTCTGTTGACCTCCCGCCGCCGTCGTGGAAGACAACCACTGCCTGGCCCACCACCTCCAGCCACGGCCGGGGCCTGGCGCCGCCCCCATCCACAGGTGATGTGTCCAGAGTGCCTTCACGCACGGAACCATCCCGAGGACAATGCTATCCGACAGTTCGCCTACACCTACGGACACAACCCAACTTCTCCTGCACCGGCGCGATGTGCAACACCACATCGTCGTGGACACCCGCCGACCAAACAGCCGGTCGAAACCCACTGCCAACGATTGTTGCAGGCCCAACCTCCCGAGCTTCATGTGTTGCTGCTCGCCCTGCGAGAAAGTTTTCCTCTGTCTGTGTTCCCTTCCATCTAGGATATGATGAAATCACCGCCACTTGTTCTGCTGCTCGTGCGAACCACTGCGGGGAAGACGAGCAGCTGATTGGTGCTGTCGCAGAGAGGATGAGGAGTGTGGAGCATTGTTATGTTGGGTGCGTCCTGTGCTAGAGCATTGTTATGGTGTGGTGCATGTGTGTTATGTGTGTGCACACGAACTGAAGAAAAAGTGTCAGATCTTGTAACCAGCTCGTGTGCACAACAAGTTTTTGTGTTTATTCCCACAAGAGAATAGTATTTTATTTTTAAGCGAGAAAGAGTAATACACATACCTTTTGTCTCTGTAAGAGTAAAACTATTATGGGTGCCCTCTAAATGTTTGTCCTATTGCTTATGAGAATTGACCCCAATTTTCCTATTGTTTTTGCAGACCTTGGATTCAAGAGAAAATGTGTATAAAAAAGGTGTTATTTCGAAAGTTCAGGTGTAACGAACATCGAAGTTCAAACCAAAAAAATGCAAACAAAAAAATCATGGAACTCAAAGAATAAAAACTATGGAGTTTCATGAAAAAAAATAATAGCACGCGAAGTTCATGTTTCAGAAATTCTGAAGTTCACGTGTACTACGTATAGAAGAAAAATCATCAAATGAAAAAAGGGACCGCCTAGGCCATTTCACCGAAAAGCAAAAAATGCATAAAATGTCGCGACAAAATTCTATAAGAAGTTCAAATTTAAGAACCGAAGCAGGTCAACGTTAAAAAAAATGAAGTTTTTAATATCTAAAAGACAAATTTGGAAGTTCAAAAAATTTGAGCAAGAAGTTCAACAAAAAAGTACATCAAAAATCTTTATAATGGATTTTCCCCGTTTGGTAAAAAATTAGAGAAGTTCAAATTAAAAAGAGGAGCATTTCAAAAGATTGTATAAAAAATGATTTTCCCCATTCTATAAAAACTAGAAGTTCAAATTAAAATAACGGCGCGATATCATTGTTTATATAAAAAAGCATTTTCCCGGTTACTAACAAATAAAACTAAGAAGTTCAAATTTAAAAAATGGTGAAGTTCGATGTCTATAAAAAATTCAGATTTTTCACATTATTAAAAAAATAAAACCAAGAAGTTCAAATTTTGAAAACAAAGATGTTCAAAAAACTCAATTTTCTTCGTTACTAAAGAATAAAACTAAGAAGTTCAAAAACCTCAATTTTCTTCATTTGTACAACTCCGATGAACGGGTGAGAAATTACGAACAAAAATACGTGGTAGAAGTTCAAAGTGAAAACACCGGGAAGTTCAACGACTACAAGGAATGCATTTCAAATGAGAATAAAACGAATAAAAAACTAAAAGCCTAAAAGATTTGTTGCAAGAAGTTCACGTGCTCCTCCCGGTGCAGTTTGAGATCTCTAGTCTGAGTATGCTAAAGGACAAATGGGTGAGAAATTAGAAACAAAAATACGCGACAGAAGTTCAACGTGGAAACAGCAGGAAGTTCAACTACTACGCTAAATGAATTTCGGATGAAAATCTTTTAAACCGTCGCGAGTATGAAAAAAATGATCAAGATAGAAAAGTTGTGTGTTTACAGCAGCTTTTCATCGGTATATCACTTGCTCAATTCCGGTGAGTGGATGAAGCGCTACGAGCAAAAAACAGTATGTGAAGAAACAGAGTGAAGTTCTGGTAGACGTGCCGATGAAGTTCAAGTTCTTCCCGCGGTGCATTTTCGAAGACTCTGTTTCGCGATAAAAGGCAGAACGCGTCATCTCGCCGTTTTCGAAATTCCTTGAAAACGGCTAGGAATCAGAGAAACCCATCTACATGAAAAAGCTTCGCATTTTCCGTAGCTTTTCAACAGCATATTATTTACCCCATTCCGATAAATTTTGTAGAAATTATGGCCAAAAAATGTTTTTTGCCATTTTCGAAATTGACTTAAAACCGTAACCAATTGGGAAAAACAATCTACATAAAAAAGTTTCGCATTAGTTCAAGCTTTCTAACGCCATATCATTTGCCTCATGCCGACAAACCGTTGAGAAAATAACGTGAAAATACGCACTCGGTACAGATTCGACCATTTTCCAAATTACTGTTGAATTGTTCATAGTTAGAACAAACTTTTTATATGGAAAGATGCGCATTTTCATAAGCTTTCCAACGCCATATCATATGCGTCGATAGGACTAGCCGTTTTCAAATTATCCCCGAAATACGAACCCGGCTGTTCGGTTTCAGAAATTCCACAATTTTTGAAATTCCTCTTTAACCGTAGGGAATTTGGAAAAACGTTCAACATGTGAAATGAGCGGATTTGCAGCAGCTATCCAACACCATATCATTTGCCTCATTCCGATGAACGGTTTAAAAATAACGTCAAAAATACGATTCACGTTTTTTTGTATGAAGAAAAACGGTTTTCAAAACTGCTCTTAAACCGTGTACATTTTGCCAAAAATTCAACCTAGGCTGTTATACTGGTGTCCATAGCTTTCAAACGGTATATTGCAAGACCCATTTGGGCACTTTGCCGGAAGTTCAACCTAGCACTCGGGGAAGTTCAAGTGTTACTGCTGGGACGAGTCAGGTAGTTATCAGAAATATTATTCTCATCCCGTGAGCAAATCCGCCAACGAGCGAGATTCCTATTTTAAACAGGCATTTAGTTGCTAAAAACTGTTTCCTGGTTACACTTACATCACTAAGAACACGACTGGCCAGAAAAATTCACGCGGGGAGACACGGTTGCGAAGATAACCCTAAGGTCGGGTTCCGACAGCGGGAAGTTCAGGTTGTGTAACTCAGGAAGTTCAGGTTGTGATCAGAATATTATTCTCATCCCGTGATCAGAATAGTGTTTATATATATATATAGCTTGCATGTGTCGATCAAATTAATCAACCAATAACACCGGACATCTCCGTGTTTGGCTCCAATGCGAAACTTTCATAATTTTTTTGGTATTTTTCAAATATTATGTTAATAAACTGTTAAGTATTTACTAAAATTATTTGTTCATATAAATTGGAAGGCAAAAGACAAATGGTTGTGCTGAAAATCCGAAAATAATGAAACAGCACCAGCAGCGTTTAGCGCATAACAAACGCAGCTAGTACATACATTAGCAGCGTTTGCGTACATTCAACGCTGCTAAGGTTTATTATGCAATACCCTTTCTTAAATAGCTTACAACCTTTCATACTTATTATATTTTGTAACACACAAAGAAAAATATAACTATGCTTTCCAGGGAAAAAAGCCTAAAACTATATTAGCTGCGTTTGACAAAAGGGGTAAACACTGCTAGAACGCATATTAGCAGCGTTTGGGTATAACGGAACGCTGCTAAGGTAAATTATGCAAATTTCCTACAAATAGCATAGCAACCTTTTATAATTCCAAAATTTTGATATATCACTAGGAATGGTGTACATTACGTGCATAAAAAATTATGTCACAAAGAAAACAACACCCACCCCCTGTGCCCTTTCCGATCGATCCACTTGATATATCTAGAGATCCTGTCGGGCTGGTCCAAAATAATTAAGCAATGTAAGAAAACTTATGCTTGACACTTCGAAATTTTTATCAGACATTGAACGGATTAGATATTGACAACATTGAAAGTTTTATTTTGTTTCATTAGTGTATGAAAAAAATTCTGACAACTAATTTCTATTAAATTAATAATAGCAGTGTTTCGAGCAACAGGAAGCGCTGCTAGTGCTTACATTCGCAGTGTTTACAAGTGTTGAACGCTGCTAAAATTAAATATGCAAATTCCATACAAATGCTTAGCAACTTTTTATAAATACTAAAATTGGATATATCATTAGGAATGGTGTACATTACAGTCATAAAAAATTGTGCTTCTAAACACACAAAAAAACATTACTAAATTTCAAAGGAAACCCTAAAACTCTACTACCCGCGTATACTTTGATTGTGAACGCTGCTAGTTATAAATTATTAGGAGCGTTTGTTCCTGTCGAACACTGCTAGTATTGCACATATATGAATCGACCCCGAGCGTTCTGTGGAAACTTCCCCTCTCCCGCTCGCTAGTCTCTCGCTCTCGTTGTCGCCCCCGGTCGAGATTCGCCGCAGACCGTCGCCGGCGGCGGAGCCCCGTCCCTCCGCCGCAGACCGTCGCCCCCGGACGATCGCCGGCCTTTCATCCGCCGCCTGCGCGTGGTTGCCTCCCCTCGAGCCCGGTCCGTCCCTCTTCGCCACCTCCGGTCGCCTCCCGCGTGAAACCAATGGCTTCACATCCAGCGGCCGTCACCTTTCTCCTGTCCGCCCAGTGGCGGACCTAGAATCGCATGTTTGGGGTAGTGAGAATAGTATGAAAATAGCATCAACTTGATGGATATTTAGTGTTAAGTATATAGTAATATTTATTTTACAACTTTGGATCTGTTGATGTATTGTTTTTATGATTGTAAACATACACATCAGTGCCAATGTTTTGGCAAACTGTTGATTCGTAAATGTTTCACCAAATTTCTGGCACTCAATTTATTCAAAAATTAGCAAAGGTCATACTGAATTTTTAATTGAATATTATTGTTTTTATAAATATTATTTATATTTTGTAGAAATGTCTTCACAAGAGTTCGACGCTTCCTCTTTTTTCGAGAGCACGCATTCGGGCAATGAATCTTTAGAACCACCGTCCCAAGTTCCCAGACCCGACACACACGACAATTCCTCAGACCATTCATCGAGTGACGACTCCGAATATGGAAGAAGTGTGGCCAAAGCCGTGAGCGAGGAAGACGAACCAGGGACTACCCATGTGGACTAGCCAGCCAGTGGCGAGCCGAAGAGGCAACGCAAGCCTAGGCCCCCAAACCAGCTCGGCAAAGAGAGGATCATTGTGACTCGTATAGACCCGTTCAAGGGTACTCCTCTAAGTCCAAAGAAGGACGAACCAGGGTATAGCAATCAACTAGGTTGCATCCTTCGTGAGACGGTCAACATCAATGACTACCAATTGATGGGCAAAGTTAACAAGCATAAGAGAAAACTCTTCTTAGAGAAGCTGCACAAACGATACAAGTTCCCGGAAGAGGACCATGATGAAAAGAAACTCGCCAATCACACAACAATTTCCAAGTGGTCTAAACTATTGAGAGGGTGGAAGGCCAAAGTCAAAGCAAAACACGTCAAGCGCAAAAAAGAGTTTGAAGATATACATAGGATGAGGCCTACGATCTCCCGGTCTGACTGGGAGACCTTCAAGGAGAAAAACATCAATGACCCTAAGGCCAAGAAGTTGGAAAAATGGGGTCATGATATGTGGGAGATGAACATTGGTACCCACAAACTAGGAAGCCGTGGTTACCCAGGCAAGAGAACGAGGTGGGAGAAGAAAGACGCCGAGTTCGAGGTGGCGGGCAAACCTAATCCATTCAAGAGATTCAAGCACAACCGCTCGAACGATTTTCTTCGTGCCCGGTATGATTGGGACGAGAAGAAAATTGAGTACATCTTAAGAGACAAGAAGACAAAAAAATCAAGGAACTATTGGTAACTAGTTAACTCCTCTGTTTCTGGTTACCTTAAATATAATGAAGTGCATTTCTTTACACACACTCACTTTTGTAAACGGTCATTTCCATGTTGCAGACACAGTATTACATTGAACCTGGTTCCTCAGGGGAATCTTCTTTTAGGTGGGACGACCCTCTCAACAGGGCTTGCAATGTGGTCTTAGGAAAGGACCCATTAACCAAGCCAGTGACTGGTCGTGTGACCGGCGCCGGTTATCATGAAAGATGGGAGAAACACTATAAGGAAGACCCCGAGCTAAGAAAGCAGCACAGAGAAGCTAACCGTCTATCTGTAGACGAGAAAATAGAAGAAGCTAGAAAGAAATGGCAAAGTAATGTCTCCAAAGAAGTAGCAGCCAACACGCAGGCCGAGCTGGTGAGATTGTTGCCAACTATGTTGGAGGCCTTGAAAGAGAGCATGTTAATGGGGCAGCCTGTTAACACAAGCCAGATCCTCTCTGCGTCTGCCGCCGTGAACGTGGATAGAGAGTCGCAGGCCGTTGCAGCCCATCATAGCAGCCTATCCTTGTCTTACTCGTCTAAGATCATCGACGCGCTTACGGTAGTCATCCCTCTCAACATATGCATCTACCATGTTCGATGATATGTTTTCGTTTTTGGATATCTAACATCGGCAAGGCAAACATGCATATATCTTTCGCAGGTGGATGCCCCGTGCACTCCCCAAGCCATGGTGAACGGCCAATTGAAGGAAGTTGCAGAAGGTACTGTTGCTGCGCCAAGTGGCAAACTCATGCACCACATTAAAAATACCGGACACCGTGGCTAGGGTATTTGTGTGTTGGGTATTTGATGGTTTTGAGGATTTAGAACCATTTGAACAACCTCAAGGTGGTGGGGATGGAATACATTACAATCTCAGCCAATGCCTGAGTTGGCCCCTTAGGTGGCCCAAGTCGCATATCCTGTTGGGGAGCAGTAACCTTCCGCAACCTCCCTCGACATCGCCCGGCTGTACGAGCGTCCCTACCGACAAAGCTGAGGCTGCCAAGATAGATTGTACATCTCAGACAGATGAGCCCCCCCCCCCCCCCCCCAGAACTTCCATCCAGCAGATGGTGAGATCAATCATTTATTGTCAGATGACTATGATGGTGGTGTTCCTATTGCCGCCAACCGTACCATTGCTAGCGACGACACCCGATGTGAACACCCCTACAGGGTCGATGTAGACCCTTCAGAAAGTGCCCTGCCGCCGCCAACCGTGCTATCATGCATAGACCCTTCTGAAGGTGTCATAGCCGGTAATACATCGAAACTTGCTAAGAGGAGGAAACGAAAGAAGAAGTCGGATTGCACAACCAAGGTGGATGGTGGCAGCCAGAAAGTGGCTGATGTGAAGACCGGTAGTGGCAGCCCTAGACGGTACCAGTTTGCGATCCATTACGCTGGCAGACCAATGGTACTGGAAGCTACGTACGAAAGCATTGGGTTCGCCATGAGGTCTCTTCATGACGATGTTCTCGAGAAAGGGCGGGCGGCTCATGTCACATTTCAAACTCCGATTGACTAGGTCCCTGTATACATGGTGAAGGTGCCAAAGGGTCTAGGCTTCATCGATGATTGCCCGGCAAACATGTTCCACATTGACTTTGGGCATATCTTCAATATTTTCCACCTAAAGCACATGGATGAAACCAACATAGTCAGGCTATGGGCGCTTCACCTGGCCCGTAAGGTCAAGGACGATGGGATGACTAAGATCGCGATGGCGAACCCTTGCTTCATGGACGAGCACAACCTTCTAACCGAAGAGGACCCGAACACAATTATCAAGTTCCTTGGCAAATTCTTCGTTGATAATAAGAACGCAGACCATATGAGGTAAGTGTTCTTGGCCCCCGGCAATCTGGATAAATTTCGGCATATTTCTATTATCCTTCCATCATACAAAGGTTGACTTCCACTAGATCCTCATTGTTCTATCCCCAAGGACCGCCTATTCGTTTTTCTTGGATTCGAATAGAAAGGTGAAAAGGAACTACAACAAAGTGAAGAGTGTTTTAGATGAAGCTCTAAACATTTATGATGGCATGAAAGGATATTTTAAGAAAGGGTGTAAAAAGGCAGACAGCGAAGGCATTGTCCGTTTTGGCCACAACACATCCTTTTGTTGCATTCAACATCCTGAAGGCACAAGGACCTCCCCTTGGTATGTCATGTACCACATGAACGATTTCACAGGGCAACATACAAGCTTGCAAAAGAAGGATGACGTCACCAAGTGGGGGTGAAGCCCTTGCCACTCTCGCACCTACGAACGACTCTAGAGTCGACTTCAGAGGGATCTAGGAGACACTAGTCCAAGTCATGAACAAAGACGTCCGTTGTGAGACAGGGACCTTCTACGGCGGTGGCATAACAACCCTTCAGGAGTACCGTCGTTGCTACATGTCGTCGCAAAAGTAGTGAACACATGATGTTGTGTTTAAAAACAGTTTTTAGTTTTTAAAACATTGTTCGTAACTTGACCGTGTGCCTTTCGTGTAGCTGGACTTACCATACCTTTCGTGTGATTGCTATATTTAAATATTTAAGATGCATATGCTGGAGGTTGCTATATATGTCTGATCTTTGCTCTTTAATTAATTACTTTATTTATTTAATGTTTTCTTTTAATATGATATACAACCTCTGTAAACAAATATAAGGCATTTTAGATAAGGCATTTTAGAGAATTCGATCTAAAATGCCTTATATTTGTTTACAGAGGGAGCATGTAACAAAAAATGTGCAAATGCAGCCAAGGTGGCAAATGCCACCAAAATTTGTGGCCCCACAAACACTAATAGCGTGTGGTAGGAATTACACGCAGCCAACAAGCTAACAATATAGAGGTGTACGACAAGACGGCACGCAGCTAATAAGCTAAATACTTGCCGCGTTTGCATGTGACGAACGCTGCTAGTTGTTGAGGTAACAGCAGCGTTCCATGAGGAACGCTGCTAGTGCGTCCATCACACCAGCAGCGTTCGCCTGAGGCGCTGCTGGTATCCTGTCCGTGTCATAGTAACAGCGTTCCAGCTGGACGCTGCTATAAGGCTCATCGAAACGCTGCTAAAGAGGGGGTCATGTACTAGTGCTACAGAGTGGATAACTTCATGGGCAGTGACTACACTCTCCAGTATGTATTTAGCCTTAACAAAGGTAGATTGATTAATAGAGATGAGCCTATTCATAATCTGACCTAGCCTATTCATCAGCACTTTAGTAAAGATTTTAAAGTCATAGTTAAGAAGGCTGATGGGCCTGAATTTCTTCATGATTGCCGCATAAGGTTTTTTAGGAATAGGAGTCAACACGGAAAAGTTAAGATGATATATGTCTAACTTGTCCTCATAAAAGTCAGAGAACATGACGATCAAATAAGGCTTGGTTAGCTCCCAAAAATACGGATAAAAAAACGAAAGGCAAACCATCTGGCCCTGGTACATTTTGCATCACCATTTCTTATTATAAATTTCTCTTTATTATCGATATTTTGCATATTATTGCTCAATTCTAATGCCTTTTTCCCTTTAAACTAGCAAAATGGCCCGCGCAATTGCGCGGGAAACATCTTAATTATGTTCTATTGTATCAATAATTTTTAGGACGCTAGTAAGAGCACACGTCCACCAATTTTCATCTTTGGGTAAAAGGTTAAACCAATCCTAGTGGGTCCTTTGGATTTAAGTGTACAAAGTACTTATATACTGGGTTAGACCATATGCTGACACTTTATATGTAATTAACTTATTTTGGAATATTTCAGCTATGCTATATATATTTTGTTGATAGCAAAGAATTGAACTCTGACCATTTTGTTTACATCCATTTATTTAGCAATGGTCCATTAAGATATACACTTTATTTGAGAGAAGGAGTCACACAGGTTATGATGAGACAGATCCAATCAAATATGAGAACTATTTTGTATAAGAATCACACTCAGAGTATTAGTAAGGGTAGTATTGCGTGGCACGAATTACCCAGAATCATTGAAAAAAAAAGACATGAGCATGCTAATCCTATAACAAATCATTAATGGTCCAACAGTTAACCTATAATTAAGCCATGAGCTTCTAGTTGCTTCGGAAGAACAATTGTCGCGTCCACAAATTGTATAGTACGTAAAGTGAAGCTCTGTAGTTTGCACTCCTATTTAAATAAACAATGTTTTAAAAAGATACTTTTTAATTATGCCTGGAAACCATGATCAGAGGCTATAAAGGACGCAACAGCAAGAACATGCATATGTTCGATGGAAATCCCACATCTTTCAGTTGTGAAAATACAATTCTCACATATTGTATGAGTGATGTTCCAGTGTAATATGGGTGAATAGCTCCTGTGCGACATAGTGTATATAGTCAGGTACTACTTAACCGTAGAAGAATTGATATAATGACTGTGTGTTTGTTTCCTCGATTTTATGCATCAGTTCCTACTTTCGAACGAAAGAAAGAGAACATATTATATGAGATTTATAATCACACGCGTCGACAGTCATTTGTGGGTGGGGGAATCTGATCTATTAAACTTAATCTCCAAGAAGAAAGCGTTTGTTGATTAAAATTCTTTCTTTTATGTACTTCAAATTATTGTACAATTCTTGTGTACAATTAGCCAAAAAGAAGAAAGAAAATCCATAAAACCTGCATGCTTACCCACTTTTTGATGCCTCCATTCCAGCTTGTTGGCTGGAAAGCCAACCGAACATTTTTGCTGCCTGACTTGTGGTAACATGTCGACTCTCACATTATTGTATGCTCTCCTTGACACCGACCTGACAGGAGATCTCGAGCGAAGGTCGTAAGCATGTCCACACCGAGACTGAGGGGCAGCTGGAGTGGAAGATAAATGAATGCAAAAAAAAATAGCCATCGTAGGTACCTACGAAAGCCGTGCATTCTGCATTTTTAGTCTAGCATCAATTGCCTATAAAAACCATACGGTTATAATTATTTATGAAAGGAAGGTTCACCATATCAGAAGTTTTACCTTTTTTAGAATATCTAGCAGACCTATTATTTTTTCTACATACTGTGCTTTTAGTACATATATAACATAAGAAAAATAGATATGTAGATAGATAGATAGATAGATAGATAGATAGATACAACCTTCTCCAATATGACTTAGTATCTGCTCGTCACCTACCAGATCCATTTGCAAAGAAAGCATGGTATTCCCAAATTCTTCATCATTGTATGGGATTGTCGACGTCGAGGAGGAACTCTGCTGCAGCGAGTGGATAGCATTCCTGCCATCTCCTCTTGGGTTCTTCTTCAAATCCAGTTCCTCTCATGTCTTAAATCAATCTGACTTTAGGGCATTGAATAATGAGGAGATTTATAGATAACACACATGTAATTGTGTACCTTTTATGTATTATACTATCATATTACTGATTAGTAACTTTATTAGTCAATGGATTAGCTGATTCCAAAAGTCTTAAAATTTAACCTTGATTGTCCTATGTCTTGTACCTTGTAGAGAACTAATGCGCCTGGCAATTAGCATTGTAAGTTTGCTATCTGTGGAGGTAATACAGAACTACAGGGTCATTTGTCACCAATAATCTCAACAACGGCACATGCCAAGTTTGTCTTGGCCTCCCACTTCTTATGGTTGCTACAACTCTTTCTCAAACTCGATGACACTTTGTAGCTAGGTATAACATAAACTTGAAATTTCAATGAGTTGTAGAGTAAAGGTTAAAACACCATTAGTAAGATCTCTATAATGTATGGTAAAGGTTAGGAAAAAAGAGATGTGTAGTTTTGAAGATCGCCGAGTACATCTCGCGCATAAGATTGGGTAGTATGTACGGAAACTCTTAACCCCAAGTTGAAATGTATGCAATTTGTTTAGAAATCGCACGACTGCACCCAGATATATAGTGCTTAGCATGGTAGAGTAGTATATGTAGGAACTCTTAATTTCAAGTTCCAGTTTCAACTACGGGTCGTGATTAAAGAAGTATATCTCCGTGTAACATGTATACTCGTAATAGTTAAAAAAAAGTTTGGACAAAGCCGGCTGCTCTACCCGAAAAAACGTCCAGTACGTAGCTCCACCTCCACAGGACCACACAAGAAATCTACATAGGACTCCTTCGGGCTGTATTAACAAACGATTAACAAAGTTTGAATCTAGGAGGAGTTGGAAGAAACACTGACCTCCTGGTAAAACGTCCTGCGCTCCTGCCGGCCAGGCACGTCGAACAACTACGGCTAGGCTGTCGCTGCTGCTCCTCCAATGTATGGATGCATGCAGGATGCTCCTGGACGTCCATATGCTTGCTGAGCGCCTCGGCTTTACTTTCACTGAGACGACCCGTCAAGTTGTCGGATGCTTTCCGGCGAGCGCGGCGTGCAAAACCTGGCTCGTTTGCTTCCTGATGGGATGTGGCGAGACCAATGTTTTCATGTCCAAAGCTAGCTTCCCCAATCCAATCCATGGCCAAAAGCACATAACAATCTGTATATGTACGTGTGTGTCTTATGTCAAGAAATCAATCAGCTGTGTACTTGGGCAACATGTGGGGGAATATGATTGAGCAGAGGAGACCAGGAAGTCCTGGACTTGGTGATCTTTAGCGACGTGTGGTGGTCTTTAGCGGTGGCATGTAAGAGAAGAACATCGAGCAGAGGAGACCTGAAAGTCCTGGACGTGGTGATATTTTAACGTATTGGGCCTGATGGGCAAAGTCTTCTGATGCGTGACGTGAAATCCCACTTTAATGAAATCCAACGGTTACTATTTGATGAGAATACATATTAATGGTCAGATCTTTCTAATTAATGTGGGATTTTGTAGGTACTCTCTTTATTTTTATCCGTAAGAAAGTCTTACGTGGTGATATTTTAACGTATTGGGCCTGATGGGCAAAGTCTTCTGATGCGTGACGTGAAATCCCACTTTAATGAAATCCAACGGTTACTATTTGATGAGAATACATATTAATGGTCAGATCTTTCTAATTAATGTGGGATTTTCTAGGTAATCTCTTTATTTTTATCTGTATTTTGCGTTTAGTAGATAATAGAAGATTGCATGAACTACACGGAGAGGGAAATTACCGGAATGCTGGAAAACAGGAGCAAAATAATGGCTATGAAGAAAGGAATTTTCCGGAGCTCAATAAATCGCCAAAAAATTACAGAAATTATTTTCAAAGAAAAGACCCACGGAGCCAGAAGATGGGGCCTGGGGGTCCCCATAGGGCCCACACAACCACTCCCTGGCCGAGTGGTGTGGCCGCGTGGGGCCCACTGGCACCGCCACCCGATGCCCTTTGGCCTATATTTTTCTTCTGACCTAAAAATCACTTGGGGGATTTTACGGGATTTTTCTCCCACCGTTTGCGAGGCAAAATAGAGGCAGAGCACTTTTGCCCTCTGGCAGGCTGATTCTGCCGGAGATCCATCCCTCCAGGTGGGGGAATTCCAAGCCATCATCATCACCAACACTCCGTTCATCATTGGGATGATCATCTCAATCAACATATTCCTTAGCTCCATCATAACCGTCAGCTCCCTCAACCCTAGCTTTCTAATCTATGAACTTTTATATCAGATCCTTTGCTGAGTATTGTTTCTGGTGTAGATTACTCTTTGTGGTTGATGCTTAGAAGGTTTATGTGAAAGATTCATATGTTCAGATTGTTAATCATAATTTCATCCCCACTGACCATGATCCATATGATGTGTTGTGAGTTGTCTGTTACGTTCTTGAGGACATGGGATAAACCTTGTTCCTATTAATCTTGTGAAGTTGAATATAGTTCAATGTTTGGATATTATGTTGTGATGTAATTCTCAAATGGTGATGTGCGAACATCGACTACACATCACTTCACCTTCATGGACCTAGAGGAGAGCATTGTGTGATTAGTTTGTTTATGATGGGTGGTTTGAGCGACAGAAATTACCAAACCCTGAGTTTATGAACTATTGCATAAGGGGCTGTTGGAACCCCAAAGTTTATTGTTATGGTTAGATGCTATCTTAAATATTCTCTTGTATTTGCGGATGCTTGCATAGAGGGTATAATCAGAAGTATGTTGTTGTTCAAGTAAGAACATCACATTATCATAGGTTCCACCACACAAAAAAATATCAAAGCAATGAATGTTAACTCAATGAAACTAGATGAAAGTAACTTGGTGAAACTCCCATGTGTCCTCGAGAGTGATTTGATCCCCATAAGTAAAACAATCGGCTTGTCCTTAGCACAATTAAGGATTAGGCCACTTGCTGCACCGTTGCACTTTTATTGCTATTTACGTTCTTGCAATTTCTCTTGTAATCAAACAAACCATGAAACAACCTCTATATTTTTTACAGTGATTTGTTACTAGTTTCCACCAACCAATTCCTTCTTCTCCTCATTGGGGTCGACACTCTTACTTATCGAAAAGACTACGATAGATCCCCTACACTTGTGGGATATCAAGACTCTTTTCTGGCACCATTGCCTGGGAGTGTAGCGCTCTTGGTTAGTGGAATTTGGTAAGAAAAACATTTACTGTGCTTGGTATTTTTTATTTTCATTTGCTACTTTAGTTCACTATGGAATTGCTTGTTGCTAATAACTTGTTAGGAGGGGTCATGTATGCGACCTAGGTGGTTAAGAGAGAACCTCCACCAACTAAAAAACCTTATAAGATTCTCATTGGATTTCTTGAGCATGTGAGCGCTAACCGTTATGCAGGTGATTGAACCGGTCCCCCTGAAGAACATTTACGGTATCTTATAGAATCATGTGGTCTCTTTAAGCTTTCATGTTTATCAGAGGATGGTATTATGAAGAAGATATTTCCTCTATCTTTGCAAGGCAATGCTTTATCATGGTTTAGGTTATTGGATAACCCCTATGCTATGCAATGGGATGTTCTTTGCTCTGAATTTATCTCCAAGTTTCATCTAGCTCAACAAGTTCATGAAGACACGAATTATATTTATAATTTTTGGTCTCATTCTGGAGAAACTATGACTCAAGCTTGGGGGAGACTTAAATCGTTGATACTTAAATGCCCCACTCATTGGTTTTCCAAAGAAATAATTGTCACACACTTCTATGCGAGACTTTCTCTGCATGATAAACAAACACTTGATATGTCTTCTGGATGTTGCTTTAGTAAGAAACATACTGATGATAAATGGGATCTTATTGAAAGAATATCACACACTGCTGAAGATTGGGAGATCCACAAAGTTAAAGAGTCATGTATAAACTTTAAATATGATTGCATTACGTCATTTTCTGAAAATTTTGATTTCCGTGAACTTAGTGCTAAGTTTGGACTTGATTCGGAGAGAGTTGTCACTCTATGTAAATCTTTTGTTACTCATATTGATATTCCTAAAGGAAAGTGAGAGAAGTATCATGATCCTTTTAAAGATATTGTTAAAGAGAATGTAATTGTAAGGAAGAATTTCAAGTTGACACTGTTAATCCTGTGTTACCTTCTGTTTATATCGAGAAACCTCCATTTCCCCTTAGGATTAAAGAGCACTTTTTGGTAACTACAATGGCTAATAAAAGTGAACATAAGTCTTATACACCTTATGATCAAACTGAAATACAACCTCAAATAGCTATGATTAAAGATATTTTGACTAGACATATGGATGGGCATGTTATTCAAACCTTGTGGGGAACCTACTGATATTGTTAGACATAAAAGCTTCCTAATGCCGTTGGTATGCCAATTATTTCTGTCAAGATTTGTACTCATCGTTATCATGGGTTATGTGATATTGGAGCTAGTATAAGTGCTATCCCTTTTTCTCTTTATCAAGAAATTGCTGATGATATTTCAGCTTGCTTAATAGAGGAAATTGATTTGACTATTAAGCTAGTAGATAGGTCTAGTATTTCACCTGTGGGAATTGTTAGAGATGTTGAAGTTCTATGTGGTAAGATTAAATATCCTACTAATTTGTTAATACTTAGAACTAAACAAGATAACTTTTGTCCCATAATCATTGGTAGACCTTTTTTGAATACTTGTGGTGATATACTTGATTGTTAAAAAGAAAAATTTTATGTTAAGTTTGGAGGAGATGAAGTTTCCTTTAATTTCTCAAAGTTTACTAAACAACATCATGCAAAAAATTTGCCTTGTGTAGACAAGATAGAAAGAATTAGTGCAATTGTTGTTCCTCCTAGTGACCCATTAGAACAGTATTTGTTGGGGCATGAGAATTTATCTAATATGCATGAGAGAAAAGAAATAGAAGATGTGTTCTTTAGGCAACCACCTTTGCTTAAACATAATCTGCCTGTTGAAACTTTAGGGGATCCCAAGCCTCCTAAAGGTGATCCTGTTTTTGAACTTAAACTTTTACCTGATACACTGAAATATGCTTATTTGGATGAAAAGAAGATATATCATGTTATTATTAGTGCTAAAATTTCATTGTATGAAGAAGAAAGACTACTTACCATCCTCAGGAAACATTGTGGTATAATTGGTTATACTCTGGATGATCTTAAGGGCATTAGTCCTACTCTTTGTATGCACCAGATTCATATGGACCTGATGCTAAACCTGTTATAGATCATCAACGTCATTTGAATCCTAAGATGAAGGATGTTTTAAGGAAAGAAATTCTTAAACTTTTAGAAGCTGGTATAATCTATCCTATATCGGATAGTAGATGGGTTAGTCCTGTTCATTGTGTTAATAAGAAATAACGTATTAGTGTTGTTCCTAATGATAAAAAGGAACTGGTTATAGGATGTGCCTTGATTATAGAAAATTAAATAAAGCCACTAGGAAGGATCATTATCCTTTTCCTTTTATTGATCAAATGTTAGAACGATGATCTAAGCATACACACTTTTGTTATTTTTATGGTTATTCTAGTTTTTCTCAAATAGCTGTTCATACTGAAGATCAAGAGATAACAACTTTTACTTGTCCTTTTGGAACTTATGCTTATAGACGTATGCCTTTTGGTTTATGTAATGCACCTGCTACTTTTCAAAGATGTATGACTGCTATCTTTGCTACTTTTTGTGAAAGGATCATGGAAGTCTTTATGGGTGATTTTTGCATCTATGGAACTTCTTTCGATGATTGTTCGCACAATCTTAACATGGTTTTCGAAAGATGTGAGGAAACTCACCTTGTCTTGAATTGGGAAAAGTGACACTTTATGGTAAATGAAGGTATTGTCTTTGGGCATAGAATTTTTGAAAGAGGTATTGAAGATGATAGGGCTAAAGTTGAAGCTATTAAGAAAATGCCCTATCCTACAGATTTAAGAGGTATACGACGTTTCCTTGGTCATGCTGGTTTCTATAGGAGGTTTATTAAAGACTTTTCTAAAATCTCTGGACCTCTTACTAATATTTTACAAAAATATGTTCCTTTTCTTTTTGATGATGATTGTATGAAGGCCTTTGAAATCCTTAAGAAACCTTTAAATTCCGCACCTATAGTTCAAACCCTTGATTGGAATTTGCCTTTTGAAATTATGTGTGATGCTAGTGATTATGCTGTTGTGGCTGTTCTTGGGCAAAGGGTTAACACAAAATTGAATGCTATTTATTATTCTAGTATGAGTTTAGACAATGCTCAAAGAAACTATGCTACCACTGAAAAAGAATTTTTAGTTGTTGTCTTTGCTTGTGATAAATTTAGATCTTATATTGTTGATTCTAAAGTTACAATTCATACTAATCATGCTGCTATTAAGTTTCTTATGGATAAGAAAGACGCTAAGACTAGGCTTATTTGATGGGTTTTACTGTTACAAGAATTTGATTTGCATATTGTTGATAGGAAGGGAGCTGATAATCCAGTAGCTGATAATTTGTCTAGGATGGAAAACTTACATGATGATCCTATAGCTGTTAATGATAGTTTTCCTGATGAGCAATTAGCTACTGTTAGTGTTTCCTCTCATAATAATCCTTGATTCGGAGATTATACAAATTACATTGTTGCTAAATATATCCCACCTAAATTCACTTATCAACAAAAGAGAAAATTATTTTATGATTTGAGACATTACTTATGGGATGATCCACATTTATATAAAAAAGGAGTAGATGGTATTATTAGGCATTGTATACCTGAACATGACCATGAAGAAATATAGACATAGTGTCACTCCAGTCCATATGGAGGACACCATGCTGGAGACAGAACTGCACATAAGGTATTACAATCTGGTTTTATTGGCCTACTCTTTTTTAGGATGCCTGTAAGTTTATTCTATCTTGTGATGAATGTCAAAGAATTGGTAATATTAGTAGACATCAGGAAATGCCTACAAATTATTATCTTGTTATGACACCTTTTGATGTCTGGGGCTTTGATTATATGAGACCTTTTCCAACTTCACATGATAACACTCATATTCTAGTTGATGTTGATTTTGTCACTAAGTGGGTAGAATCTATTCCAACTAAAAGTGTTGATCATAAGACTTCTATTAAAATGCTTAAAGATGTTATCATCCCGAGGTTTGGAGTTCCTAGATATCAGTTGACTGATGGTGGTTCACATTTTACTCGTGGTGCTTTTCGAAAAGTTTTTTGCTAAGTATGATTTAAACCATAGAGTAGCATCACCTTACCATCCTCAATCTAGTGGACAACTTGAATTAACTAATAGAGAGATTAAATTAATTTTGCAAAAGACTGTCAATAGACCGAGGAAGGATTGGTCCAAAAAATTAAATGATGCACTTTGGGCTTATAGAACTGCTTATAAGAATCATATGGGAATGTCATCATATAAAATGGTTTATGGTAAGGCATGTCATTTACCTCTTGAGTTAGAACATAAAGCATATTGGGTTGTTAAGCAACTTAATTATGATTTTAAACTTGCCGGTGAAAAGAGGTTGTTTGATATGAGTGCCTTAGATGAATGGAGGAATGAAGCTTACGAGAATGCCAAGATGGTTAAAGGAAAACTTAAAATCTGGCATGATAGGAGAATTGAAAAATGTGAATTTAAAATTGGTTAGAAAGTTCTCTTGTACAAGTCTCATTTTAAACATTTTTGCGGCAAGCTCCTGTCCAAATGGGAAGTACCATTTATTATTAAAAATGTTTAGCAGTCTGGAGCTATCAAGATCAACAATGCAAAGGGGACCAAACTGAGAGTGGTGAACGGATAAAGACTTAAGCATTATATTGCCGGTAACCCACTGGAGGCAGAAACCGATGTTATATAGGTAATAACTCTGGAGGACTTCATCGAAAATAAATTTAGGAAGGCTCCAGAACCCTGAAAAAGAATAGGTATGTGTTTAGGAAAGGAAACAATCTCTGAAACATCCACAAAAATTATATTTGGAAGTTTTGAGTTAAATAAAAAATATCAGGCAAAAGAGGCAACCGAGGAGGTGCCCATGGGCCCCACACGGGTTTCCTATGTAGCCACCTCCCTGGCCACGTGGAAGCCCTAGACACCGCCTCGGTTCCGTTTTTCACCCGGTAGCTTCCTCTGCATGCAAAACACATTCTATAAATTTCTCAGATTTTTTCTATCTACGTATCACACCTTTTCGTCCTATTTTTGTTTCGAGCTATTTCTTCAAGGGATTTCCAGGGTTTAGGTCATCATATCTTCATCTCGTGGATCAAGCAATAGGAACTATGTTGTACGACAAGACAGTTGGGCACGTCAAGCTTATCTTGAGGAGAAGTATGGAGAGCTATGGAGGAACTTCATCATGGATTGCTTCAGAGTACGTGGGAGGATCACCTTGTTGGATGATGAGGGTAACCTCATCATGATGGTGAAGGGTGGTCGACTGATGAGGAGATCACCGCTAACTTGAGGGAACCAGTGGAAGCAGTTGTAGATGAAGAAGCAGAAGAAGCTCCCCTACCTCAACCTGGAGACGGGCATGTTAACTTTTGTAGGTCAAGCCTCTGGACACCGGTGACTGCGATAATTGTACAACCTCCTACTCCTAATCCTTTGCAGGCTACACCAGCTCATCTCTGTCAATATATTTCTTCTGATATTGCTGAAGCATATCGGGGTGCGGATGAAATCTACAACATTGTCCAGGTGCTCAGAGAAGAGAACACCAAGTTGAAGGAATAAAACTGCCTCCTTAGTCAACTCTACATCAACAAACCACCATCATCACCACCGAAGGACCAAGCATGAGTATATGGGTAATGGCATCCTCCTTGTCTTGTTCCAAGGTTGGGGAAGATGCCACGGTATCTTCTAAATCGTTCTTATTTCATTTTGATTTTTGATCCTTAGGATATATCATGATTTAGAGAAGTTATAGTTTGGTATAGTGGCTGCAAGATGTTCTATCTGCTCCTTCAGAGCAATTATCAATGTATCTATTTGTGTCAGGTTATATAATAAAGAGATGGCATGAGACTTCCTTTTGTTTTTTGGTTAGTATATATTCTGACATGGCAATTCACTTTTATAGAATTATCTTGTGGGAAGTAATGACTTTACATGTGGCGTATATATAATGAATAAAAGCTATTGAAAATTAACAAACAAGCATTGGTCACATAAAGCAATTTCATGAAACTTAGTGCAAGGAAGAGAGATATCATATGCAAATTTATTATCTTGGACATCTTTTATGATTGTGAACTCTCAGTGAAAAATTTAAAACCTAGACAAAGTGTTTTGGCTAGACATGGAAGACAACCTAATGAATGCATTGTTATGCATCTTTTTATTTATCTGTCATGGATCCTCCAACATGCATGATTTACTTCAACCTTTGCTAGCCCTTATTCCTGTACTAAGCATGAATTCTGCTTGTGCATCCAAAATCCCTGAAACCCAGTTTCTTCCCTAAGTGTCCACTATACCTACCTATGGGTCGAGAAAGACCTTCCAAGTAAGTTGTCATTGGTGCATGCATCAATGTTGCCTTTTAATTAAGGTGGAATTTTTTATTGGGAGGGAATTGAAGCTTTATACAAACTTGTAATGGGGCGTAAAACCATAATAATAACATAAATGGGCACCATCATAAGGGTCAATGCAAAGTAAGGTTCCTTTCTAGTAAACCTTTATGCAATCCAACCCCAAGAAGCGCATGACAACCTCTGCTTCCCTCTGTGAAGGGCATATCTTTTACTTTTATGTTGAGTCAATTTCCTATCCTTGTAAACTCTTAAAGTAAACATAGCATGGTGGAGAAAGATCCATGAACATATAGACTATTGATGTGCATAATTATGTTTACTCATTACTATTGACATTATCCCTGAGATAAATAAGTTGAGAAGCTAAGCACTTGCTAAAGTTCAAATCTTCTTTTGTGTCCGGTTGAAACATATTTGTTCTAAAAATATGCTCCTGAGTGCTAGCTAATTATGCAAAGACTAAAAGATAGTTGAGCATGTGATATTTGTTGATCAAACAACCCTGACATAGACCCTTCTGGAAAAATTAGAGGAATGCAATTGTTTAATGACTGAGAACATGGTTCGTTATGATCAAGAACTTTTATCTATTAAACTTCTACATGTAAAGGGTGTCATGACCTCCTAATAAGAAGTTTTGTAAGAAGGGATTGCTGTTTAGAATGTCTGATCATGAAAGTAAATGGTGATGCTGTCATTTCTGTGTTCTTTATTACCGAATCCTCACTACATAAACTTGTGGTCTTGTTTACCAAGCACGGGTTCTGCTTGGGGACAAGCGAGGTCTAAGCTTGGGGGGAGCTGATACGTCCATTTTGCATCGCTATTTCTTATTATAATTTCCTCTTTATTATTGATATTTTGCACATTATTGCTCAATTCTAATGCCTTTTTACCTTTAAATTGCATGAACTACACGGAGAGGTAAATTACCAGAATGCTAGAAAAATAATGGCAATGAAGAAAGAAATTTTTCGGAGCTCAATAAATCGCCGAACAATTATAGAAATTAGTTTTGAAGAAAAGACCCACGGAGCTAGAAGATGGGTCCTGGGGGTGCCTGTGTGGACGCGTGGGACCCACAGGCATCGCCTCCCGACGCCCTTTTGCCTATATTTTTCTTCTAACCTAAAAATCACTTGGGGGATTTTATGGGATTTTTCTGCCGCCGTGTGCGAGGCGGAACAGAGGCGGAACAGTTTTGCCCATTGGCAAGCTGATTCTGCTGGAAATCCATCCCGCCGAGAGGGGGAATTCGAAGCTATTGTCATCGCCAACACTCCGTTCATCATTGGGATCATCATCTCCATCCACATCTTCCTCAGCACCGTCATGTCCCTCAACCCTAGCTTTCTGATCTATGAACTTTTATCTCAGATCCTTTGGTGAGTAAAGTTTCTAGTGTTGATTACTCTTTGTGGTCGATGCTTAGAAATTTTACCAGTGAAAGATTCATATGTTCAGATTGTTAATCATAATTTCATCCCCACTGATCATGATCCATATGATGTGTTGTGAGCAGCCCGTTACATTCTTAAGGACATGGGATAAACCTCGTTGCTATTAATATTGTGAAGTTGAATATAATTCAATGTTTTGATATTATGTTGTGATGTAATTCTCTAGGGGTGAGGTGCGAACGTCGACTGCATATCACTTCACCTTCCTAGACCTAGAGTAGAGCATTGTGTGATTAGTTTGTTTATGATGGGTGCTTGGAGTGACAGAAATTACCAAACCCTAAGTTTATGAAAAGTTTCAAGGGGCTGTTGGAACCCCAAAGTTTATTGCTATGGTTATATGCTATCTTAATTATTCTCTTGTATTTGCGAATACTTGCATAGAGGGTATAATCATAAGTATGTTGTTGTTCAAGTAAGAACATCACATTATCATAGGTTCCACCGCACAACAAATTATCAAAGCAATGAACATTAACACAATGAAACTAGATTAAAGTAACTTGGCGAAACTCCCAGGTGTCCTCGAGAGCGATTTGATCCCCATAAGTAAAACAACAGGCTTGTCCTTAGCATAATTAAGGATTGGGCCACTTGTTGCACCGTTGCACTTTTATTACTATTTATGTTCTTGCAATTTCTCTTGCGATCAAACAAACCATCAAACAACCTTTGCAGTTTTTACAGTGATTTCTTACTAGTTTCCACCAACCAATTCCTTCTGCACCTCATTGGGTTTGACAATCGTATTTATCAAAAGGGCTACGATAGATGCCCTACACTTGTGGAATATCAAGCTCCATCAGAGTAGGACCCAAAAATGGATTTCCTAACTTCTTCTTCAGTAAAAGGAGCTTCCAGGAGCTCAATTTCTGAAGAAGAAATTTTACCATTATCAAAAAAGAAATCTCAAGCTAGATCAAAACCATACTGCTCTTCTTTACTAAACAGATGTTTTTGTAGTAATCAATAGCCACACCTAGTATCTCCTCAGTGTCAGCGACAGGTCCATTGGGTCCATGGAGGGTGTGGACTAGGGTTTTCCTTCTCCTCTGGTTAGCCACTACATGAAAATAAGTAATGTTCTTGTCTCCTTCTTGGTCATCTCATCTCTCATATCTTTCATCCTATTATGCTCATCTATGGACAATTCCTCAGTCTCAGATTTGATGTCTAAATTATCATACTCAAACATCATATCCTTCTTGATGTTTCTGAGTTTATCTTCAATATTAAATCTCCAACCCTTAGTGACCCTTCTAAGATTTCTAACTCTCTTCTGCCAGGTATCTGCCGAATCTTTACCCTTAACAGGCAAGTTCCAAGCCTTGGTAACTATACATTTGAAATCAACCCTAATCAACCACCATTTTTCAAACTTATAGTTGGAAGACTTAGGTTGTTGCCCCATTCCTCAGTCCCACAGAATAAGAGTGTGATCACTACGAAGTCTAGGCAAAGCTTGGATGATGGCTAAAGGGAAAATTGAGTCATAAGTCTGTGGTACAAAAAACCCAATCAATAGTGGTCATAACTATATCATCCTGGTTGATGGCCCAGGTGAAGAGTCTATTGCCCACCTTAACCTCAAGCAATCTCCAAATCTCAATCCAAGCATTAAATTTATCACACCACTTGTGGTCTACCTTGCCATTATTCTTGTCCCTATTGAACCTAACTAAATTGTAATCTCGTCCCACCAGAGTAGGAGTGGAGCAATCAATGAAGAGGCTATGTAATTTAAAGAGAAATGCATCCTTTCCCTCCTCATATGGTGAACCATAGACAGTCACAACCTTAAATGTGAGATCTAAAGCCCTAGATCTGACAAGGCAAGTGACAGAGAACTGCCCTATCTGTGAGCCTAGGATTTCAGAGCCTAGGTTACTACTATCAAAAGCTTGAAAGGTAGGAAGAGTAGTAGTAGAAGAAATAGTGCTACTAAGCAAGTTAATAGGAGAACTAGCAATATGTATTAAGCGGGGTGTTGGAGGATCACAGGAGCCATCAGCCTCCTGCCCTAGACACACCTCATCCTCAGATATGTCTACACCAATAGTACTAGCCATAGCAACAAGTTTAGGTTTCTGAAGGACAGAGAAGGGATGTTGAGATATGATACCTTTAATCTTAGAATGGTATTTCCTAGTTACTTCCAGGTTTTGGATTCTTTTTGCTTCCTGGGCAATCTCCATCATAGTGTTCCCTCCCCTGACGAACCTATCACTATGCCGAGTTGCTTGAATTGGACCCCAAAGCTTTTGTTTCTTAGTAGCTACTTGTTCAGTCACAACAGTCTCCAAACTAACTCTCTTGGGCGGCAATGTAGGATCCTCAAGGGCTTGCTCTAGATGATCTATAGATTTCTGCCCTTCAGGTGCTTGAGGGTTAGGCAAGTCACATTCCAAATCATAACCTGGTTGCTCTTCTTCATCAACCAAATCCATTTGTCTCAGGAGATCAGAGCATCTATCCTGGCCATCTTCTTCAGTATTCATCCATGAGAGGATGTCAGCCCTGACTTCATTGAGAGAATTGTCAAGTTGTTCATGAAGGGGGCAGGCAGAGCTAGACATGGACTCCTGTGGAGGTAGATCATCACCCAGAATAGTTTTTCCATTAGAGTAGCTGAAGTTTGACATCCCAAGGTTTAAGCTTGTTCCAGCTCCAGTACCAGAACAACTAGTGCCACCAGGAGCTTTACCAATGTCCGAAATTTTCGTCCTCTGGGTTACTAGTAGATAGATCATCATTCCTATGGCCATCATCACCATCATTGCCATCACTAGAGTAGTTTCGTCCCTCATCAGGGTTATCTACATGTATCTTGACCTGGAATAGCATCGCCGAGACACCAAACAATCTCTCAGGAGGGACTTTGCTTATGTCCCTACAATGAACTTTGATCCTCACTACTTCAAAGAAGCTTTTGAACATGCCTTCCTAGTCTACATCTACTAAGAGGCCAAATGATGAGGAAAATTAGTCCAAAGTGTGCCATTGATACGTCCATTTTGCTTCATGATTTCCTACAGTTATTTATCTTGTTTTGAAGTTATATTTCACTTTATGATGCAATTATAATGCCTTTTATCTCTTAAAATGCAAGATACATTGAAAGAGGGAGATTACCAGCAGCTGGAATTCTGACTTGAAAAAGCTACAACAAAGATAGCAATTCTCCGGAGCTCAAAATGATGTGAAATTTTACTGAGATTTATTTTGGAATATATAAAAAATACTGGAAGAAAGAAGTACCGAAGAAGAACCTTGGTGGGCCCACAAGGCAGGGGCATGCCCTACCCCCTAGGGGGTGCCACCCTGGCTTGGGGGGCCACGAAGGTCCACTGCTGACGTCCTTCTCCTATATGAAGCCATTTACCCTAGAAAAAAAAATAAGAGAACACTTTCGGGACTTTCCACCGCCGTCTCGAGGCGGAACCAGGGCAGGAGCACTTTTGCTCTCCGGCGGAGCGATTCCGCCAGGGAAACTTCCCTCCGGGAGGGGGAAATCGAAGCCATCATCATCACCAACGTTCCTCTCATCGTGGGAGGCTTTATCTTCGTCAACAGCTTCACCAGCACCATCTCTTCTGCAAAATCTAGTTCATCTCTTGTGCTCAATCTTTGTATCAAACCTAAGATTGGTACCTGGGGTGCTAGTAGTGTTGATTACATCTTGTAGTTGATGCTAGTTGGTTTACATGGTGGAACATCATTATGTTCAGATTGTTTATTGCATATTTATACCCACTGAACATGTTTAATATTATGAGTTGTGAGTAGTTCTATTTGTTCTTGAGGACATGGGAGAAGTTTCATTATTAGTAATCATGTGAAGTTGATCACCATTCAATGTTTTGATGATATGTTCTGTTGTTCTTCCTCTAGTGGTGTTATGTGAACATCGACTACATGACACTTCACCATGTTTGAGCCTAGGGGATGGCATCGTGGAATTAGTTTGTAGATGATGGGTTGCGGGAGTGACTGAAGCCTAAACCCCAGTTTCGAAATTGTTCCGTGAGGGGCTGTTTTGGATCCACATGTTTAATGCTATGGTTAGATTTATCTTAATTACTTCTCTTGTATTTGCGGATGCTTGCATAGAGGGTATAATCATAAGTGGGTGTTTGTTCAAGTAAGAACGGCACCTTAGCCCCGGTCCACCCACATAACAACTTATCAAGGCAATGAACGCAAGTCAATGAATTGTGGTGAAAGTTACTTGACAATATTCCCGTTTGTCCTCAAGAGCGTTTTGATCACTATAAGAAGTTCCACCGGCTTGTCCTTAGCAACATTAAGGATTGGGCCACTTGCTGGACCTTGCTACTTTTTTTACTTGTTACTTGTTACCAATTATCTTGCTATCAAATTACCTATCAAAACAATCTTACAGCACTTGCATAGAATACCTTGCTGAAAACCGCGTATCAATTCCTTCTACTCCTCGTTGGGTTGGACACTCTTACTTATCAAAAGGACTATGATTGATCCCCTATACTTGTGAGTCATCAAGACTCTTTTTTGGCGCCATTGCTGGGGAGTGTAGCGCTCTTGGTAAGTGGAATTTGGTAAGGAAACATTTATTATAGTTGCTGAATTTAACTACACTTGTTACTATGGAAGATAATCCTTTGAGAGGCTTGTTTGGAGTACCCATGCCACCAACACAAGTGGTAAGAGAGGATCCTCCACCTACTGAAAATATATGTTATGAAATTTGCCTTGGTATTATGGAAAAATTGCATGCTAATCCCTATGCAGGAGATGGAAGAATACATCCTGATATGCACTTGCTTTTTATGGATGAACTTTGTGGATTATTTAAGCTTGCAAGATTATCGATGGATGAAGTTAAAAAGAAGTAATTCCCTTTATCTTTGGAGGGAAAAGCATTGGCATGGTATAGGCTATTGGATGATTCTCGCTCATGGGACTACAACCAGCTGAAGCTAGAGTTCCATAATAAATTTTATCCTATGCATTTGGTCTCATGAAGCAGAAAGTATTGCTCAAGCTTGGGGGAGGCTTAAGGAATTAATGGTCAAATGCCCCCAATCATGTGCTCTCGAGAGATATTATTGTTCAAATTTTTTATGCTAGGCTCTCTCTTCATGATAAAGAAATGCTTGATTCTTCTTCTGCTGGTTCTTTTTCAAGTAGACAAATTGAATTCAAATGGGACCTTATTGAAAGAATTAAACTCAATACTGAAGATTGGGAGGTCGACGAAGGTAAGGAGTCAGTTATAAATCTTGAATATGATTGTGTTAAGTCTTTTATAGAAACATATGGTTTTCATGAGCTTAGTACAAAATATGGACTTGACTCTGAGATAGTAGCTAATTTTTGTAAATCTTTTGCTGCTCATGTTGATCACCCTAAAGAAAAATCGTTTAAATTTCATGAACCCATTAAAAGTACTTGTCAGGAACCAACTATTGCTGATACTAAGATACAAACTTATTCTGCTAATACTGTTGTGCCTACTGCTTATATTAAAAAGCCTCCTTTTCCTATTAGAGTTAAGGAACATTCTAAGGCTACAACTGTTGTTCGTAAGAGTTATATTAAAGCACCTAAACCCTCTGAACAAATTAAAATAGAACCTTCAATTGCAATGGTTAAAGATCTCTTGGTTGATAATATTGATGGGCATGTTATATATTTTTGTGAAGATGCTGCTAGAATTTCTAAACTGTTACAAATGAATAGGATAAGTTAGATAAGAATAAAAAGGTTGTTGGCATGTCTGTTATTTCTGTTAAGATTGGAGATCATTGTTACCATGGTTTATGTGATATGGATGCTAGTATAAGTGCAATTCCTTTCTCTCTCTATCAAGAAGTTATGCATGATATTTCACCCGTTGAGATAGAAAAGATTGATGTTACTATTAAGCTTGCAAATAGGGATACCATCTCACCTCTTGGGATTGTAAGAGATGTTGAAGTGTTGTGTGGTAAGATCAAATATCCTACCGATTTCTTAGTACTTGGATCTGAACAAGATAATTTTTGTCCCATTTTATTTGGTAGACCCTTCTTGAATACTGTTAATGCTGAAATTGATTGTGTTAGGGAAAAAGTTAAAGTTAAGTTTGGAGATGAATCTTGTGAGTTTAATTTTTCTAAGTTCTCCAAACAATATCATAATAGAGATTTACCTAGTGAAGATGTAATTGTTGGTCTTGCCTCTATTGTTGTGCCTCCTACTGATCCTTTAAAGCAATATTTATTGGATCATGAAAATGATATGCATATGAGAGAGAGAAATGAAATAGATGAAATATTCTTTAGGAAAGAATATATTCTTAAGCATAATTTTCCTGTTGAAATTCTCGAAGATCCTCCACCACCTAAGAGTGATCCTGTGTTTGAATTAAAGAAACTCCCTGATACTTTGAAATATGCTTATCTTGATGAAAAGAAAATATATCATGTTATTATTAATGCTAACCTTTCAATGCACGAAGAGAAAAGATTGTTGAAAACTCTAAGGAAACATCGTGCTGCAATTGGATATACTCTAGATGATCTCAAGGGCATTAGCCCAACTATGTGTGAACACAAAATTCATATGGGCCACTTGAATCCGACAATGAAGGAAGTGGTAAGAAATGAAATATTGAAGATCCTCTAGGCAGGTATAATTTATCCTATAGCTAATAGTAGATGGGTAAGTCCTGTTCATTGTGTCCCTAAGAAAGATGGCATTACTGTTGTTCCTAATGATAAAAATGAACTTATCCCGCAAAGAGTTGTAACTGGTTATAGGATGGTTATTGATTTTAGAAAATTGAATAAGGCTACTAGAAAAGATTATTATCCTTTGCCTTTTATTGACCAAATGTTAGAAAGATTATCTAAGCATACATATTTTTGCTTCCTAGACAGATATTCTAGTTTTTCTCAAATACCTGTTTCCCCTGAAGATCAGGAGAAAACTACTTTTACTTGTCCGTTTGGAACTTTTGCTTATAGACGTATGCCATTTGGTTTATGCAATGCACCTGCCACCTTTCAAAGATGCATGACTGCCATATTTTCTGATTTCTGTGAAAAATTTGTTGAAGTCTTCATGGATGATTTTTCCGTCTACGGAACTTCTTTTGGTGACAGTTTGAGCAATCTTGATAAAGTTTTGCAGAGATGCGAGGAAACTAGTCTTGTCTTGAACTAGGAGAACTGCCACTTCATGGTAAATGAAGGTATTGTCCTCGATCATAAGATTTCTGAAAGGGGCATTGAGGTAGATAAAGCTAAAGGTGATGCCATTGAGAAAATGCCATGTCCTAAAGATATCAAAGGTATAAGGAGCTTTCTTGGTCATGCTGGTTTCTATAGAAGGTTCATTAAGGACTTTTCTAAAATTTCTAGGCCTCTTACTAATCTCTTACAAAAAGATGTTCCATTTGTTTTTGATGATGATTGTGTAGAAGCCTTTGAAATTCTTAAGAAAGCTTTGATCACTGCTCCTATTATTCAACCACCTGATTGGAATTTACCCTTTGAAATTATGTTTGATGCTAGTTATTATGCTATAGGTGCTGTTCTTGGTCAAAGAGTTGATAAGAAATAGAATGTTATTCATTATGCTAGTAAGACCATGGACAATGCTCAGAAAAATTATGCTACTACTGAGAAAGAATTTCTAGCAGTTGTGTTTGCTTGTGATAAATTCAGATCTTATATTGTTGATTCTAAAGTTACTATTCACATTGATCATGCTGCTATTAAATATCTCATGGATAAGAAAAATGCTAAGCCTAGATTGATTAGATGGGTGCTTTTGTTACAAGAGTTTGATTTGCATATTTTTGATAGAAAGGGAGCTGAAAATCTTGTAACCGATAATTTGTCTAGGATGGAAAATATTCTTGATGACCCAATACCTGTCAATGATAATTTTCCTAATGAGCAATTGGATATTATTAATACTTCCTCTCGTGATAATCCTTCGTATGCTGATTATGCAAACTTTATTGTTGCTAAATATTTACCACCTAACTTTACATACCAATAAAATAAAAAATTCCTCTTTGACTTGAGACATTACTTTTGGGATGACCCACATTTATATAAAGAAGGAGTAGATGGTATTATTAGACGTTGTGTAGCTGAGTATGAGCAGGAACAAATCTTGAGGAAGTGTCACTCCGGTGCATATGGAGGACACCATGCTAGAGACAGAACTGCATACAAGGTATTGCAATTTGGTTTTTATTGGCCTACTCTCTTTAAAGATGCACATAAGTTTATACTTTCTTGTGATGAATGTCAAAGAGTTGGAAATGTTGGTAGACGTCAGGAAATGCCTATGAATTATTCGCTTGTTATTCAACCATTTGATGTTTGGGGTTTTGATTATATTGGACCTTTTCCTTCCTCGCATGGGTACACTCATATACTAGTTGTTGTTGATTATGTGACTAAGTGGGTAGAAGCTATTCCAACTAAGAGTGCTGATCACAAAACCTTTATTAAAATGCTTAAAGAGGTTATCTTCTCGAGGTTTGGAGTCCCTAGATATTTAATGACTGATGGTGGTTCACATTTTATTAATGGTGCTTTTAGGAAAGTTTTAGCTAAATATGATGTAAACCATAGAGTAGTGTCACTTTATCATCCTCAGTCTAGTGGGCAAGTAGAATTGAGTAATATAGAGATAAAATTAATCTTGTATAAGACTGTTAATAGATCTAGAAAGAATTGGTCTAAGAAATTGGATGATGCACTTTGGGCATACAGGACTGCTTATAAAAATTCTATGGGTATGTCTCCTTATAAAATGGTTTATGGAAAAGCATGTCATTTACCTCTTGAGTGAGAACATAAAGCTTATTGGGCGGTTAAAGAACTTAATTATGATTTCAAACTTGCTGGTGAAAAGAGGTTATTTGATATAAGTTCTCTAGATGAGCGGAGAACGGAGTCTTATGAAAATGCCAACCTATTCAAAGAAAAGGTTAAAAGATGGCATGATAGAAGAATTCAGAAATGAGAATTTAATATTGGTGATAAAGTTCTTTTGTACAGGTCTTGTTTCAGACATTTTGCAGCAAACTTCTCTCCCAATGGGAAGGACCCTATGTCATCGAAGAATTTTATCGTTCTGGAGCCATCAAGATCAATAACGCCGAAGGAAACAAACCGAAGGTGATTAATGGGCAAAGACTTAAACATTATATTGCAGGTAACCCAATTAGCATTGATTCAAATGTTACTCAAGTAATTACACCAGAAGAGTACATAGAAGAGACCTTTCGGAACACTCCAGAATTCTGAAAAAAGAATAGGTACATGATATGGTACGTAAACCGTCTCCGAAAATTCCACAAAAAATATTTTTGTTCCTTTTCGGAATAAAAAAATTAGGAAAATAAAAAACAGCCTAGGAAGTGCCCGTGGGACCTACAAGGCAGGGGGCGTGCCCTACCCCCCAGGGCAGTTTTCATCTTCCAATTTTTGGAGCCATTCCTCTATCTTCTCACCATCAATAGCCAATGGTGGGCTTATGTCTCTCTTGTCCTCCATCGCGGTTTTCATACGTTCATTGAGAGAAATCTCGGAAGACATGATCAGTAGAATTATTTTTTTTGGTTAATAGCAACAAACAAAACAAACTAAGTGCGAGCGGGTAAGTAATGACCAAGCTCTATGCTCCCTGGTAACGGCGCCAGAAAATGCTTGATGGCCTGCAAGTGCACAGGGCTGTTGTATCACTTTCGTGATAAGTAGAGTGTCGAACCCACAGGGAGCTGAAAGGAAGGCACTACAAACCCCGCAACTACGCCGTCACTTAACGCAGTCGCATATGCACCCAAACCATAGTTTGGAAATAGTCTACTCTATCGATTGCTGGGGCAACAAGAGAAAGGGTTTTACTACACTAAGAACAAGAAGGTTAAAATAGGAATAAAAATGTACTACGATAGTAGAGACGGTGCTTGAGTAGTAAAGTGTTCTCGAGTGTTCCGAAGTCATCACCACAAATATGACCTGCGCAACAAGTGCGGAGCAAATGCTCTCTATCGTATCCTCTATCCACTCTTCATATGCATAAGTGGGCGGTTCCCGGTACAGAACATGTTCTACTCTAATGTAGACTTGATGACACATACGCCACCAACCGTAGCTTCTCCACGCCGGTTACCACATACGGTCAATTAAGGGTTTCCCCGTGGACGCAACCAGTTATGGGTTTACCTGAACTCCCCTATAAATTGCAAAAACTAGGAATTGAGGATTTTACTGTCACCTCAAATTACCTCAACATCCTAATCCATACAGCGATAGTAGTTCCTCCATGGCCAATCCCGGCAATAATGCAAGCAGGGCCTCCTCTCAACATTCGTGAGAATACTAACTCAAACATGAACAAGATCATATTGGATCGCATGGAAATAATAGTAATTCTAATCATAAGGGAGTTCATCCGTATCCTTGAGAAAAAATACAACTACTCAAACATAAAGGAGAGGGTCAAGTTATAAGCCAGCATCGAGCCGGTGGATGGGCAAGGCATGGTGGTCATGATGACGGCGACGGTGGCCCGGCGATGGTGGGGATGATGGCGCCGGCGCGGTGGAGTGGGCACCGGCCCGAAGGCCAGTACTCATTGCCTCCTCTTCTACCCTTGGTCTTGTCCCTTCCTCTATGGTGGTGGATGGAGCAGCAATGGAGATGGACTTGGATGTGATGGTGATGAATGAGATGATGGAGGCGGCGGCTAGGGTTGGAGCTGATATATAGGGCGCCTCCTCGGTCTCCTCCCTTGATGAGATGCATCCAAGGGCTCTAGGTGAGCCAAATCCTCTCCCAAACCCTTCCTTATCGTTCAAGGGTTGCGTGGGAAGAAACGGGGATGAAATTGGTGAAGAATCCCATATAAAAGGGCAACTTTCGGAGCTGTCTGCACTTCATACGACCATCCATACAACCTTGTATGGTCGTATAGTACGCCGTCTTTTGTTCAGTCCCTCTCCGGTAAATCGGCCGCCATTTCTTCATACGAACTCCGATTTTGACGTTCTTGGGCTCGTTGGATTCACGAGAACAACGTCGATCCATTTATTGTTTTACATATTAATTTGGAGCAGTTTGGAAAAATCACTTTTACCGCCTTCCGAAACGCCTAAGTCTGGTATTGTAAGTCCTCCGTATTGAGCCCATCCTTGGTCCTTTCATCGTGCTTGGTCCTAGGATGCTCCAAAACACCTGTATACACAAGAAAACAGAGAAAACTAATAAAAACAAATAAAATACTAAATGTGCAACGCTCACAAGGAAAAGTGCAAAATCCGGTAATCATGCATAATGAACAACTATTTCGTTCAATGGGACATAATATATGAAGAGAACATGCAACAAATGAGCTCTAAAAATGCGTAAAATATAGAGCCATCAACCTCCTCATGCTTAAACCTTGATCGTCCTCGAGTAAGAAGGCTGACTACCAAAAGCTCATTCCTACCAACTCTGAAGATTACATTGAACCAAACCCCTCAGGTGATATCCATGTTCATCGTGCAAGCATGCAAAAGTTAACCAGCAATGGAGTGGTAGAAGTTGTCCCCTTAGTTCCATAGACATGGAGGTTGAGAAAGAGGAAAATATTTTTGTGGAGCCCAAATTCCGATTGCCAAAGGTTTAGAGAGAAGGTCAAAATTATGTTAGGAACCTAGCAATGACTATCAAAGACAAAGGAAATCATGCATCAGCAATCGCTTCAAAAACACCAACCCGAGGCATACCAGGTATAATAGCAAGATCATCTGTCTGCGTTATTCAACCGCTCAACTACCTATGGAGCACTGAGCACAAGCCTATGTCTCGCACTTAACGGAAAAATAGAAAATGGTTGGGGTTTGAAGAAGTCAAAAACAAAGAAAGTCTTGCATCAACGCAGCTGACCACTAGGCAATGGAGAAGGCCTTTTGATCGATGTTACCGCGAGGAGTAGGGATCGCCATGCAACTAGGATGCACATAGAGCTATGAATATGTGAAAGCTCTCCTATGGACTAAGTGGGGGTGCATCCAACTTGCTTGCTCATGAAGACCTCGAGCTTTCGAGGATGCTCGTCATCGGAATATACAAGCCATGTTCTAAAGTGTAGGTTCCCCACTAGTATGAAACATATGAAGCTCATGAAACTTTCTACTTGACAATGCATGAAGTCATGCTACTTTGAAGCATGCATGTATACTAAAAAGGATAATGGTGTTGCTCCTTCTCTCTTCCTCACCCTTTTTTGGTGGCACCTCCATGGTGCATCTTTTATTTTGTCTCTCCTTTTTTTAGGAGCAACACCTTACAATGATGAATGGTACACTTTACAATGACTCACTTCAACTGAATGTAATCATAACTCAAAACTGAAAACATGAGAGGAACTCTATATGATGAATTCCTCTGGCAGTGTACCAGCATAGACATCAAAAAATGGACAAGCCATGAAAATATCGAGCTAGCCATACTATGATCATGCATGGCAAAAGAAACAATGTGTCTAATCATGTAATGTAATATGATGGTAGTGCATGGCGATATGCTCAGAATGGCTATGAAAATGCCATGTAGGTAGGTATGATGGCTGTTTTGGGAGATGTGGTGTTTCATGTGTAGGAAAACAAGAGAAAGTCCTCCCACAGGTTTGGATGTACCTGTGAAGTATGCGCCAAGTCTCAATGTGAGAGTGGGCAATGCACGATACCGTAGAGGCTAGCAATAAAAGATGAAAGGAAGTGCAAAGCCTTCGAACTTGCTTTAGTCATAAAGAACTCAAACACTACACAAGAGTATCGGCTGTCATGTTGCATAAGACTCAAAAGCTAAGTTCCCCGAGGGGATAGTTTGGTGGAGCTAAACCACGTTGCGCGTCCCGGATCAACCAAAGATGCTGGGTTCATCAGCAAAAAGTCTCTAGAATCATTCAATCGCTAATCAAGCCGCCACTAGAGTCCCCAACTTAGGTAATTAGACTACTAGGGAAAACCTTATACATAGAAGTTTACCAGTAGCGCTTGTTAAAATGAGGCGCTACTGCTATATAACAGTAGCGCGGTGTGAAAAAGATCGCTATTGTTATATATATAGCAGTAGCGCGTCCCATATAAAAAGCGCTACTACTATACATGCCACACCGTTGCCTACAGACTAGGTATAGTAGTAGCGCCCATCTACAGACAGCGCTACTGCTAGGAAAATAATAGTAGCGCGTTTTAAGGGGCCAGCGCTACAACTAAGAAAAGGAAAAGAAAATAAAGAAAAAAAGAAAAGGAAAATTAAAGAAAAAGAAAAAATGAAAGCAATAGCAGCAGCGCCTGTTCTGGAAGGCGCTATAGGTATATTAGGTATAGCGCGTTTCCCGTACACGCGCTATAGATAAGTTAACTATAGTAGTAGCGCTTTCCTATAACATGCGCTATGACTAAGTAGCTATAGCGCTTTTGCATGAACCGCGCTACGGCTAAGTTTGACTTACCCCTGCGCGGGCGTCCCTCCTTCCCCAATTCCCCATTCCCTCGCCGCCCCTGCTCCCTCGCCGCCACTGCGCCCCTGCTCCCTCGCCGCCACTGCCTCTGTTGCCGTCACCGGAGCCGCCAACGGAGCCGCGCGCCGTCGCCGTCACCGGAGCCGCCACCGGAGCCCCGCGCCCTCGACGCCCCCGGAGCCACCCTTGTCCGCTCCTCGCCGCCCCTGCCTCCCTCGACACCCCTGCCTCCCTCACCGTTACCGAAGCCGCCGTAGACGCCACCGGAGCCACCCTCGACGCCCTCCCCGCCACCGTCTCCCCCGAGCACCTCCCCGCCATCGTCTCCCCCGAGCACCCTCTCGGTAAGCCCCCACCCCTACTCTCTAGGTTAATTTACTTAGGTGAATTTAGTTATGAACCCTAGCTAGGTTTAAGCAGAGTAGTAGTGGTACAGTAGGTGAATACTTTGCAAGAGGGCATTGGGTTAATTTACTTAGGTTAATTTAGTTATGAACCCTAGGTTTAAGTATGAACCCTAGGTTTTGGTATGAACCCTAGGTAGCTAGGTTTTGGTATAAACCTTAGGTAGCTATTTTGATATATATGAATTCAGCTAGATATCAAATTAGGACAGAAATATTATTCTAGGGCAGTACAGAATTTTTTTCATTTCATCATTATAGAGCACTAAAGTTAACTGAATTTTGTTCTATTAGTAGTTAACTGAATTTTTTTCATTTCATCATTGTAGAGCACTAAAGTTAAATGAATTTTGTTCTATTAGTAGTTAGCTGAATTTGCTTCTACACTTAGTTTTTGAATTAGCTTGTGAAATTTGGACATGTATATTTGGACATGTGGTTGCTCGTGTATATTTGGACATGTGTTGCGGTGTCGAAGATGGATATTTGAAAATTGTTTGCAGGGAATGATTCCGAGTGGCCTATGTTTTGCCGAAATGTTGATTCATTTCCGTTCCGGCAAATTTCAGGCGCTCGATTTGTCCAGTTTGTAGCAAAGGTCATGCCGAAATTTTCCGTGAATTTCGGCATGACTTCTGCTACAAACTAGGACATATCGAGTGCCCGGGATTTGCCGCAACGGGAATGAATCAACATTCCTGCAAAACATTGGCCTTTTTTTTATGTCATTATTCATTTTATTAGGTCTAGAATTAATTGACTAGATTTAATCGTTGGAAACATGGCTAGCAACGATGAAGGACAGGGTTCTGGTGATTGCAACGTCTACGCGGCGGCAGATGCCTATTTGAACCTTCTCGATGAGCAACGGTTGTTGCAGGGCCCACCTCTCACATCCGAGACTGAGACCGACATCGAGACCGGCGCCGAGACCGGCACCAAGACTAGCGAAGCCGGTATAGAACCGAAACCAAAGAGGGAACGGCGCCCAAACCAGCTCATCACTACTAGACTGGTGGTCACGGAGGTGGACGACGGCAATTTTGAGCCAAAAGAACCTGTGGAAGCGCGCGCGTGCTTCGGCAATCAAATAGGCTGCATCCTACGGGCAACCGCCACCATCAACGATGCGAAACTATGGAAGATACCAGATATGAAGCAGTCCCTCCTAACGAAGCTGCACCAGGTGTTCTTGTTCCCGGGCCGGGATGAAATCAAATATAAGGAACCGCGCGCCCTGCTTCGGCCATAAGACTGACTTCTGCTGCATCCAGCAACCGAGTGGTACTATCAGTGATGGATTCTATGTCCTCCACCACATGCAGGAGTTCAGACGGGATCAGCAGAACCTTCGCATGTCACCTAGATCCGGCGATGCTCATATTCTGCAATGGGCAAAGAACCTAGGAGATATCCCGGATCATCGACTCCGAGCTGAGTTCTATCACATCCAGCGTGAACTTGCCCAAATCATCATGAAGGAGGTCCTCGAAAAAACAGGGATGTTCTACGAAGAAGGGCAAATGTCGCAGGAAGACGTCCGAACACGCGTAGCCGCTCAGCGTCTCGACCTGAAGCCTTTCACTGCGCTCGGAGACTATCTCCCTGACTTGCATGGATGGCACGACATGTTGGAGTGATTGACGATATATGACAATGTGTCCGTTTAGTCCATACTTTGTCTATGACGAAACTTTGAGTTATGAACGACGAAACTTTATTTGTGATGTAATTAAACCGTCCTCCTCAACTAGCGAAGATCACTCTAGTTAGGGCATTTTGGGTATGATGAACTTTGTTATTTATGCTTATGATATGTTGCTTCTATTTTTGCCAAGTCTGTCTCTTTCTATTTCTCAACTATATATGTTGCATATCATCAACTCATGTGACGATGCAGGGGCATAGATCATCGATGGCGAAGAAGTGCTACGCCAGGAGTATACGACGAGTGGCCGGAGTGTCAGGCCCAGGTGTACTGGTTTTCGGTTTCCGAGCGACAGCCAGTAGTTAGTTTAGGTTCACGCTAGTGCGAGAGAGGGATACGAACCGACAGCCAGTAGTTAGTTTACGTTCACGCTAGTAGCCAGAAGTACTACATTATGTATGATGAGACATGTCATGTAACTTCTATAGCTATATCGTGATTATGACGTGACAACATGATTTGTGTTGGATGATATGATGAGACTATTATGTGTATGATATGATGAGCATATTGCATGTTTATGATATGATTAGAATACTTTATGAAACCTGTACAGAAACATCGCAAATACGTAGCAAAAAATAAAGATATGAGAAAATATAGTAGTAGCGCTCTTTAGCGCTGGACAGGAAAACGCTACTGCTAAAGGACTTAGCAGTAGCGCTGGTATGCAAAGCGCTACTGCTAAGTAGGTATAGCAGTAGCGCTGGTATGCAAAGCGCTACTGCTAAGTAGGTATAGCAGTAGCGCGTGTCAAAACGCGCTGCTGCTAAACGTTAGCTGTAGCGCCGTATCAGTAGCGCGAGTGACCGCGCTACTGATACGCCAAATACCCGCGCTACTGCTAGGGTTTTCCCTAGTAGTGTTAGGTGAAAGAAAGGCAACAGTTCAAAGGACTCCTTTATTGGGTTTTTGATAAAAGAACATGGCAATTTTTTTCAGAAGATAACAAGATTTCCACATGCTAAGTAAAATAAATGCAAAGAAAGCATGTCAAAACAACGGGAAACACTAATGCAGGAAAACCATATGATAAAGAGCATTGCACAAGACACTACACATGCAAAAGTAACCTCCCCACGCATAGAACTTTGCAATATTAAACTAGGGAATATTACGAAAGTAGACAGAAATTGCAGTTATTAAAAGAAAGGGCGAGAAGTGGTTACCTCCCCAAGCTTACGTTCAAGCAAGGGTTAGAAACTTTTACCGTTGAGGCGCATATGACCTCTCTCTTAATAGATGCGGACCTTGCTTCATGTGATCTCCTTGTTGTGGTCCGGTGGCTGCCCTCTGATAGAACCTGCTGAAAATGAACTAAAAGAAAACAAAATATTTTTGTGCTTTTGTGGTTTTTCATTTCTTTTGTGGCACAAAGGATTAGCAACACAAGTGATAAAAAATATGCCTCACAATGATTGGTTCATCGGCCTAAGCACCTCGTTTAAGTCGATAAACTAAGTCTAGGAGTGAGCTACTCCTAGGTTTGGATGAAGTGTGTGTGAGACAAGATACAAACACAAGTGTGCAGCTCCTACGTGCCCAATTTTAAAAAGAGAGATCCTCACTTAAGGCGAGAAACTCACTACTAAGCAACCTTTATTTGAGCGTGGTTGAAATTGGAAAACATTACCGGGTACTTGTCGATGCAGTCTGTCATGTTGAAGCAACCAAGCGGCTCGTGTGGATCTTTATATGGTTGGCACCATACCGTACATGTTACCACATAAGGTCCAAGCCCCTGCGAAAATAACACACAAAATAAAAACATCGATTCGGTATACGAACAGAGTTCGTATACCCAACCGGCAAAAAAAAGAAATAGAAAAAACATAATTGCTAAAGAGAATTATTGGTTACGGAGTTTCAGAGGTAATTAACACTAATTAGAAAGCGAATGACCGGTTAGAAAACACGTCGTCGACCTCAGACGTCGAAAATGAATCGATTGGAGGGTTTCTCTGCCACATACGAGCACGCGTATGACCAGGTGTGGTCTTATCGAACGCCGTCGTGCGCTCTGGTGTTCAATTCCCAGCGTCACCCTCTCATACGAGCCCGCGTACGAGCGTGAGCGTTCGTACGAAACACCGTCTTCTGCTCTGGAAATTTTCTTGCCAGGGTGGTGTTGGCATACGAGCGCGCGTACGAGCGCGACCGTTCGCACGGAACGCCGTCTTTCGCTCTGTGAAGTGCTCCTTTGTGGCCGCCAGTTGGTACGACCGCACGTGCGAGCGTGGATGCTTGTATGATAGGCCGTCTTTCAGTCTGGAATCTCTGTTGCTCGCGGCCACGAGCTCATACGAGCGCGCATACGGCTGTGGTGGTCGTATGCTACGCCGTCTTTTCTTCTGGAGCTATAGAACTCCACGAATTTTTTTGTGCTTCCTCCTTATGTTAGGAGGAGGTATGCAACAAAAATAGGAGGAGGTATGCAACAAAATACAGGCTACCGACAAACTATAAATTTCACCAACAAAAACTATTGAAACCAACTCAAATAGCAACTATGCAAAACAAAATAAAAAGGCCAATCCAACGTGAATGCACTAGACTCAAGACACAAAGCTAAGAAAGACACCTACGGACTTCCGGGTTACCTCCCAGGCAGTGCTTTCTTTAAAGCCATATAGCTAGGCTTCGGTGCTCCTTAAGGTTATCCACCCGGCTCACAAGGGATATCAACCCCGAGTGTGAGACCTACCTCCTACCGGGGTTGGGAGCACCTCATAGCAGATCTCGGTCGGAGGTGCACTCGCTTACGGTGCCTCGGCCTCATGTATGTAAATTCATAATCGCACCTTGGCGAGCACCGATACACCAAGCTTAGTGACCATGTCTCCTCATCTGTCTGCAATTAGAGGGTTAGAGATATATATAAATTTAAATCCTTACCATGGCTATCGTTGCGGGTGAACACTTCATAATTTTCTGTTGAAGCCGGTGATTCACCCTTTGAAGATTGCAGCTCTAGCTCATCATTATGAATGACTTCAGTAAATTCATTTAGACAATCAAAGTCCTCTCGAGAATTTTCATCGAGGATTTGGCATCATATGATTCATCACTAGATATAGCATTAGTAGGGGGCGCATCCTTTTCTTCATTTTCCTGCAAGTCATGCAAAGGATACATTTGTTCCAAAGCGGTAGCTACTCGCTCTGGCATGTTAATCACTAAAGCATTATTACAGAAATTATCAAGGCAAAAGCGACTAATAGGACGCAATGGTGCATAAGCGCTATGAAGCACAATACAATCAGCCCCTGGCCCTCCTATTCGCTGTGAAACCTCATTGGCACCCATATAGAGTACAAATTGTATGACCTCCATACTAGCATTGCATTTATCACCACTATTATAAGTTGCTAGTACTGGATCATAATTGTACTTACATTGATAAGTGAAATGCCATTCAGTTTTACAAACATCGCAAGTGATCGGATATTCTTAGCATATTAGTGACGACCACTCGTCCAATTTTTGGAGCCATTCTTCTATCTTCTCACCATCAATAGCCAATGGTGGGCCTATGTCTCTCTTGTCCTCCATCGCAGTCTTCATCTGTTCATTGAGAGAAATCTTGGAAGACATGATTAGTAGAATTTTTTTTTAATTTTTTTTGGTTAATAGCAACAAACAAAATAAACTAAGTGCGAGCGGGTAAGTAATGACCAAGCGCTATGCTCCCCGGCAATGGCGCCAAAAAATACTTGATGGCCTGCAAGTTTACAGGGCTGTTGTAGCACTTTCGTGATAGGTAGAGTGTCAAACCCACAGGGAGCTGAAAGGAAGGCACTACAAACCCTGCAACTACACTGTCACTTAATGCAGTCACATACGCACCCAAACCGTAGTTTGGAAATAGTCTACTCTATCGGTTGCTAAGAGAGCATGATAAAGGGTTTTACTACAATAAGAACAACAAGGTAAAAACAGGAATAAAAATATACTATGATAGTAGAGACGGTGCTTGAGTATTAAAGTGTTCTCGATTGTTTTGAAGTCATCACCACGAATATGACCTGCGCAACAAGTGTGGAGCAAACGCTCTCTATCTTATCCTCTATCCACTCTTCATATGCATAAGTGGGCGGTTTCCGGTACAAAACATGTTCTACTCTAACGTAGACTTCATGCCACCTACGCCATCAACCATAGCTTCCCCACGCCGGTTACAAAATACGGTCAATTAAGGGTTTCCCCATGGACGCAGCTAGATTACTATCACATATGCCATCAACCATTGCAAAGACTAGGAATTGAGGATTTTACTGTTACCTCAAATTACCTCAACATCCTAACCCGTGCAGCGACTGTAGTTCCTCCACGGCCAATCACGGCAATAATGCAAGCGAGGCCTCCTCTCAACATTTGCGAGAATACAAACTCGAATATGAACAAGAGCATATTGGATCGCATGGAAATAATAGTAATTCTGATCATAAGAGAGTTCATCTGTATCCTTGAGAACAAATACAACTATTTAAACATAAAGGAGAGGTTAAATGTTACAAGCCGGCATCGAGCCGGTGGAGGGAGAAGGCATGGTGGTGATGATGATGGCAGCGGCAGTGCGGCGATGGTGGTGATGATGGCGCCGGCGCGGTGGAGTGGGCACCGGCCCGAAGGCCGGTGCTCACGGTGGTGGAGCCTCCTCACTACAAGAAATATGCTAACTTTCGACCATCAATATTGGTCACTGAAAGGTCATTGTTTTTCATTTGTGACCTTTTTTTGACCAAAAACAGATGGTCAAAAGCTGACCGTCGTTAATGGAAATTAAGGACCTTTCTTCTGAAAAGGTCATAGACGTTTATGACCAAAAATCATGGCCCACACCACGCCAGATCCACCGTGGCAAGCTGACGTGGCAGAATTACGACCAAATGAGAAGGTTGTTGATAAGAATCAGCCCGGTCCAATTCGGTGTTCTACATGGGCCGAGCCCAACAATTCAGCATTTTTATATATTTTTTCTATTAATTTTGGTCAGGTAGATGGGCCAAGCCCAACAATTAAGCCTTCTCATTTTTGGGCCGTGGCCTTTTTGGCTAGACAGTTTTATTTTTCTTTTTTCAAAAAAGTCCTCTAGTAGATGGGTCCCAGTGGTCAAGTTCTAGTAAGTGGGCCCCTTTTGTCAATGCCTTTTTCTTCTGATTTCGATTTGACAGTAAATAAATAATCAATATTTAAATCAACACAGACATAAAACATAAGAAATACTTCAAGTAACAGCAGCCAGAATCAATCTGTATATAGTGACAATCAATGTTACAAGCTCTACAAGTGTACATTGGGATCCTGCTCCAGTCATCATATGACACAGGTACAAATTCTACTAGTGTAATAACACATATACAAGTAGAATCACTGTTAAACATATGCAGTGACAATCGGCGCAAACTGGGCTCCTGCTCCAATCATATGAAACATATGCAGGACTCAATGGTAGACCATACTCGACTAGGCCATGACCTTCATTACACTAGACTAACAGAATGACAATATGAATTATCATCATGCCTTCCACGGTCGCCCTGTTACATGAACCAGATGAGAAGAATCAAAAAATCTGGGGCCAATATATTATTAATAAACCAATCAAAAAACTAACAAGTTCTTTAGAATGAAAAGACAAATTCAGCTAGTACAATGCTTTCATTCTCCAGCTAGTTAAAATGAGATACTCATTCATGCAAGAAAGGTGACGAAAGAAAATAGAGCATTTTACTCATAGCATGCAAAGTATCAATATTCTGTTCTTATCAGGTTATTCTTATGCCTAAAGCAAGTAAGGAAATCTGAATTTACTCATAGCATTTTACTCATACAAGAGAAGTCTAAAAAAGACTACAGCAGTACCTAACTAATGCTGCAAATTATATTGCCGATGCATACTTTGTGATGAGAAAAATGGTTAGATCATCATCTAACGACATTCAACATGTATGCCATACAAAAGAAACTGGCATTTCTCCCTCGATTGCTTGTTCAAGCTAGTTCAGAGTTCTAGACGAATGTTCAGACTGTCCCTTATATTTTATAGCTAGGATCACACCATTGTCAGTTGTAACCACAATGGGAACCTCTCTTATCATTTGAACAATCTGAGACACAAGTTACACAACAAGCTACAGAACCTCTCTGATGCTGATGTTGTGCTACTACTACCTGATGCTGTATGGGAACCTCTCTTATCATTTGAACAGTTACAGTCTTACAGAACAAGCTACCGTAGACATGTATTGACCATCCTACTACTACCTGATGTTGTGCTACTACTTCGAGGAAGAGGGGGAGGGAGATGGAGATGGAGATGATACCTGCCGCTGTGGGTCTATCATGGTCGTGCTTGGGACGGCCGGAGATGGACTCCCCCATGTTGCAGACCGTCTGGGTGGGCAGCATCCACCTCGCCCGTCTCCTGAGCGTGTTCATGCGGCCACTGCACCACCCCCGCCCTGAAAACCAGTAAGACACCAAAAACGTCAGATCTGAGCCATCCCTGACGTGCACAAACACGAGAAGAAGATGGTTATACACATGCTAAGAAACTGAGTTGTCCTGTGTAGTGACCTCGCCGATGCCGGAGGAGGCGCCGGTGATGAGGACGACCTTGCGCTTGAGGTCGTCAGGAAAGAGGTAGGAGAGGAAGGAGTAGCCGAGCTTGAAGAGGTAGTAGGGCGGGTAGAAGAGCAGGAGGGTGGCGACCATGGCGGGCATCGCCGCCCAGTTGAGCACGCCGTTCACCACATCCATCGTCTCCGTTTATCCGGCGATGGTGTATCCCTCACGGATCTGCATCCACAAGGCGAGGTGAGAGAGGGGGTCAGCTACAGCCTCTTGCCGATCGATCGGATCGGAGAGGAAAAACGAGCGGGGACGAGGAGCACCTACCTAGGCTGGTCCGCCGCCGCGGGGCCGAGGCACGCCGCCAGGACGGCAGCGGCCTTGTCGGGGTGGAAGGAGAGTTGGGGAGGCGTCCGGGCAACTTGGAGGGGTAGAGTCCAGCGGCGGAGCGTGGCGTCAAGTGCTCGGAATGGCGGCGCCGTCGCGCTCCGGGCGCGGTCGTCGGAGGCGCTGCGGAGCAAGCGTGGAGGAGGCCGTGGAGACGAGGCTGCGGTGCCGCCATATAGTGCAGAGAGAAGGAGGAGGGCGGCGCGACCAAGCGCGAGGGTGGATCAGCGGTGGGTGGGGGTGGCGGCGGGGCTTGCCTCGATCGGATCTGGGGGATCGAGGGGAGGGGGAGAGGCCGAGAGGGTGGGTCAGCGGTGGGTGGGTGGCGGCGGGGGATCGAGGGGAGGGTGGGTGGGTAGGTTAGGGTTTTTGTTTCTCGGGAGAAGCTCCACCGTTGGATGGATGCGCGATGTATGGCTCAGATTGCTCCAATTTGGTGATCCGCGTGAAGGCGGTTCCTCGCGTCTTATTGGCCGGCTGTCCCACGCTTGAATCTCAAAAAATTGAACTCAAGTCTCTGAATTTTTTTCAAAAAAACATAACAATGGCATAGTTTGTCAAAATGATCTCGTATTTTGCATAAGTGTGCATCTTGGAATGGTAAACAATATTGCCAAATAGAGCTTTCATTTTCTTTGCACAACAAAATTATTTTTCCATTTTTCGAGTGCGCAAAATGAGCTTTTTTGTGAAGAACCTACCATATATTTGTTGCAAAATTGGACCAAATCTATTTTCTAAAATATTAGGCCATATTTAATGTACAATTAATGAAATGGTTGGGTGCCAAAAGCTTTCGATCCACCTCTAGTGAAAAAGACAAAACCCTGCCGATTCAGCAGGAACCGAGACAAATTTGAACTAGAGGTGCCTCATAGTTTGCTCACGATTTTTTCCAAAAATCATTTTTAGGTAAAGAAGTATCTATTTAATCAGAGATCCAACAAAATTTTGGCAAGATTCAACCCCTAGATATGAACGGTCATGCCCGGCGTTTTGACCGCATTTTGAAACGGGAATAACAAATTCAAAAAAAATGAAAAAAAATGCAAAACCTTCGCGTTGTGTCATCATATGTGATCAAGTTACCAGGAAAAATAATAAACTTGTAATACGGTAATTATTTTAAAAAAGTGTTCTCAGAAATGAGCTATCATGCGTCAAGATTCATGGCTTTCAAGCCAAATGAGCAATCTAATGGCCACATTCATGCCATAGTTTGTTCAAATGATCTCATATTTTGTAGAAGGGTGCATGTTGGAATGACAAACAATGTTGCCAAAGGGAGTTTTCATTTTCTTTGCACAAAAAATTCATTTTCCTTTTTTCGAGTGCCCAAAATGAGTTTTTTTGTGAAGGACCTACCAAATATTTGTTGCAAAATTGGACAAAATCATTTTTATAAAATATTAGGCCATATTCAATGCACAATTGACAAAATATTTGGGTGCCAAAAGCTTTCGATCCACCTCTAGTGAAAAAGACAAAACTCTGCCGATTCAGTAGGAACCGAGACAAATTTGAACTGCAGCTGCCTCATAGTTTGCTCATGATTTTTTCAAAAAATCATTTTTAGGTAAATAAGTATCTATTTAATCAGAGATCCAACAAAATTTTGGGAAGATTCAACCCCTAGCTATGAACGGTCATACCCGCCGTTTCGACCGCATTTTGAAACGGGCATAACAAATTCAAAAAAAAAAATCAAAAAATGCAAAACCTTCGCGTTGTGTCATCACATGTGACCAAGTTACCAGGGAAAATAATAATCTTGTAATATGCTAATTATTTTAAAAAAGTGTTCTCAGAAATGAGCTATCATGTATGAAGATTCATGGCTTTCAAGCCAAATGATCAATCTCATGGCCACATTCATGCCATGGTTTGTTCAAATGATCTCATATTTTGCATAAGGGTGCATGTTGGAATGACAAACAATGTTGCCAAAGGGAGATTTCATTTTCTTTGCACAAAAAAATCATTTTCCTTATTCCGAGTGCCCAAAATGAGTTTTTTTGTGAAGGACCTACCAAATATTTGTTGCAAAATTGGACAAAATCATTTTTATAAAATATTAGGCCATATTTAATGCACAATTGACAAAATATTTGGGTGCCAAAAGCTTTCTATCCACCTCTAGTGAAAAAGACAAAACTCTGCCGATTCAATAGGAACCGAGACAAATTTGAACTGCAGCTGCCTTATAGTTTGCTCTTTATTTTTTCAAAAAATCATTTCTAGTTACAGAAGTATCTATTTAATCATAAATACATGGTTTGGTGGTGATACATCGAGGTTTGGACGGTGGCCGAGTGCCCCAACTCCAGAGCGCGTAAACTCGCATGCCCGCCGCGTGGTCACCGCGTGATCATGGCGTTGCCATGCATTCTGGGCGGCCTAGGCATGTCTAGTGGGTTGGGCACTCCCCAGGTAGGTGCTAGGAAGAAAATGACAACAGAAGATTCTCACGAGGAGACCGAACTATGCTCAAACATGAATTAGCAGCCAAGTGTTTGATTAGCGGTACGGGAAATGCACATGGACAATGGGCGTGAGTTTTGGCTGAGGATGATCATCTACTAAGAAGACTGTCTTCACAAATTTTCAGCTCAAATGGAGGAGCATAGGTGGTACATGCTTTGCAAAGTACCACATTGTACAGAAATATGAATGTTGAAGCTGGGCTCAAAATAATGAATGGATTGAGCTTAAATTTGGTGGAGGATGGTTATTTGGGCATAGGAAAGCACTATAGAAAATTGATGCCATTTGGACATGCCAAAGTGGTACTTCCTTCACAATGCTCTTCTCTGGACAGAAACTTGGGAAAATTAGTGAGAGAAATTGGATAAATGAAATGAGCTCAAATTTGGTCTAGGTAAGTTACATAGGTATGGTCATGCCCTGGTAAATTTTCAGAAATAATGAAGCAATATATAATATAGTTGCTTCACAAACTGAAAATATGACAAGAATAAAAGATTCGATGATGAGCTCACATCATTTGTTTAATAGAGCTCAAATTTTGTGGAGAGTGATTATTTGAGCATATGGAAGATTTGGAAAAATATATGATCATTTGGATAAGCCTAGCTAGTACTTACTTCACAAAGCTTCTCTCTGGATAGAAACTTTGGAAATTTGCTGAGGAACATTTATTATAAAAATGGAGCTGAATATTATCATGTGGCAATGATTTGGGTATGGAAGAGTGCCCAAAAAGTTTGAGGGTAATAGGAGGGGTTTAGATAGCACTTGCTTTGCAATGTGCCAATCTGGTCATAAAATAGAAATTGAACCTGGGCTCACATAGATGATTTGATTGAGCTGCAATTTGGAGGAGGGTGATAATTTGGGCATATGAAGGCACTGTATAAATTTCATGCCATTTGGATATATAAAAATGGTACTTCCTTCACAATGCTCTCCACTAAACAGAAATTTGGGAAAACTATTGAGGGAAAATGGTTAAATTAAATGAGCTCAAATTTGGTGGAGGGAGGTTCTATGTGCAGGGTCATGTCCTGGTAAATTTTCAGCAATTATAAATCAACATAAAATATAGTTGCTTCACAAACTGGAAATATTACTAGAAACAAAGATTGGATGGTGAGCTCTCATGGATTATTAGATGGGGATAAAATTTTGTGGAGAGCTATGATATGGGCATATAGAAGATGTGGCAAAAATTCAACTCATTAGGATATGCATAGCTAGTACTTCCTTCACAAAGCTTCAAGCTCAACAAAAACTTTGGAAATTTGTCGAGGAAGATTTACTAGGCAAATGGAGCTGAATTTTGTCATGAGGCAATGATTTGGATAGTAAACAGTGCCCAAAATTTTTGAGGGCAATCAAGAATATATAAATAGCACTTCCTTCACAAAGTGATGTTCTGAACAGAATAGGAAAATGAATATTCCTGAATTAGGATTGAACTAGGCAAGGAAGGTTTTTGACATATTTGAGAAAGATATGATCCAAAGAATTTATGAGAATTTTTTGGGAATTTTGGGAATGACAAAAATGTAGGCTACTTCACAACCTAGGGCAAAAATTGACACATGGACATGACACATAGGCAAAACTGATGAGGTGGCGCCTAGTCATAGCAATGCACCACAATTTACAAGTCTAAGACCATTTATATTGGTCATAATCAGTTAGAAACAAGGCAGCGGACCAGTGTTGTCTGCTTTATGACCTTTTGGTGTAAGGAAATTATGATCTTTCTGGCCCTAATGTTTAGGGTTTGGAGCCCCCCGAACAGCTTACAACCAATTGGTCTCAAATGGTAATAGATTTACAACCATTTTTTCCAGGGTCACTGACAGAAGGTCACAAGATAGCATATTTCTTGTAGTGCCTCTTCTTCCCCTTGGTCTTGTCCCTTCCTCTATGGTGGTGGATGGAGCAGCAATGGAGATGGACTTGGATGTGATGGTGATGAATAAGATGATGGAGATGATATATAGGGCACCTCCTCGGTCTCCTTCGTTGATGAGATGCATCCAAGGGCTCTAGGTGAGACAAATCCTCTCCCAAACCCTTCCTTATTGTCCAAGGGTCGCGTGGGAACAAACGGGGACGAAATCGGTGAAGAATCCCGTCTGAAAGGGCAACTTCGGAGCTGTCTGCACTTCATACGACCATCCATACAACCTTGTATGGTCGTATGGTACGCCATCTTCTGTTCTGTCCCTCTCCGGTAAATCAGCCGCCATTTCTTCATACGAACTCCGATTTTGACGTTCTTCGGCTCATTGGATTCGCGAGAACGACGCCGATGCATTTCTAGTTTTAGCTCTTAATTTGGAGCCCTTTGGAAAAATTACTTTTTTCACCTTGCGAAACGCCTAAGTCTGGTATTGTAAGTCCTCCGTATTGAGCCCATCCTTGGTCCTTTCATCGTGCTTGGTCCTAGGTTCACCAAAATACCTGTAGACACAAGAAAGCAGAGAAAACTAATAAAAACCAAATAAAATATTAAATATGCAACGCTCCCAATGAAAAGTGCAAAAACCGGTAATCATGCATATTGGACAACTACTTGGTTCAATGGGACATAATATATGAAGAGAACATCCAACAAATGAGCTCTAAAAATGCATAAAATATAGAGCCATAAGCATCGGAGTGACACTTACTCAAGATTTGTTCCTGGACATACTCAGCTACACAACGTCTAATCATACCATCTACCCCATCCTTATACAAGTGTGGGTCATCCTAAAAGTAATGCCTCAAGTCAAAGAAGATTTTTTTCTTTTGTTGATAGGTGAAACTAGGTCGTATATATTTAGAAACAATGTAATTAGCATAATCAGCATACCGAGGGTTATCACGAGAGGAAGTATTGATAACAGCTAATTGCTCATCTGGAAAACTATCATTGATGGTTATTGGGTCATCAAGAATATTTTCCATCCTAGACAAATTATCTGCTATGGGATTTTTAGCTCCCTTTCTTTCAACAATATGTAAATCAAACTCTTGTAACAAAAGCACCCATCTAATCAATCTAGGTTTAGCATCCTTCTTATCCATAAGATATTTCATAGCAGCATGATCAGTGTGTATAGTCACTTTAGAATCATCAATATAAGATTTGACTTTATCACAAGCAAACACGACTGCTAGAAATTCTTTTTCAGTAGTAGCATAGTTTTTCTGAGCATTGTCCAAGGTCTTACTAGCATAATGAATAAAATTCAATTTCTTATCAACTCTTTGACCAAGAACAGCACCAATAGCATAGTCACTACCATCACACATAATTTCAAAGGGTAAATTCCAATTAGGTGGTTGCACAGTAGGAGCAGTGATCAAAGCTTTCTTAAGTATTTCAAAGGCTTCTACACAATCATCATTGAAAACAAATGTAACATCTTTTTGTAAGAGATTAGTAAGAGGCCTAGAAATTTTAGAAAAATCCTTAATGAACCTTATAAAGAAACCAACATAACAAAGAAAACTTCTTATACCTTTGATATCTTTAGGACATGGTATTTTCTAAATAGCGTCCACTTTAGGTTTGTCCACTTCAATGCTTTTTTTAGAAAATTTATGCCCAAGGACTATACCTTCATTCACCATAAAGTGGCACTTCTCCCAGTTCAAGACAAGACTAGTTTCCTCACATCTCTGCAAAACTCCATCAAGATTGCTCAAGCAGTCATCAAAAGAAGTCCCATAGACGGAGAAATCGTCCATGAAAACTTCAACAATTTTTTCGCAGAAGTCAGAAAATATAGCTGTCATGCATCTTTGAAAGGTAGCAAGTGCATTACATAAACCAAAAGGCATACGTCTAGAAGCAAAAGTCCCAAACAAACAAGTAAAAGCAGTTTTCCCTTGGTCCTCAGGATGAACATGTATTTGAGAAAAAACTAGAATAACCATCTGGAAAGCAAAATTATGTGTGCTTTGATAATCTTTGTAACATTTGATCAATAAAAGGAAAAGGATAATGATCTTTTCTAGTAGCCTTATTCAATTTTCTAAAATCAATTACCATCCTATAACCAGTTATAACTCTTTGTGGGATAAGTTCATTTTTATCATTAGGAACAACAGTAATACCACCTTTCTTAGGGACACAATGAACATGACTTACGCATCTAGTATCATCTATAGGATAAATTATATCTGCCCCGAGGAGCTTCAATATTTCATTTCTTACCACTTCCTTCATCTTAGGATTTAAGCGGCGTTGGCGATCAACAACTGGTTTAACGTCTGGCTCCATATGAATTTTGTGTTGACACATAATTGGGCTAATGCCCGTGAGATCATCCAGAGTATATCCATGTGCAGCACGATGTTTTCTTAGAGTTTTCAACATTCTTTTCTCTTCATGCACTGAAAGGTTAGCATTAATAATAACAGGATATATTTTATTTTCATCAAGATAAGCATATTTGAAAGTATCAGGGAGTTTCTTTAATTCAAACACAGGATCACCCTTCGGTGGTGGAGGATCCCCCAGAATTTCAATGGGCAAATTGTGCTTGAGGATAGGTGCTTGCCTAAAGAATATTTCATCTATTTCATTTCTTTCTTTCATATGCATATCATTTTCATGATACAACAAGTATTGTTCTAAAGGATCAGTAGGAGGCACAACAATAGAGGCGAGACCAATAATAACATCTTCATTAGGTAAATCTTTAGCATGATGTTGTTTGGAGAACTTAGAAAAATTAAACTCATGAGATTCATCTCCAAACTTAACTTTAACCATTTCCTTAGCACAATCAATTTCAGCATTAAGAGTATTCAAAAAGGGTCTACCAAATATAATGGGACAAAAATTATCTTGTTTAGATCCAAGTACTAAGAAATCAGTAGGATATTTGATGTTACCACACAAGACTTCAACATCTCTCAAAATCCCAAGAGGTCAGATGGTATCCCTACTTGCAAGCTTAATAGTAACATTAATCTCTTCTATCTCAACAGGTGAAATATCATGCATACCTTCTTGATAGAGAGTAAAGGGAATATCACTTATACTAGCACCCATATCCAATCTTAACAGAAACAACAGGCATGCCAACAACCTTTTTATTCTTATCTATTCTATCTTGTTCATTTCTAACGGGTTTTGTAATTCTAGCAGCATATTCACAAAAATATATAACATGCCCATCAACATTATCAACCAAGAGATCTTTAACCATTGAAACTGAAGGTTCTACTTTAATTTGTTAAGAGGGTTTATGTGTTTTAATATGACTCTTATGAACCACAGTGGTAGCCTTAGCATGTTCCTTAATTCTAACAGGAAAAGGAGGCTTCTCAATATAACCAGTAGGCACAACAGGATTAGCACAATAAGTTTGTATCTCAGCATTAGCAATAATTGGTTCCTCACAAGTAACTTTAATGGGTTCATGAAATTTAAACCATTTTTCTTTAGGGAGATCAACATGAGTAGCAAAAAATTTATAGAAAATAGCTACTATCTCAGAACATCTGTTTCTACGAAAGACTGAACACAATCATATTCTAAATTTATACCTGACTCTTTACCTTTGTCGACCTCCCAATCTTCAGTATTGCGTTTAATACTTTCAATGAGATCCCATTTGAATTCAATTTGTCTACTCGAGAAAGAACCAACAGAAGAAAAAATCAAGTATTTCTTTATCGCGAAGAGAAAGCCTAGCATAAAAGTTATGAACTAGTATCTCTCGAGAGCTCATGATTGGGGAATTTGTGCATTAAGTCCTTAAGCCTCCCCCAAGCTTGAGCGATACTTTCTCCTTCACATGGCCAAAAATTATATATATTATTTCGATCACGGTGAACCAAATGCATAGGATAAAATTTATTATGGAACTCCAACTTCAGTCGGTTCCAGTCCCATGAGCCAGAATCATCCAATAGCCTATACCATGCCAATGCCTTTCCCTCCAAAGATAAATGGAATAATTTCTTTTTAACTTCATTCCTCAAGAATCCTGCAAGCTTACATAATCCACAAACTTCATCTATGAAGATCAAGTGCATATCAGGATGTATTGTTCCATCTCCTGCATAGGGATTAGCATGCAATTTGTCCATAATACCAAGAGGAATTTCATAATAAATAGTGTCAGTAGGTGGAGGCTCATCTCTTACCGCTTGTGCTCGAGGTGAAGATACCCCGAACAAGCCTCTCAAAGGATTAGATTCCGTAGTAACAAGTGTAGATAAATTTCAGCACGTATAATAAATGTTTCCTTACCAAATTCCACATACCAAGAGCGCTACACCCCCCAGCAACGGTGCCAGAAAAGAGTCTTGATGACCCACAGGTATAGGGGATCAATCATAGTCCTTTAGATAAGTAAGAGTGTCGAACCCAACGAGGAGCAGAAGGAATTGATAAGCAGTTTTCAGCAAGGTATTCTCTACAAGTGTTGTAAGACAGTTGTGATAGATAATTGGATAGAAGAATAATTGGTAGAAAGTAACAAGTAACAAAATTAGCAAGGTGCATAAAGTGGCCCAATCCTTAATATTGCTAAGGACAAACCGTTGGAACTTATTATAATGAGCAAAACGTTCTCGAGGACACACGGGAATATTGCCAAGTTACTTTCATCACGATTCATCGACTTACGTTCGTTGCCTTGATAATTTGTTATGTGGGTGGACCAGTGCTATGGTACTATTCTTACTTGAACAAACACCTACTTATGATTATACCATCCATGCAAGCATCCGCAAATACAAGAGAAGTAATTAAGATAAATCTAACCATAGCATTAAACATGTGGATCCAAATCAGCCCCTCACAGAACAATCCGTAAACTAGGGTTTAGGCTTCAGTCACTCCCGCAACCCATCATTTACAAACTAATTCCACAATACCTTCCCCTAGGCCCAAACATGGTGAAGTGTTATGTAGTCGATGTTCACACAACACCACTAGAGGAAGAACAACACAACATATCATCAAAACATTGAACGGTGATCAACTTCAGATGATTACTAGTAATGAGACTTCTCCCATGTCCTCAAGAACAAATAGAACTACTCACAAATCATAATATTAAACATGTCCAGTAGGTATAAATATGATGTCAACAATCTGGACATAAAGTATCTTCCACCAAGTAAACCAACTAGCATCAACTACAAGACGTAATCAACACTACTAGAACCCCCAGGTACCAATCTAAGGTTGGATACAAAGATTGAGCATAAGAGATGAACTAGGGTTTCGAGATGAGATGGTGCTGGTGAAGATGTTGATGATGATGAAGCCTCCCACGTTCCAAGGAGCGTTGGTGATGATGATGGCTTCGATTTCCCCTTCCCGAAGGGAAGTATCCCCGGTAGAATTGCTCCGCCAGAGAGCAAAAGTGCTCCTGCCCTGGTTCCGCCTCGAGACGGTGGAATAAAGTCCCAAAACTTTTATGTGCTTTTTCTAGGGAAAATAGGATTTTATGGCCAAAGGACGTCGAGAGAGGAGCCCCAGGGCCCCACACAGCTGGCCCACATGCCTAGGGGTGTGGGCGCACCCCCTGGCCGTGTGAGGGCCTGGTGGGTCCTCCCTGGCACTTCTTCGCTCCATAAATCATTATATATTCCAAAATAATTCTCCAAAAATTCCCATCTGGTTTTGAGCTCCGGAGAATTGCTTTCTGTACTGATGCTATTTTAGGTCCAAAATTCCAGCTACCGGCATTCCCCCTCTTCGTGTATAACTTGCATATTAAGAGAGAAAAGACATTAGAATTGCACCATAATGTGAAATATAACTTCAAAACAAGATAAATAACAGTAGGAAATCATGATGCAAAATGGACGTATCATCGTCTCAAGATTACGAGGGCGAGAGCTATGTAGCCTATCTGACATCAACCTCCAGGCCTTATGATGTGGTTGATAACTATGAGTGGCCAACGGAGGAGGAGAAATCCAATCTAGAAGGTGAAGAAGCTTGCAACGAGGACGAGGAGGGGGAAGAAGATGTTCCTTTACCCTTTCCTGAAGACATGGAGGAGATTGACTTTAAAAAGTCAAGCCTGCCCACTTCAGCTGGAGCAACCAATTTTCAGAATAATTCTTTCCATTGTGTGCAGGCAAACATACTCCCAACTCCTTATCATGAACTTCCTCCGGCTGCTATGAATGCATTGAGGGCCACCGATGGGATTTGTGCTCAAATTAGGGCACTCACGCAAGAAGTTATTGCAATTAAGGAACAGAATCATGTTCTCAGCAGGATCATTGCCAAGCTAAGTTCACTGTCACCAAAGAAAGATGACAAGCCTGCCACTTCATCACCACCATCCCCAAAGAAGGAAACTTGATGTATTCGGGTATGGGCACCACCCTTGGCTTGTTCCAAGCTTGGGGGAGGTGCCCCGGTATCGTATCATCACCTCCTTTTACCATTATTATTCATCTTAGTTCGATCTTTAGTTATCTCGTGATCTAGAAAAAGTATTAGTATGAAGTAGTTTGTAAGTGTTTGTATCATCCCAATGGTGTCAATGTAACCGTGCGTGAGAGTTTCTATAATAAAGTTTAGCATTAGTATCTTTTGCTTCTTGTTGCCTGCTTGTCATTCTTGCAAAATAAATTTCATATGCTTATCCCATGGGAAGTAATGACTTCACATAGGGGCGTAGGGAATAAAATCTACTAGAAGTTAACAAACATAGCATTGGTCATTCAAACAATTCATTAAAAAAATAGTCAAGGAAGAGAGATTTCACATGCAAATATACTATCTTGGATATCTTTTATGATTGTGAACCCTCATTAATCATTTCCAAACTTGATTGAATAATTGATGTTGGACAAGGAAGACATCATAATGAATTATGTTTATGTATATTTGCATAGAAGTTATATTGTCATGGATCCTTCAACATGTGGTGCTTGCTTATAATCTTTGCTAGCCAAAATTTCTGTACTAAGTAGAGATACTACTTGTGCATCCAAATACCCTTAAACCCAGTTTATTTTCATGAGAGTCCACTATAACTACCTAGGGATTGAGCAAGATCCTTCAAGTAAGTTGTCATCGGTGCATGCAATAAAAATTTCCTCCAAATATGTATGATCTTTTATTGGAAGGGAAATAAGCTTTGTACGAACTTGTGGCGGAGGACAAATAAAAGCGATTGACTGCTCAACAAAGGCCACTCTCACAAGGGGCAATATTAAAGTGATATTCCTTTTCATTAAAAACTCAGACATCCAAATTCAAAAAGCACATGACAACCTCTGCTTCCCTCTACGAAGGGCCTATCATTTACTTTAACGGCAAACTTACTTATATTGAGTCTGTTGGGGAACGTTGCATAGAAAACAAAAAAATTTCCTATGAAACACCCAAGATCTATTCTATGGAGATGCTAGCAGCAAGAGGGGAGAGTGTCTACATACCCTTGTAGACCGGAAGCATTAACGATCTAATGATCGTGGTTGGTGTAGTCATACTCCCTTCTAGATCCAATCCGATCCAGCACCGAACAAATGGCACCACAGAGATGTGCACACGTACGGCTCAGTGACATCTCCGCCTTCTTGATCCAGCAACCGAGGGTGGAGAGATAGATGGGATCTGAACCAACACGACGGCGTGGTGGTGGTGGTGGTGGCAGCGGAACTCCGGCTGGGCTTTGCCAAGCACTACGCGGAGGAGGAGGACATGGGAGAGAGAGGGGGCGGCGCCAGGGGGCTGGTTTTGCCTTGCTACGCCCAGTCCATCCCCTCCCTTTATATAGAGGAGGAAACTTGGAGGAGGAGGAATAGTACGCGAATAGTAACCGTGAACAGTAGTTGGCCTCCAAGTCTTCCCCTATTTTCAAGGGATTTGGCCTTATCCCTTAGGCCTTGTGCATGGACCAAATGGGGCTGGGCGCCTAGCCCATGTAGGGCTGGTGCGCCACCCCTTGCTCCATGTGGGATGTTCTAGACAAGTGGGCCCCACCATGGAACCCTCTGGAACATTCTAAAACCTTCCGATACAATACCAAAAAACCAAACTTTTTCCGGAACCCTGAAAACCACTTTCCATATATAAATCTTTACCTCCGGACCATTTCGGAGCTCCTCATGATGTCCCGGATCCCATATAGGACTCTGGACAATCTTCGGTCTTGCCAACATTAATATCCCAATACTACCCTAGCGTTACCGAACGTTAAGTGTGTGACCCTACGGGTTCGAGAATATGCAGACATGACTGAGACTCCTCTCCGATCAATAATCAATAGCGGGACCTGTATGCCCATAATGACTCCCACATATTCAATGAAGATATTCATCGGTTTGAACCACGATGTCAAGGATTTAGATAATCCCGTATGCGATTCCCTTTGTCTCGCGATAATTTACTTGTCGGAGATTCGATCATCGGTATCTCAACACCTAGTTCAATCTCGTTCCCGGCAAGTCTCTTTTCTTGTTCTGTAATACAATATCCCCGTGACTAAACACATTAGTCACATGCTTGCAAGCTACTTATAATGTTGTATTACCGAGAAGGCCCAAAGATATCTCTCCGTCACATGGAGTGACAAATCCCAGTCTCAATCCATGCAACCCAAAAAATACTTTTTGAGATACCTGAAGAGCACCTTTATGATCACCCAGTTACGAAGTGACGTTTGATACCCACAAAGTATTCTTCCATTATCAGGGAGTGGCATTATCTCATGGTCTAAGGAATAGATACATGACATGAAGAAAGCTACGGCAATTTGAACTTAGTGACACGATCAGATGCTAAGCTTACGGTTGGGTCTGTCCATCACATCATTCTCCTAATGATGTGATCCCGTTATTAAATGACAATTCGTGTCTATGGTTAGGAAACCTTAACCATCTTTAATCAATGAGCTAGTCAAGTAGAGGCTCACTAGGGACACGGTATTTTTTTATGTATCCACACATGTATTTAAGTTTCCGGTCAATACAATTATAGCATGGATAATAAACATTTATCATGAACAAGGAAATATGATAATAACAACTTTATTATTGCCTCTAGGGCATATTTCCAACAGTCTCCCAGTTGCACTAGAGTCAATAATCTAGTTTACATCGTAATGAATCTAACACCCATAGAGTTCTGGTGCGGATCTTGTTTTGCTCGTGGAAGTGGTTTGGTCAATGGGTCTGCAACATTCAGATCCATATGAACTTTGCAAATCTTTATACAGTTGAAGATGCCGCTACAATGCTCTGCTTGGAGCTACTCCAGCTTACTGCTCCACCATTCAAAATAAATACGTATCCGAATTGAAAGTTTGAGTCATCCGGATCAGTGTCGAAGCTAGCATCGACGTAACCCTTTACGACGAGCTCCTTATAACCTCCATAAATGAGAAACACATCCTTAGTCCTCTTTAGGTACTTAAGGATATTTTTGACCGCTGTCCAGTGTTCCACTACTGGATCACTTTGGTACCTACCAGCAATACTTATGGCAAGGCACACATCAGGTCTTGTGCATGGCATGGCATACATGATAGAGCCTATGGTTGAGGCATGGGGGATGACTTTCATCTTTTCTCTTTCTTCTACCGTAGCTGGGCATTGAGTCTTACTCAACTTCATACCTTGCAACATGGGCAAGAACCCCTTCTTTGACTGGTCTATTTTGAACTTCTTCAAAACTTTGTCAAGGTATGTACTCTGTGAAAGTCCTATCAGGCATCTTGATCTATCTTATTGATCTTGATGCCCAATATATAAGCAGCTTCACTGAGGTCTTTCATTGAAAAACTCCTGTTCAAGTATCCCTTTATGTTTTCCAGAAGTTCTATATCATTTCAAATAAATAATATGTCATCCACATATAGTATTAGAAAAGCTACAGAGCTCCCACTCACTTTCTTGTAAATACAAGCTTCTCCATAAGCTTGGATAAACCCAAAAGCTTTGATCACCTCATCAAAGCGAAGATTCCAACTCCAAGATGCTTGCACCAGTCCGTAAATGGATCGATGGAGCTTTCACACCTTATTAGCATCCTTAGGATCGACAAAACCTTTGGGTTGTATCATATACAAATCTTCCTTAAGGTAACCATTAAGGAACACAGTTTTGACGTCCATCTACCAGATTTCATAATCGAAAAATGCAGCAATTGCTAACATAATCCTAACATACTTCAGCATCGCTACTGGTGAGAAAGTCTCATCATAGTCAACCCCTTGAACTTGCCGAAAACCTTTTGCGACAAGTCAAGCTTTATAGACGGTGACATTACCATCAGCATATGTCTTTTTCTTAAAGATCCATTTGTTCTCAATGGCCATTCGGTCATCGGGTAAGTCCACCAAAGTCCATACTTGGTTTTCATACATGGATCCTATTTCAGATTTCATGGCCTCTAGCCATTTGTCGGAATCCAGGCTCATCATCACTTCCTCATAGTTCGTAGGTTCATCGTTGTCTAACAACATGGCGTCCAAGACAGTATTACCGTGCCATTCAGGGGTAGTACGTGTCCTGGTCGACCTACGAAGTTCAGTAGTAGCTTGATTCGAAGTTTCATGATCATCATCATTAGCTTCCTCTCTAGCTGGTGTAGGCACCACAGGAACAGCTTTCTGTGCTGTGCTACTCTCCAATTTGAGAGAAGGTTTGATAACCTCGTCAAGCTCTACCTTTCTCCCACTCACTTCTTTTGAGAGAAACTCTTTCTCTAGAAAGGATCCATCCTTGGCAACAAAGATCTTGCCTTCGGATATATGATAGAAGGCATACCCAATTATCTATTTAGGGTATGCTATGAAGACGCATTTTTCTGCTTTGGGTTCGAACTTATCAGGCTGAAGCCTCTTGACATAAGCGTCGCATCCCCAAACTTTAAGAAATGATAGTTTAGCTTTCTTGCCAAACAATAATTCATACGGTGTCATTTCAACGGATTTAGATGGTGCCCTATTTAAAGTGAATGCGACTGTCTCTAATGCATAACCCCAATACGATAGTGGCAAATCGGTAAGAGACATCATAGAACGCACCATATCTAATATTATAGTTCATCACAAAGCCCTTCTCTATCCCTCGCATATTATAGTTCATCACAAAGCCCTTGTAGCTTGGTGGCAGTGACTGGAGAACCCTGTCAATCGCTACTTCATCAGGAATATTAATTCCCAATTGATTCAGGCGATTGGCATACCCAGACATTTTGAGTACGTGCTTGCTAACGGAGTTGTTCTCCTCCATCTTGCAGCTAAAGAACTTGTCTGAGGCTTCATACCTCTCTACACGGGCGTGAGTCTGAAACACCATTTTTAGTTCCTCAATCATCTCATATGCCCCGTGGTGCTCAAAACGTTTATGGAGCCTTGGTTCTAACCATAAAGCATGGTGCACCGAACTATCGAGTAGTCATCAACGAGTGTCTGCCAGATGTTCATAGCATCCACAGACGCAGGGGAGGGTGGCACACCGATTGGTGCATCAAGGACATAAACCTTCTGTGCAGCAGTGAGGATAATCCTTAGATTACGGAGCCAGTCCGCAAAGTTGCTTCCATCATCTTTCATTTTTTCTTCCTCTGGGAATGCATTGAAATTGAGCGAAGCTACAGCGCGAGCCATTGATCTACAACATATTTGCAAAGACATTTAGACTATGTTCATGATAATTAGTTCAATGGTGAGCATCAACATGTTGATCATATCATCCGTATGACTCATGCTTACACCCGTTGTATGTGAATGTAGAGTCTATCACACCCGGTCATCACGAGGTGCTTTGAAACGACGAACTTTCGCAATGGTGCATACTAAGGGAGAACACTTTTATCTTGATATTAAGTGTGAGGGATCATCTTATAATGCTACCGTCACGATCTAAGCAAAATAAGACGCATAAAAGACAAACATCACATGCAAGTAATGTATGACATGATATGGCCATTGTCTTATTGTGCTTTTGATCTCCATCTCCAAAGCACTGGCATGATCTTCATCATCACCGGCATGACATCATGATCTCCATCATCTCCAAGGTGCCGTCATGTAGTTGTCTCCACCAACTATTGCTTCTACAACTATTGCTAACTCATAGCGATAAAGTAAAGCAATTACATGGCGTTTAATGATTGACACATAGGTTATACAATAATATTAAGACAACCCTCTGGCTCCTGCCGGTTGCCATAATCATCGACATGCAAGTCATGAACTTATTACAAAACATGATCATCTCATACATCACATATGTCAAATCACATCTTGGCCATACCACATCACATCACATGCCCTGCAAAAACAAGTCAGACGTCCTCTACTTTGTTGATGCAAATTTTACGTGGTTTCTGGGGCAAAGTATAAGAACCATTCTTACCTACACAAAGCTACAACGGTGATATACAAGTTGCCTTTTAACCTGTTTCAAGGACCACCGTTGTCAAATCAGATTTAACTAAACTGGGAGAGACAGACACCCGCCAGCCGCTTTTATGCAATACAAGTTGCATGTCAATCGCGGAACCGGTCTCTTATGCATGGACAAGTAATGTTGGTCCGGGCCACTTCATCCCACAATACTGCCAAATCCAAAATAACAAAGGAGGTAAGCAATCTCAACATCAACGCCCACAACAAATTTGTGTTCTACTCGTGCATAACATCTACGCATAGAACCTAGCTCATGATGCCACTGTTAGGAAACATTGCATAGAAAACAAAAAAAATCCTACGAAACCCCCAAGATCTATTCTATGGAGATGCTAGCAACGAGAGGGGAGAGTGTCTACATATCTTTGTAGACCAGAAGCATTAACGATCTAATGATCGTGGTTGGTGTAGTCGTACTCCTTTCTAGAGCCAATCAGATTCAGCACTGAACGAATGGCACCTCCGAGATGTGCACACGTACGGATCAGTGATGTCTTTACCTTCTTGATCCATTAAGCGAGGGTTGAGATGTAGATGGGATCTAAACCAGCACGACGGCGTGGTGGTGGTGTGATACGTCTCCAACGTATCTATAATTTTTGATTGTTCCATGCTATTATATTTTCTGTTTTGGATGTTTTATATGCATTAATATGCTATTTTATATTATTTTTGGGACTAACCTATTAATCTAGAGCCTAGTGCCAGTTTCTGCTTTTTCCTTGTTTTTGAGAATTGCAGATAAGGAATATTAAACGGAGTCCAAACGGAATAAAATCTTCGGAATAATTTTTCTTGGACTAGAAGACATCTACCAAGCTTGGAGACCAAGGCAGGAGAGCCGCCGTGTGGCCACAAGCCACAGGGGCGCGCCCAGGGGGGTAGGGCGCGCCCCCTGGCTTGTGGGCCCACGGCAGCTCCCCCAACCCTATTCTTCGTCCTATAAATTCACAAATATTCCCTGGATACCAGAAAGAGCCACGAAAACACTTTTCCGCCGCCAGGAGCCTCGGTTCCCGTGAGATCCAATCTTGGAGCCTTTTTCGGTAATCTGCCGGAGGGGTATTCGAGCACGGAGGGCATCTACATCAACTCTATTGCCCCTCCGATGATGCGTGAGTAGTTCACCACAGACCTTCGGGTCCATAGCTAGTAGCTAGATGGCTTCTTCTCTCTCTTTGCTCTTCAATACCATGTTCTTCATGATCTTCATGGAGATCTATCCGATGTAATACTCTTTTGCGGTGTGTTTGTCGAGATCCGATGAATTGTGGGTTTATGTTCAGATTATCTATGAATATTATTTGAGTCTTTTCTGAATTCTTATATGCATGATTTCATATCTTTGCAAGTCTCTTCGAGTTATTGGTTTGGTTTGGCCAACTAGATTGGTAATTCTTGCAATGGGAGAAGTGCTTAGTTTTGGGTTCAATCTTGCGGTGTCCTCACCCAGTGACATTGTAGGGGTAGCGAGGCACGTATTGTATTGTTGCCATCGAGGATAAAAAGATGGGGTTTTCATCATATTGCTTGAGTTTATTCCTCTACATCATGTCATCTTACCTAATGCGTTACTCTTTTCTTCATGAACTTAATACTCTAGATGCAGGCAGGAGTTGGTCGATGTGTGGAGTAATAGTAGTAGATGCAGGATCGTTTCGGTCTACTTGACACGGACGTGATGCCTATATGCATAATCATTGCCTTGGATATCTTCATAATTATTCGCTTTTCTATCAATTGCTCGACAGTAATTTGTTCACCCACCGTAATTCTTGCCATCATGAGAGAAGCATCTAGTGAAACCTATGGCCCCCGGGTCTATTTTCCATCTTATACTTTCAGATCTAAAACCAAAAATACCAAAAATATCTTGCTGCAATGTTTTTACTTTTATTTTACTTTCCGTTCAAGCAATCTATTCTATCTATCTCTATCAGATCTCATCCTTGCAAGTAACCGTGAAGGGATTGACAACCCCTTTATAGCGTTGGGTGCAAGTGTTTGATTCTTTGTGCAGGTACACCTATTGGGGACTTGCTTGTATCTCCTACTGGATTGATACCTTGGTTCTCAACAACTGAGGGAAATACTTATCTACTTTGCTGCATCATCCGGTCCTCTTCACGGAAACCAATGCATGCACGAGAAGTAGCAAGAAGGATTTCTGGCGCCGTTGCCGGGGAGATACATAGCAAGTCAAGACAAGAACTTTCCCGTCAACTTGTCAATTTCTGACGTGGTTGCCGGAGAGATCTACATCGAGCCTACCAAGTAATCATCACAAACTCATCTCTTGCATTTACTTTATTTGCCATTTGCCTCTCGTTTTCCTATCCCCCACTTCTAAAACGATTTTCCAAAAAGATTCGCCTTTTTATTCGCCCTTCTTCCGTTCGTCTTTTCGTTTGCCTTTTGTTTGCTTGTGTGCTTGCTTGCTTGCTTCATCACGATGACTCAAGAGAATACCAAGTTGTGTGATTTTTCCAATACTAATAATAATGATTTTATTAGTACTCCGATTGCTCCCGCCACTAGTGCGGAATTTTATGAAATTAATGCTGCCTCGCTAAATCTTGTTATGAAAGAACAATTTTCTGGCCTTGCTAATGAAGATGCCGCATCCCATCTAAATACTTTCGTTGATTTGTGTGATATGCAAAAGAAGAAAGATGTGGATAATGATATTGTTAAGTTGAAGCTATTTCCGTTCTCACTACGAGATCGTGCTAAAACTTGGTTTTCATCTTTGCCTAAAAATAGTATTGATTCATGGAATAAGTGTAAAGATGCTTTTATTTCCAAGTACTTTCGCCCGCTAAGATCATCTCCCTTAGGAACGATATAATGAATTTTAAACAACTTTATCATGAGCATGTTGCACAATCTTGGGAGAGGATGAAACTAATGATTAGAAATTGCCCCGCGCATGGTTTGAGTTTATGGATGATTATACAAATTTTCTATGCTGGATTGAATTTTGCTTCTAGGAATCTCTTAGATTCCGCCGCGGGTGGTAATTTTATGGAAATCACATTAGGAGAAGCTACTAAACTCCTAGATAATATTATGGCAAATTACTCTCAATGGAATACCGAAAGATCCCCTACTAGTAAAAAAGTGCATGCTATTGAAGAGATTAATACTTTGAGTGAAAAGATGGATGAATTGATAAAATTGTTTGCTAGTAAGAGTGGTCCTATTGATCCTAATGATATGCCTTTGACTTCTTTGATTGGAAATAATAATGAATCTATGGATGTGAATTTTGTTGGTAGGAACAATTTTGGTAATAACGCGTATAGAGGTAATTTCAATGCTAGGCCGTTTCCTAGTAATTCCTCTAATAATTATGGTAATTCCTACAGCAACTCTTATGGAAATTTTAATAAGATGCCCTCTGATCTTGAGAATAATATTAAAGAATTTATTAGTTCGCAAAAGGGTTTCAATGCTATGATTGAAGAAAAATTGCTCAAGATTGATGATTTGTCTAGGAACGTTGATAGAATTTCTCTTGAGATTGATTCTTTGAAAATTAGATCTATTCCACCCAAGCATGATATTAATGAGTCTTTAAAAGCTATGATAATCTCTATTGATGAGTGTAACGAAAGAACCGCTAGAATACGTGCTAAGCGTGAATGGCTTGAAAAAGTGTGTTCTCGTGATAATATTGATGAAGATCTTAAAGTGATTGATGTGACTCCTATTGAATCTTTGTTTTCTAATGTAAATATTGATAAATATGGGACTGTAGATGAGTCAACTTTAGTAAAAAGGCGTCCCAATGATTTGGAGTTTATAGATCTTAACGCTAAGATTGATAAAAGTGGGATTGAAGAGGTCAAAACTTTAAATAGCAATGAACCCACTCTTTTGGATTTCAAGGACTTTAATTATGATAGTTGCTCTTTGATTGATTGTGTTTTCTTGTTGCAATCCATGTTGAATTCTCCCCATGCTTATAATCAAAACAAAGCTTTTACTAAACATATTGTTGATGCTATGATGAAATCTTTTGAAGAAAAACTTGAGTTGGAAGTTTCTATACCTAGAAAGCTTTATGATGAGTGGGAACCAACTATTAAGATTAAAATTAAGGATTATGAGTGCCATGCTTTGTGTGATTTGGGTGCTAGCGTTTCCACGATTCCAAAAACTTTATGTGATGTGCTAGGTTTCCGTGAATTTGATGATTGTTCTTTAAATTTCCATCTTGCGGATTCCACTATAAAGAAACCTATGGGAAGGATTAATGATGTTCTTATTGTTGCAAATAGGAATTATGTGCCCGTAGATTTATTTTTTCTTGATATAGATTGCAATCCTACATGTGCTATTATTCTTGGTAGACCTTTCCTTAGAATGATTGGTGCAATTATTGATATGAAGGAAGGAAATATTAGATTCCAATTTCCATTAAGGAAAGGCATGGAGCACTTTCCTATAAAGAAAATAAAATTACTCTATGAATCTATTTTGAGAGATGCTTATGGATTGCATACCAAAGATGACAATACCTAGATCTATTGTGTTTTGCCTAGCTAGGGGTGTTAAACAATAGCGCTTGTTGGGAGGCAACCCAATTTTATTTTTGCTTTCTGTTTTTTGCTTCTGTTTTGGTGTGTTTTCCACATTATTACTTCTGTAATAATTGTGTTTTCTTGTTTAAATTAGTGTTTTATCCAAGTAAGACCTTTGGGATGGTCTACGGTGTTTGTTGATTTGATTTTGCTGAAAAACAGAAACTTTTGCTCTCAGTCCAGGAATTTTGTAAATTCACTGGAACGTTATTTTGATCTGAAATTTTTACACAAGATTGATATAAAAATTTCCCTGATTGTCCTAATTTTTCAGAAGTTTTGGAGTTACAGAAGTATTTGAAGTCTATAGATTGCTACAGACTGTTCTGTTTTTAACAGATTCTGTTTTCTTTGTGTTGTTTGCTTATTTTGATGAATCTATGTGTTGTATCGGGGGGTATGAACCATGGAGAAGTTAGAATACAGTAGATATTACACCAATATAAATAAAGAATGAGTTCACAACAGTACCTAAAGTGGTGATTTATTTTTCTTATACTAACGGATCTCATGAGTTTTCTGTTGAGTTTTGTGTTGTGAAGTTTTCAAGTTTTGGGTAAAGATTTGATGGACTATGGAATAAGGAGTGGCAAGAGCCTAAGCTTGGGGATGCCCAAGGCACCCCAAGCCATATTCAAGGATACCAAAAAGCCTAAGCTTGGGGATGCCCCGGAAGGCATCCCCTCTTTCGTCTTCAATCCATCGGTAAATTTACTTGAGGCTATATTTTTATTCACCACATGATATGTGTTTTGTTTGGAGCGTCTTGTATGATATGAGTCTTTGATTTTTAGTTTGCCACAATCATCCTTGCTGCACACATCTTTTGAGAGAGACACGCTGAATCGTGAATTTATTAGAATACTCTATGTGCTTCACTTATATCTTTTGAGCTAGGCAATATTGCTCTAGTGCTTCACTTATATCTTTTTAGAGCACGGTGGTGTTATATTTTATAGAAATTATTGAACTCTCGTACCTCACTTATATTACTTTGAGAGTTTCTTAAAACAGCATGGTAATTTGTTTAGGTTATGATTTTAGTCCTAATATAATGGGCATCCAAGAGGGATAAAATAAAAACTTTCATATTAAGTGCATTGGATACTATGAGAAGTTTCATTCCTTGCATATAGTTTTGAGATAATGGAGATGGTAATATGAGAGTCATGCCAGTGAGTAGTTGTGAATTGGAAGAGATACTTGTGTTGAAGTTTGTGACTCCCGTAGCATGCACGTATGGTGAACCGTTATGTAACGAAGTCAGAGCCTGATTTGTTTAATGATTGTCAACCTTTGTGTGAGGGTCGGGAGCGCGCGATGGTTAACTCCTACCAACCTCTCCCCTAGGAGCATGCGTCTAATGCTTTGTTTGATAACTAATAGACTTTTGCAATAAGTATGTGAGTTCTTTATGACTAATGTTGAGTCCATGGATTATACGCACTCTCACCCTTCCACCATTGCTAGCCTCTCTAGTACCGCGCAACTTTCGCCGGTACATCAAACCCACCTTCCTCAAAACAGCCACCATATATTTTCCTCAAAACAGCCACCATACCTACCTATCATGGCATTTCCATAGCCATTCCGAGATATATTGCCATGCAACTTCCACCGTTCCGCTTTTCATGACATGCACCATCACTTTCATATTGCATAAAGAGTCATATTTTGTCATAGGTATCGAGTTGTAATTTTCCTTTTGAGTTGTAAGTAAATAAAAGTGTGACGATTTTGATTATTAGAGCATTGTCCCGTGTGAGAAAAGGATGATGGAAGCCATGACTCCCTCACAAGTTGGGATGAGTATCCGGACTTTACAAAAAATAAAAGAGGCCAGCGAAGCCCAAATAAAAAAAAAGAGGCCAAAGATGCCCACCAAAAAAAAGAGAAAAAAAAAGAAAAAGAAAAAAAAATAGAGAAAGAGAGAAGGGACAATTGCTACTATATTTTTTCCACACTTGTGCTTCAAAGTAGCACCATGATCTTCATGATAGAGAGTCTCCTATTTTGTCACTTTCATATAACTAGTGGATTTTCATCTTGCACGACCACTTAGTTTCCTTTTTGAGCTTTCATACACTTATAGCTCTAAGTGCATTTGTTGCATGGCAATCCCTACTCACTCACATTGATATCTATCGATGGGCATCTCCATAGCCCGTTGATACGCCTAGTTGATGTGAGACTATCTTCTTCCTTTTCCTTGCAACCTCCACCATATTCTATTCCACCTATAGTGCTATATCCATGGCTCGCGCTCATGTATTGCGTGAGAGTTGAAAAGGTTTGAGAACACCAAAAGTGTGAAACAATTGCTTGACTTGTTCATCGGGGTTGTGCATGATTTAGATACTTTGTGTGGGGAAGATGGAGCATAGCCAGACCATATGATTTTGTAGGGATTACTTTCTAAGGCCATGTTATTTCGAAAGGACACGATTTCCTTGTTGGTATGCTCGAAGTATTACTGTTTTTATGTCAATATTAGACTATTGTTTTGAATCTTACGGATCTGAATATTCATGCCACAATAAAGAATATTACATGGATAAATATGTTAGGTAGCATTCCACATCAACAATTCTGTTTTTATCATTTACCTACTCGAGGACGAGCAGGAATTTAGCTTGGGGATGCTTGATACGTCTCCAACGTATCTATATTTTTTTATTGTTCCATGCTATTAGATTTTCTGTTTTGGATGTTTTATATGCATTAATATGCTATTTTATATTATTTTTGGGACTAACCTATTAATCTAGAGCCTAGTGCCAGTTTCTGTTTTTTCCTTGTTTTTGAGTATTGCAGATAAGGAATATTAAACGGAGTCCAAACGGAATAAAATCTTCGGAATAATTTTTCTTGGACCAGAAGACATCTACCAAGATTGGAGACCAAGGCAGGATTGCCGCCGTGTGGCCACAAGCCACAGGGGCGCACCCAGGGGGGTAGGGCGCGCCCCCCTGGCTTGTGGGCCCACGGCAGCTCCCCCAACCCTATTCTTCGGCCTATAAATTCACAAATATTCTCTGGATACCAGAAAGAGCCACGAAAACACTTTTCCGCTGCCAGGAGCCTCGGTTCCCGTGAGATCCAATCATGGAGCCTTTTCCGGTAATCTACTGGAGGGGGATTCGATCACGGAGGGCATCTGCATCAACTCTATTGCCCCTCTGATGATGCGTGAGTAGTTCACCACAGACCTTCGGGTCCATAGCTAGTAGCTAGATGGCTTCTTCTCTCTCTTTGCTCTTCAATACCATGTTCTTCATGATCTTCATGGAGATCTATCCGATGTAATACTCTTTTGCGGTGTGTTTGTCGAGATCCGATGAATTGTGGGTTTATGTTCAGATTATCTATGAATATTATTTGAGTCTTTTCTGAATTCTTATATGCATGATTTCATATCTTTGCAAGTCTCTTCGAGTTATTGGTTTGGTTTGGCCAACTAGATTGGTAATTCTTGCAATGGGAGAAGTGCTTAGTTTTGGGTTCAATCTTGCGGTGTCCTCACCCAGTGACATAGTAGGGGTAGCGAGGCACGTATTGTATTGTTGACATCGAGGCTAAAAATATGGGGGTTTCATCATATTGCTTGAGTTTATCCCTCTACATCATGTCATCTTACCTAATGCGTTACTCTGTTCTTCATGAACTTAATACTCTAGATGCAGGCAGGAGTCGGTCAATGTGTGGCGTAATAGTAGTAGATGCAGGATCGTTTCGGTCTACTTGACACAGATGTGATGCCTATATGCATAATCATTGCCTTGGATATCTTCATAATTATTCGCTTTTCTATCAATTGCTCGACAGTAATTTGTTCACCCACCGTAATACTTGCCATCATAAGAGAAGCCACTAGTGAAACCTATGGCCCCCGGGTCTATTTTCCATCTTATACTTTCAGATCTAAAACCAAAAATACCAAAAATATCTTGCTGCAATCTTTTTACTTTTGTTTTACTTTCCGTTCAAGCAATCTATTCTATCTATCTCTATCAGATCTCATCCTTGCAAGTAACCGTGAAGTGATTGACAACCCCTTTATAGCGTTGGGTGCAAGTGTTTGATTCTTTGTGCAGGTACACCTATTGGGGACTTGCTTGTATCTCCTACTGGATTGATACCTTGGTTCTCAACAACTGAGGGAAATACTTATCTACTTTGCTGCATCATCCGTTCCTCTTCACGGAAACCAACGCATGCTCGAGAAGTAGCATGGTGGTGGCAGCGGAACTCCGGCAGGGCTTCGCCAAGCACTACGCGGAGGAGGAAGAGATGGGAGAGAGAGGGGACGGCGCCAGGGGGCTGGTTTTTCCTTGCTGCGCCGAGCCCCTCCCCTCCCTTTATATAGAGGAGCAAACTTGGAGGAGGAGGAATAGTATGTGAACAGTACCTATGAACAATACCATGAATAGTACTTGGCCTCCAAGTCTTCCCCTATTTTCAAGGGATTAGGCCTTATATCCCATGCGCATGGACCAAGTGGGGCTGGGAGCTTGGCCCATGTAGGGCTGGTGCACCACCCCTTGGTCCATGTGGGATGTTCTGGACAAGTGGGCCCCACCACGGAACCCTCCGGAACATTCTAGAACCTTTTGGTACAATACTGAAAAAAACCGAACTTTTTGCGGAACCCCGAAAACCACTTTCCATTTATAAATCTTTACCTCCGGACCATTCCTGAGCTCCTCGTGATGTCCCGGATCCCATCCGGGACTCCGAACAATCTTCGGTCTTGCCAACATTAATATCCGAATACTACCCTAGCGTTACCGAACATTAAGTGTGTGACCCTACGGGTTAGAGAATATGCACATATGACCGAGACTCCTCTCCGATCAATAATCAATAGCGGGACCTGGATGCCCATAATGACTCCGACATATTCAACAAAGATCTTTATCGGTTTGAACCACGATGTCAAGGATTCAGATAATCCCGTATGCAATTCCCTTTGTCTCGTGATATTTTACTTGCCCGATATTCGATCGTCGGTATCTCAATACCTAGTTCAATCTTGTTCCCGGCAAGTCTCCTTTCTCATTTCATAATACAACATCCCCGTGACTAAACACATTAGTCACATGCTTGCAAGCTACTTATGATGTTCTATTATCGAGAGGGCCCAGAGATATCTCTTCGTCACATGGAGTGACAAATCCCACTCTCGATCCGTGCAACCAAACAGGCCTGAAGAGCACCTTTATGATCACCCAGTTACGAAGTGATGTTTCATACCCACCAAGCATTCTTCCAGTATCAGGGAGTGGCATGATCTCATTGTCTAAGGAACAGATACTTGACATGAAGAAAGCTACGGCAATTTGAACTTAGTGACACGATCAGATTCTAAGCTTACAGTTGGGTTTGTCCATCACATCATTCTCCTAATGATGTGATCCTGTTATTAAATGACAACTCATTTAAATGGTTAGGAAACCTTAACCATCTTTAATCAACGAGCTAGTCAAGTAGAGGCTCACTAGGGACAAGTTATTTGTTTATGTATCCACACATGTATTTAAGTTTTCGGTCAATACAATTATAGCATGGATAATAAACATTTATCATGAACAAGGAAATATGATAATAACAACTTTATTATTGCCTCTAGGGCATATTTCCAACAGAGTCAACTTCTCTTTATTCCAACCTCAAATACTCTCCACTTGGCAAGCATCATGTGGTGGGGAAAGATCCAGACACATATATCTAATTGAATATATATGATCATGAGTTATTATTGTTGACAATTATCCCTGTGGTAAATAAGTTGGGAGGTGAAACATTAAACCCCCATCTTCCTTTGTGTCCAATGGAAATTGTTTGCTCTAAAAATATGCTTAGAGTATCAGCAATCATTAGAAGATTATATGATTGTTGGGCTTGAGAAGTTTGCTAAATCAAAAGCTCTTACATAGACTCTTCTAGAAAATATGATGAATTGTAATTGCTTGAATGACTAAGAACGTGGTTTGTTAAGTTTCAAGAGAGTTTATTGTTTACTCCTTAACTTGTGGATAGATTATTACTTGATCATGAGAAGTCTTTTGAATGATAGTTGATGTTATAATGATGCTTATAAATATGATGCTTCTCTGTCCGTATTTTCTTTTATCGACACCTCTCTCTTTAAACTTGAGGTCATGTTTACTGAGTTTGGTATTCGCTTGAGGACAAGCGGAGTCTAAGCTTGGGGGAGCTGATACCTCCATTTTGCAACATGATTTCCCACTGTTATTTATCTTGTTTTGAAGTAATATTCCACTTTATGATGCAATTCTAATGCCTTTACTCTCTTAAAATGCAAGATACATCGAAAGAGGGAGATTACCGGCAGCTGGAATTCTAACCTGAATAAGTTGCAGTAGAGATATCAATTCTTCGAAGCTCAAAATGATATGAAATTTTACGAAGATTTATTCTGGAATATAAAAAAAATACGGGAAGAAAGAAGTACCGAAGAAGAGCCTCGGTGGGCACACAAGACAGGGGGCACACCCTACCCCCCAGGGCGTGCAACCCTGGCTTGTGGGGTCCACGAAGGTCAACTGCTGACGTTCTTCTCCTATAAAAAGCCATTTAGCCTTGAAAAAAATAAGAGAACACTTTCGGGACTTTCCGCTGCCATCTAGAGGCGGAGCCAGGGCAGGAGCAGTTTTGTTCTCCGGCGGAGCGATTCCGCCGGGGAAACTTCCCTTCGGGAGGGGGAAATCGAAGCCATCATCATCACCAATGTTCCTCTCATCGTGGGAGGCTTCATCTTCATCAACATCTTCACCAGCACCATCTCTTCTCCAAACCCTAGTTCATCTCTTGTGCTCAATCTTTGTATCAAACCTCAGATTGGTACCTGGGGGTGCTAGTAGTGTTGATTACATCTTGTAGTTGATGCTAGTTGGTTTACTTGGTCAAAGATCATTATGTTCAGATTGTTGATTGCATATTTATACCCACTGAACATGTTCATTATTATGAGTTGTGAGTAGTTCTATTTGTTCTTGAGGACATGGGAGAAGTCTCATTATTAGTAATCATGTGAAGTTGATCACCGTTCAATGTTTTGATGATATGTTGTGTTGTTCTTCCTCTAGTGTTGTTATGTGAACGTCGACTACATGACACTTCACCATGTTTGGTCCTAGGGGAAGGCATCGTGGAATTTGTTTGTAGATAATGGGTTACGGGAGTGACTGAAGCCTAAACCCCAGTTTATGAATTGTTCCGTGAGAGGCTGTTTTGGATCCACATGTTTAATGCTATGGTTAGATTTATCTTAATTACTTCTCTTGTATTTGCGGATGCTTGCATGGAGGGTATAATCATAAGTGGGTGTTCGTTCAGGTAAGAACAACACCTTAGCTCTGGTCCACCCACATAACAACTTATCAAGGCAATGAACGCAAGTCGATGAATCGTGGTGAAAGTAACTTGATGATATTCTCGTGTGTCCTCAAGAGCGTTTTAATCACTATAAAAAGTTCCACCGGGTTGTCCTTAGAAACATTAAGGATTGGGCCACTTGCTGCACCTTGCTACTTTTGTTACTTGTTACTTGTTACCAATTATCTTGCTATCAAATTACCTATCAAAACTATCTTACAGCACTTGCAGAGAATACCTTTCTGAAAACCGCCTATCAATTCCTTCTGATCCTCGTTGGGTTCGACACTCTTACTTATCGAAAGGACTATGATTGATCCCGTATACTTGTGGGTCATCTGCCATTCACATTAGTCAGGTTGCAGCCCTCTCAATTGGAGCCACACTGCAGCCAGCTCAGCTTAGGCTTCAAGCTCTCCTTCCTAGACAGAGACATTCATAGAAACACCTTCCTTAACCAGACCAAAGTAGGGATAGTTGGCAACATCTTCAACTTTAATTGGAGGAGGAAATTTCACTGAGAAAGACTACTTGCCCAACTGCTTGATCAACCAGGGCCAGGTGGTCTTGTAGATAATTTCAAATTCTTTGGCAAATTCCTCTTTAGATAATTCACCAGCTTCGAGATACACCAACCCTATGTTCTTGAGAGAGTTAATCCTAAAGTCTTGTTTTGATTTCACCTCACCATGGTAGAACCCCAGGCCTGTCGCTGCACACCCAACAAATGTTGTTGCATGATGGGGTTGAGATCTCACTCGATAGAGGTTAACTTCATGATCAGGATTCTTGCAAATAAAATAGGTATTGGGTAGCAGGCAGCCTGCCTTGTGATGCCCTGGATTACCATGGTTATAGGATATGACATCCACAAAAACATCAGGGCCCTTGGGTGTAGGTTGCTCAGTAATCTTTGGCTGATCACTTGTAGGAACAGCTATTGGAGTATTCAAATGCTGCTTGCCTTTCTAATTTGGCTGTTGCTAGTTCTGTTTAGACCCTTTCTAGTTTTACTATGGTTGTTGTTGCCGATTCTAGGGCAAGTTCATCTGAAAGTTCTGCATCTATTGTGGGGGTTGCTACTTACCAAAATCCTAAAGATGCAAAGCACCTGGCGGGGGTTGCATCAGCCACGGCCCTGGCTAGAACGGCGAGAAGGGGTCACCCTAGTACGGGGGAACTGTCACCAAGGGGGAGGCCCCTAGAATCCAAAACCGGCATGATTGAAACCAAATTGCATACCAGGAGGGGGTGTAGGGGGCAGGTTCTACGCCATGATCTATTGTTGATCATGTTGCCCTCCGCGTCCGGACCATCTCTTCCACGCCCCTCCCTCTGGAACTCTCGGCCGTCTTGATGCGGTGAACGATCTGCCCAATGCTCAGCTTGGTGTGAGAGCCCCAAGCTGTAGTGGAGAGTGAGAACGTGCTCTAGCACTCAAAGTGGTCTTGAGGAAAGTTGAGGAAGCAATCATCGGTGGCAAAAGAGGGCACCATGGAAAGGGCATGACAAATCCAGACAAGCCGCTTTGGAGCAGATGATTTGTCTGCCGAGTGGCTAGAGGACGGGCCCAGCTGTGCATGAAACATTTCAACATTAGGGGTGTCTTCTACCCTAGCTTTGGAAGCCCACTTGACAAACCCGCCTTCAACGCCAGACGATTTTTAAAATAGCCCTTGACCGCGGTGGTGAAATCCCAAATCCAACAGCCTCCAATGTAGCTCTTCCTCAAAATGTAGCAGCAGTGAAGGGTCAGAAAATTGGAATAGAGCTCGTTGAGCACCATGGGGTGGAGTACTGGCCCGGGGACGATGAATGTGAGTTGCTTCTGGTTCTCATCTCTCCAAACATGAGTAGCACTTGGTTGACGGCAGGAATGCACCATCCTGCATAGCAGCAGTGGCAGCACACCGGACTGAGCCGATGAGGATCTTCGCGATGGCCCTCTCCCCACTGCCAAATGAAAGACCCGAGCATGGCGATGACCAGGTGGAGAGTGTCGGGGCATAGCGGATCCCTTGCTCTAAATTCCCTCCAGTGAACTCTCTCCGTCCGATCTGAAGAGGATGCCTCCACATCTGCCCACGCAATAACCTCCTCCATCGTTGCAATCCCGTTTGGAATCATCTACATCCGCTCCTCGTCATTCATCTTCATGCAAATCTGCATCGCAAGTTTATTCCTCTCCTTAGTGGTCACATGCGCCATCAATCCCCTTGCCAACTGCATCCGTCAGAACTCTCGGCGACCTCCCTCTCTGTTAGTGGCCTCCACGGGTTGTCCTGCTCCAATGCGATCACCCAATATTTCCATATTGGAAAGGAGGGAGGGGGCAGCTAGCGTTGCAAGGCCGACTCATGGCACGGTAGTCTTAAGAATATACATATATGTTAGATGTGCATGAAGTCATAACTGTGAAGACTGGTTAGGGACCAACTTACCTTGTTTACCTTCCAAAACTTTGGCAAAATTTGGAGTTGCCAAATGTTGCCATGTCAAAATGTTGGCTAGCCAATTCTTGGTTTCTAACCAAGCATGCTCTAGGATTTTCAATATTAGTAGCATTTTCCTTAATTTGTAAAATCCAATGTCCATGTCCAACTAGCCAGGGGGGACTTGTGGATTGTCAAGCGCACACACAGTGGACACGTGTGGACTTCTGACATGGAGCCATGTGTCATGTGATGAAGAGAGGGGCCTGGTATTGAGTCGTGGGCCTCGTCGGGCCGGGGTTCCAACCTGGTGGCGTCCGGTGGATTGAAAGGACCAAGTTGTCGCATAGTGGGGGTGAATAGGCGTTTTAAAAACTTTTACGGATTTGGCTTTATCCTAATGCGAAAATAAACTAGGCGGATACTTTTGAACCACAAATTATAAATATACTAGGCCCAGTTAAGTTCACCAATAATTTAAGTTAAACAAGATAAGCACTCGAAGGATATCAAGAGATCAGAAGTGAGCAATACAAGCTTACACAAATTCTATCACAGGATATGGAAATGGAGGATACAAGCAAGATGTGGTATTGAATGATACAAGCAAGCAATTCACACTAAGCACAAGATATATCGATAGTAACAAGTATGAATTGTGGAATATAAAGTGTAGGCCTAAACAATTGCTACAGTGAGATAACCAACATAATATAATGAGTGCAACAAGATATAGTGAATGCAGGGCCAAGTGACCAATGTAAACCAAGTAAACCACAAGTAGGGAGATAGGGTTAGAGATAAAAGTATACATGGAGACGAGGATGTATCCCGATGTTCGCTTCCTTGGAAGGAAGCTAGTCACCGTTGGAGGGATGGGTGTTACCACGAAGGCACACGAACACCACGAAGGCTTACCCTAGTCACAAGGAATGCGTTTCTCAACCACTACTGGTAGACCTTGAGGCGGCCTCTAAACCTTCACAAACTTTCCGGGGGTAGATCACAAGTTGATTCCTCACCAGAGCACTCCTACCGCCTATGAGTCTCCAACTTCCAAGAGTAACAAATCATCAATGAATTCAAAGCGGAACCCAAATTCCTTTGGTGGAAATATAGATCGGGGGCTCCTCTTTCTTTTCCCTCAAAGGAGTAGAATGATTCGATGGATGGATGTGGAAGTAATGAAGCTTTTGAGCTATGAGAAAATGGAGTAGGAGAGAGAAAACTGCTCAGCTCAATAAATGGGGACGGCTACCACCTGGGGAAGATGAAGTGGGCCTTTTATAGCCCACTTGAAATCTGCTCGTTTGGTGTCCCGACACATCCCAAAAGTTTCGGAGGGACCTTCCGACGACTCCCGCATTCCGGTGTCGACTCCAGAGCACCGCTTCCAGCTGACATCAGATGGCTCTGATGTCAACCAGAATAAGTGCCAGAGGTAACACTATCAAAAAGTGTACTTTTCCTGTCGGTGGCATATTTTCCTGTGTGGCCCGAAGCCCCTCACAGGAATACAAATTTTCCTGGCAGTCAAACTTATGGCCCAAGAAAATTACCTATTTGACTCTAGGTACAACCATGCCCCACAGGAAAATACATTTTCCTGTGAGTATCCAGCCCACATGAAAGATATTTTAGGCCCATCCCGCCATTGCACCATCGCAAAACAGGCTCTGGTGCCGAAAATTCTTACCTTGTGCGATTTTTTTCCATTTTGACGCCAAAAATGAAACTTCCTCATGGCATGATGGAAAGCATCGCGCCAACTTATATTTTCATTTTTTAAGCGTAGCCAACTTATATTTTCATGTGTGGTATGGGCCTACAGGAAAAAAAGGGCCCAGATAAACATAAGCCCTAGAGCAATTCTCCACTTTGTCTCCTCTCTCTCCATCTCGTCCGCTCCATGACCGCCACCCTTCTCCAACCTCTTCATGCAGCCGCCGCTCGCCTTTCACTCCCCCGACCTCCACCGCCGCTAGCCTCTCACGTCCTCCACCATGGCCCGGGTCAACCTACATTTGCCACTGCCGCCAGCCTTCCATCTCCCCCACCTTCAACCGCCTTTCTGCCTCCACTTCCGTCCACCGCCGCATCCCACCTCCCTCGGCCCACCGCCTAGCACACCACTCCAACAATACCGCCATGTACGCGTTGCCTGCGCCCTGTGTTCCCTGCTCCAGATCCGGGTTAGTACCCCATCGCACATCGAGCAAGCCGCCGCCTCCTCACCCCCCCCCCCCGCCCCACGGCGCAATGACAACAGTCGCCTTCTCCTCTCCTTCTTGTCTAAGTAAGCTGCTCCATTTTGCTATGGTAAGTCTCAACCATGGTCATCCAAAAAACAGAAGTCAGGATCTTTAGTTATTCATGCAATTTATGTAGAATCTAGATCTCGTGACAGTGGTATGAGTGAGAAAATAAGGGCCAATTGCATTTGTTTGTAGGGTGTTGATTTATTTAGTTTTCATTTTGCATGAAAGAGCTTTGTTCTCTCTCGTATCTCAAAAATTTTGGAGCTACTATTAGGTGTGTTATTTGCACTCATATTCGTTGATGTCAATGAAAACCTGAAAAGGTTATTGTCCATGTAATTTGTATCGTTGCTAGTTATATGCTTTTAGAAAATGTACTGCATGTGAAGATGAGGCACGAGAGAGGAAGGGGGTCCAACCGTTCCGGTGGCTGATCACATCGCCCCCTGGAAGAAGATATGGATGATGACATGGAGGAGGATGACCCTCTCCAGTACATCAATACCGACTATGACGACGGAGGAATGACGAGCCAGCCATATGACTCAGGCTATGAGCGTGAGGATGAGATGCATGGTGTACCGGAGCCGGAACGTCCTCGGGTTGAGTGCAAGAAGTCTTTGTTCATGCAATCCTCGTAGGACATGCCTCCAGATGCCGCCTCAACCCAGGGTCGACTAGCCGAGGGTCGTGCAGTGCTGAGCCCGACAACACTGGGGGCGGTGGTCAGGCAGGGTCTGCTAGACTCACTACATGAACCCAAGAAGAAGCAGAGGAAGAGACCGCCGAAGAAAGGCTCTGCTGCCGCCAAAGCTGCTTCTAGCAGCCAGCCGCCTTCGACGACCCGGGTTGCGGACAGTGTACCGATCAGAAATGCGCCGTCACTCCATGTCGCGGGCAACCCGATGCTACCGCCGGAAGCGCTCGCGGCCATATCAGGGGATCTCAGGAGACTGCATGACCATGTGCTGTCGACAGAGAAGAGCCTTCTCGTCTGGGAAGATCCAGGATACCCGCTTTACGCGGTTCATGTACCGATGGGCAAGTGCTACGTCCAGACATGCCCTGTGGATCTGTTCTTCTTGTGGTTTGATTACATCTTCGACATGTATCTCATGAGGCGGCTCGATTTTACGCTTGTCCGCCTTTTTACGTTACATATGAACTACATCATCAGGAGAGAGCAAATCTCGTAAATCCTGGTAGCGGACCCCTACTACATGCATGAGGGCTTCTTGGGAATCAGCGACGTGAAACGTGATGTTGCGAGGCAGTACATCGAAGACTTCATGATATTGAATAAGGACAAGGAAACGGTTCTCCTGCCTTATCATCCCATGTAAGTCATTCCCGGATAGCCGCTATAACATATCCTTTCATACATTTCAATCATTTCTTCGCACGTATGGAGGCTAATTTGAGGTGTATTTATTTTGCGCGGCGAGGGGCGCGCCGTCCTTATCGTTCTTCTCCTGCGAGTCTCGCACGCTCTGTATTTGGACTCGTCCGAAAACAACAACAAGAAAGACTACACACACATAATGGGTATTCTGGATCGTGCTCTCGTAGGCTTCGGCATGAGGGATGGCCACATCCAGATCAAGAAACAAAGGATGGGCGCGCTGGCTTTCGGCCATAAAACTGACTTCTGCTGCGTCCAGCAACCGGTAGCAAGTATGAATGATGGATTCTACGTCATCCATCACATGATGGAGTTCAGAAGGGATCGCCAAGAACTACGCATGACATCTACATCCGATGCCCATATCCGCAAATGGGCCGAAGCCTTAGGAGCCGCACCGGATCATAAACTCAGAAATGACTTCTATCGCATCCAGCAAGACATTGCGACGATCATCATGAAAGACGTCGTCGAAGAGAATGGGATGTTCCACGGCGGCCCTGTATCGCGGGCTGACGTCCAAACTCGCATAGGCCTATAGCGTATGGACATGACGCCTTTCACGAAGCTAGGGTGCATCCTCCCGGATATGGACGAATGGGAATTCTAGTGATTGACGATGACGATGATGATGTGTCCGTTGAATTTGTACTTTCTGCAATCGACGAAACTTTGAATTTCTGTACGACGAAACTTTGTGATGTAAACGGTCCTCCTCAACTTGCGTAGCACTCTAGTTAATTAGTTTGGGTACGATGAACTTCGTTAATTAAGTTTACTATATGTTGCTTCTATTTGCTAACTCTTTCTCTTCGTGTTGCTCAAGTATACTATGTTGCATATTATCGTTGAATTCGCCTGATGACGATGCATCTCTGACAGGGATATAGATCATCGATGGCGAAGAAGTGCTATGCCGTGTACATAGGGAGGGTTCCAGGAGTATACGACGAGTGCCAGAGTGTCAGGCCCAAGTCGACCGCTTCACGGGCAGCAGCCACAGAGGGTTTCAAAGTAGAGGCCAAGCGAAAGCTAGTTAATTCAGGTTCACGCTAGCGCGAGAGAGGAATCAGAACCGGCTCAAGAACTACTACATAATCCCGCTCTTGCTCATAGTGATCGTTCTTCTCTTGTATGTGATCATATCGTAGTTTACATAGATGATGAACATGTGTATGTTCGAGCACTATGATGATGAACATGTGTTATGTTGGAACATGTGTTTGTGTATGTTAACGTGGATCATTATGATGATGATGTGACTATGTTGGAGCACTATGATGATTATTGCCTCATATAGTGTATGTCTACTGTATAAAACATGTATGTGTATGTGTACTGTATAAACATGTGTATGTGTATGTGTAGCCAGAAAAAAAAAGTAATAGTAGCGCTGGGTAATGGCGTGGCAGTAGTGCGTGGTCCAGCGCTGGTGCTACATAAATTAGTAGTAGCGCTGGATCTGGGCCCGCGCTACAGGTAACTATCAGTAGCGCGGGGTTGACCAGCACTACTACTACCGGAAGTAGCAGCAGCGTGGGGTAGGACCCAACACTATTGATAAAAGTTAGTTGTAGCGCAGTAGCAGTAGCGCGGGCACCAGCGCTACTGCTAGGCCTTTACCCCGCGCTACTACTAGGGTTTTCCCTAGTAGTGAGATGAGGTCTATCTCTTTTCTCAATGCTAGTATGTACATATCTAATGTCTTGAAATTTCATATGTCAAATATTTATTCTTCTTTCATGCTTGATTTGTCATAGCTTGAATCTGCCGTATCATCGAGTCATCGTTGAAGCTGTAGCCCGCTGATATAACTTCTAGATATCGCCTCCTTTGAGAAATCATTTTGGCGGTAAGTGTTCAGTTTTAGAAGCAAGTTAGTCATGTCTTTAGTTGGAAATGTCAAATGTAAGTAATGGTTTGCATAATTGTGCCAGTCTCTTGTAGGTATTGCTTCACATCTTTAGAAATCTTCGTGACAGAAGGAAGGAAGCCATATATCATAGATGCAGTGAAGAGCAAGACAAAACCTATCTCAAGTACCTCTCACACGTTGGCAATATATGTGCTTTTCTTGATGTGGTAATTATCTCAAGAATACTATGATGTGTTGGTTGTTACCTTTTTATTTGTTGTTGTATTATTTACTTGCCGAATTACTTATTTATGACGAGGTAGTGTAAAGTGTCTTGAAAGCATCCACCATCCCATCCTTGACATTAACCCAGCCTCGCCTCATATGCATCGGTGCCACTAATGAAGTCCTCTTGTCTTATTCCTCGGTCACTTGAGGGTGTATGTAGCATTCTGGATCTTCTTTGGGGGCATGATTTGGTTCAGGTCCTCTTGTCGAGTCCTTGGTACTTGGGCATCAAATCTGGAGCCAATAGTTGCCCCAACGTCTACACAGTCCTATTAATTCATTTTACTTCCTAACTTACAATCTTCACTCTATCATGTTTGTTTAGATGAAGCTGACTTTACTGTATATTTAAAATTAGTGGATTATGCGACCCTCCTGTTATCTATGCTACACACCACATTTCGTAAATTCTTGGTCATCCGTTTAGATAAACTGTTATTCCACTGGCTGCAACTAAACTTTACTTTTTCACAATTCCTTAGTTCTTGTTCTGAAAAATCATCTCTCCAGGATTGGAATCTTGAGATTGCACATGTTTCATCATTGCAAAGAGGGCCAGGACCTCATTAGTAATGCTTCCTAATGGGCACAAGGTCCAACTTGAAGCTACTGGTGAGTATTAATTACTTCTATCCATTATTTTCTAAAGCTCTAAACTTTAGTATAACATCTAGTGATTACGTTGCTGATATTTGCCTTATCTGAGATTTGCAAAGAAAATACTAAATGGACATCCTTTTGGATTAGCCTAAGTGTTTTGCTCAATGAAGTGTCATGGTAAGTAGACCAGATTGTCTTCTCAAGCCACTTTAAAACATACAAAAATGTATGTTTCACAGGTCTTTAGGATCTCTATTGCAATAGATATGCCGAAAACATGAACCTTGAAAAAGTTAAGATGATAACAACTCTCATGGTGAGGCATGTTGAATGTACTCGCACGTCTTGACGACATGTATCCACTTGCATGTGTTTAAGTATTGTGGCTGGAGAAGATTAATGCTACAATAATGAGGGCAACAATGTTGTATGTACGGACCATAGTATGCACACTATAATGTAACTTCTATTGGCTTGGTCTCTACCTGATGTTGCTCATCATCTCTTGATCCTTTCAATATAATTCTCATTAATGGTGTACATGATATTGCAGGGGAACAACGATTCATCCCATGTTAGCTTGGAGGATGGTGCTATGGACGACCACGTCGGCAATGGCAATGCTGGAGGCAACAATGATGGTGAGAACATCGGTGGTAGCCTAGGTGACTTAGCAACTTATCAAAGAGATGTGTGTGTAGGTGAAGCTCCAGGTCATGAACCTAGGTGACTTAGAAACCTAAGTATTTTGTTATCGTTGCGTTGCTTGGTGCAGTGTGATGGATGAGTATTTAGAGTGGTGGCGGCATGTATGTGTACAACAGTCGTGTTACTGCTGTTGAGCAAGCAAACTTTTCAGATGTTAGATCATGAATGCATATGTGCTATGTATACACTGATTTTGGATGCGTGTATGAATATATGATGTGGATTTTGGTATAATGGGATCATATGTGGACCATTGATATGTGCTAATTAATTTGTAGTTGTAGAATGATTTTGGAGTTGCTAATTACATGCTCAGTATAATTTTACTTTCCTGACGAGTCTGTACATTTTTTCCTGTCGGTTGGCTGCCACAACAAGTCGTCCTCTAAATCTGATGGCAACGAGATTTCTCTGACGCTGGCCGACAAGAACTACCGTCAGGGAAATAATTCATGTCGGTCGACCGTCAGGCATTATTGGATTTCCCTGTCGTTCTATTCCTGGCAGAATTTTCCTGTCGGGTAACCATCAGGAACTGTTTTCCCGATGGGATTTGGCATTTCCTTGTCGGTTTTTAACCGTGGGGAAAGTCTGTTTTCTGGTAGTGTGAAGCCGGATTCCGGTGCTGCCGGAAACCGGGGCAGACTCCGAGGGCTCCGGATTCCATAGCGTACTCCGGCGTGGACTCCGGCTGACAACAGAAGCCTCTAATGTCAGTCGGAGTCTACGCCGGAGGTGGTGCCGGATTCTTGGGAGCTCCCGGAAGGTTCTACCGGAGGTTCCGCCAGCAACTTTCAGAGCATGTACAAGTAGCTCAAAATGAAGGTATTGAGGTGCATATTTTGGCTAACTTGGTGGCATATATTGTGGAGATTAGGATGTGTATTTTGGAGAGTACCAAAAACAAATGAGTTCCACCCTTGACTTCATTGAGAGACCCCTCTTAATAGTGCGGCTTCCTATACTCAATATAGATAAAAGAACTTCAAAAAGAGTATACCGCTTTTCTTTTCTCTTTGTTGATTTGGGGTCAACTTCCATCTTTGCATTGAACCTTCCACTTGAGCTTGTTGTTGACGTTCACGCTTGGCTCAAGTTGGAAACACAATCTTGATCACGTCACTTGATGAAGACTTCAAATAGCTCCCCCACTAGCCATGTGGGCAGCATTGTATGGTATACCATCTTCATTGTACCAATCATCCATGGATGGACCTTCAAGCTTCAAGCATATGTCCATTCATCAATGTCTCTCAAAAGCTTGGTGAAGTTCTTTGAATATCTTCCTCATATACTATGGGAAGCCACTTCTTCCAAAACATCTTCACACATCCATCACGTGATCATCCGCAAGCTTCAAGCTTGTAATCCTTCGGGGTGCCTATCTTGAACTTGCCCTTATCAACCTTGATGACTATCTTCACTTGATGTCATCCTCACATGGCCTACTTGAAATCTTTATTTTGATGCAAGCCCACGAGAATCACCTAACCCACAAACATAGATAACACATAGTGGCAGCTGCACTCTTTTCTGAATAGCATCCAAACTCTCATATAAAGACGCCATACTGGCCACACCAATGGCTCTTCTAATTAAATTGCCAATAGTCGCAGCTGCCATAAAAACTTCTGGGCGTATTAGTGTTCCCATGCCAACAGGAACACAATAGGAACATAACCAAGCGGCAACGAAAGAACCGCATTAACTGGTTTGAAAAGTACACACCACGAGGCCTTGCATTGCCACTATCACCACTTAGTACTGTATGAAATTTAATGTTTCAAGAAGTGGGCCATCAACATCTGCCTAGAAATTTGGAGGAAGGGGAATCTTGGAGCTGTTCTCCATTTCTGCCACATCCAGCAAAAAAAGATCAACCCACTCAGAGAGGGTAAGAAGGCCATCTCCCCCGCTGTCACTGCCAATCTTCCTCCTGCGGATAGATACATATGCAGAAAAGAGTGCAGCTGCCACTTCATCTTGAAAGCAAGAATCAGGGATGTATTCATCATAAACACCTCCTGAGATGGGGATACCCATAGAATCCTGTAGTGCTAAAAGTGGGAAGCCCATCTCTCCTTGTCTTGTCACCAAGGTGTGACCTTCTAAATTCCAGAACAATAAAAATGCCTGGATTAATGGCCATTTCAGTGGGACCTCACACGGTGATCCCAAGATGCCGCGTGCAATCCCAGCACGCCTCAAAATGCTTCTATCATCTTTGGACACCAACAATGCACGTGCCCATATATATCAGTAGCTTATCACAATGAAATGTCTGGGCCTTAAGCTGAACGGCGCCATTATTTAACCATGCTTTATGAGGGTTTTGAATGAACACTTCTGCTAGTGTTGATATGGGATAGGCAAGTGCGCCCTTTGCAGTAAATAAGACCTCCTTAACCGTGGGCTCGAGGAACACGAGCATTGAGTATTCCTTGGTTGGTATGACCTCAGCATCAAGATTATCCATGGTAGCAGCACGGCGGCGTGTGTACCGTGCAGAGTTTTGGATTTCGGCCCAAAAAAAGGAATTTCGGACGAAATCCGTCTATCTCGTTCAGGCCCGGTAGAGTTGTTTGCCGGCCCAAACATTTCGGCCGTATTTGAATTTTTGGCCCAACCAAGCCTCTGGCCCAACCTGGGTGGCTCTTCTAGTGATATAAAAGGCTGAAACCGAGTTCAAACCCTAGAGAAAAAATCTAATTCCTCAACTCTTCTCTGTGAGCGGCGGCGCTGTCCTCGCGCCGAATGTACTCGCGCCGCCGCCGCGTCCTGGATCCCATCGTCCTCGCGCCCGATGTGCTCGGCCTCTTCCATGGCGCGGCACACTGTTGGCTGGGCGCGGGCGCGCATGTCCGGACGGCCGGAACTGAACCAGATGGCACAGCAGGTGCGCGTGCTTGGGCAGCGCGAGACTCTGATTCCTGCTAGCTTGAGCAATTTCTGATTCGTGTGTGTATAGTCAATCAATGGATCGTTGCTGGTTCAACTTGGATGTGTTTTGTTCTCGTTGCTGCAGGATTTCCATTTTTGGCACAATTTTGTTCATTTTTCATTCATAATTCACTCAATTTTCGTTCAAGAATTCATATTTTGGACGGTGCTTTTCGTCCGGAATTTTCCGAAAAATTTCCGAAAATCCGAATTTCGCCAATTCAGCACCATAAAAGGAGCAGGAATCAAGCAGGTAGACTCCGAAGGGGTATTTTCTGTTACCAGTACTATTGGGCTTAGTTGACAACTTGAATCACTAGTGCTAAATCATACGGGATCAAGAGCTACCAGACAGAGCCCTAAAAGGAATTTTCCTGGTTAAGTTCTCTGAACCAACCAAGCTGCAACAGGTTCAGAATCACGATAACAAGATAGAAATCTCAGGCAGTACAAAGTTGCTAATACGAAAAAAGAGTCTAATTTCGCGACTCTGTGCACAAATCATGATGTAGATGCTCACCACCGTAGCTGGGCATAGCTCTGCCCGCCGCCGCAATCAGGTCGCCGCTGACCCAGTGTCAGTGCACCTCTCCAATTCTCCATACGCCGACGACATCGCCGCACGCGCACTAGCAGCCGTCTCTGCAATGGAGCCGGCGACGCACTAAATCAGGCCATCGCCGTCCTGGATGGTGCCTGGGCAATTAAGCCGCCGCTGCATAACAATCGTGCCTGAGGCCGACACCATTAGGGCCCTCCGGCGGACAGCACCCCGCGCTAACCTACCAGCCTAGCTGAGCCGAGCACCACCCCGGCCCCCGAGCGCCAGCATGCCACACCGCCAGCCTGCGCGCCGGCGCCACCATCGCGCTCGCCTCGTCCCTGGCACTTCGGCAGTCACGGCCAGGAACCTAGGACCGCGCACTGCACATGCCGAGTTGCCGAGACGTCGACCACTGTCCATCGAGACTGCCGACGTCGCAGCATGCCAAAACCGCAGATACCTCAATTGCCATAGATGAATCCATGTGCGCTGGTGTGGTTCTGATGGTCAATTTAAAAGGGGAAAATTTTGAACATGTGGTCCGACAGGAGGAAGAGGCCTGCGGCTGGTTCTTTTTTTTTCGAAACTCGGCCCATGAGGATCTCGATTTCTTAAAAAAGAAGAATAGAGTTGCCTAGTTAATTAGCGGAAAATTGGGCAAAAACCGTTACAACACGCCCACAAAGAGGGCACCCGACCGACATGGCACCCACAAGACCCATACACACCACCGAGGAAAAGACACCGTCGAGATTGCCTGCAATGTCATCGTCATCACCTCTCCTCGAGCAAGCGACTTCGACTTCGACGCTGACGACCCATCAAGACCCTTCCGAACGAACGAGGCACGAGAACCCTGTCGGCCAAAGCCAAACAATCGGCCGGCGACGTCGAGGACCAGGCAGCTCCGACTTTGATGACGAGCCTCACAGGAGAAAAGGAGCACGCCTGGCACCCACAGAGTCCGGACTGTCAATCGCCTGGCATCGTTACCGCCGAGTAGCCCCGCAACGCCGCAGCTCCGACTTCACGCTCATGAACCAGCCGACTGTCGACGAATAAGGCACACCACGACCTTGCACATCTTGCCATCATCATCGTCGCCACACAAGTCGCAACGCCAACCTCCCGCACCGCCGGTCGGACACCTGCCAACCGCGATGCTATGCACGTCCAGCCTGCAAGAAGCACCAATGGGACCATGATCTTCAAGACGGCGCCCCAAAGAGGGATCACGACGATGAAGACGACGCCGCCGTCCAATCCAACACGGATATAGACTTTAGCCCAAAGATCTTGCCCAGGAGTTGAGGACACGTTGAACTCCTAGGCAGCTCGTTCAAGAAGGATAACGATGCCCACGGGCACCGCCGCCGCCGGCCGTCACCGGCCAGGCCTTCGCCCTGAGCAGGACGACCACCAACCCCACGCAGGCACCACTACTGGCGCGCACACCCCAGCGCAGCAAGCATACCAACACCACGCCGGGCCAACTCCATCCTCACCGCCCGCAAAGGCGAGCCGAAACTGCCCAACCGGCTAGATCTGGCACCCGCACTGCCACGGAGCCGCCGCACATCATCGCCACCTGCCTCCATGTAGCACCCTCGCCGGAGAACACCGCCCCGGCCGAGCCAGCCGTCCCACGGACGCGGGCAAACCCGATCTGGCCCGCCGGCCAGATCTGGCGAGCCGCGCCCTCCTAGCCGAGCCCCCACCCAGGAGAGCCCGCACAGGAAGGAGAAGGGGGCTGCCACCCCGCCTTGACCTGACGCTGGAGAAGAACCGCGACGCCGGCCGCCACGCAGCGCTGCAAAGGGGCCGAGCCACCCCCACCGGATGCACCCAACGTGAGGAAGCAAAGAGAACCCCGCCGCCGCCATCCGCCGCGGGCTTAGCCCGGCAGCGTCCTCTGGCGACGGCGAGGAGAGGGAGGTGGAGAAGGAGGGGTCGGCCGGCGGCACTTTTGGGATCCCGCCCGTGTCGCCAGAGAGACGACGCGGGGAGCGGGGAGTGTGGCGCTGTAGTTGGCAAATGTTTGGCCTGCCCGAGGTGCTTGTAAAACCAAAACTGGCCCTTAGCTGGGTCTAGCTTACTACTGCTGGCTTAAGAACAACCCAAAATGTTAGCTCAAAATATCTCATATCCAACACCTTTGTTGGTGATGGAGAAAATACTAATATTTGAGATGACCCTTGGATTCCTAGTAGTCCAACGAGAATGCTTGCAACAAGAAGAGGAAATATTGTTCTCACTAAAGTTTCTGAACTTATCAATCATGAGAATAGAGAGTGGGATGAGGAACTTATTCGGCAGATTTTTTGGCCTGTTGATGGGCACCTCATCCTGAAAATCCCATTAGCTATCGGCATGATGGAGGACTTTGTCTCTTGGAATTTTAGCAAAAATGGGATCTTTACGGTAAAGTCAGCTTATTATTCTGAATGGGATCATCAGCACAATAGGAAGCTGAGACTTACTCGACCATTTGGTAGTTCAGTGTGCAATCCCATCTGGAGGAAGGAATGGGTTGCATGTTCCGACTAAAATCAAGATTCATTGTTGGCGTGTATTACTGGGTGCTATTCCATGCTTCGGTGTACTCGCAAATAGGCACATGCAACTGAGTTCTCAATGCCCATTGTGCTCGCGGGACTCCGAGAGTATTCGGCATGCATTTTTCCAGTGTCCTCGAGTGATGGAAATATGGAAACGTCTCGGTTTGGATAGTTATGTGGCTGCTGCATGTGGTATTGGCAGAGAAGGATCTTCAGTTTTGGCTGAGCTCCTTTCGGATGAAACTAGCACTGCTCCTTTTCTGCATGAAGTCAGAAGGGGGGATCTGATTGCTACGGTGATTTGTTATATTTGGTGGGAACGCCGCTAGTTCACTCATGGAGAACCTATCCAGCATATGGTCAGGTCAGCCCAGGCGATTTCTTCTCTTGCCACGAATTATTCTAGAGTGAAGAAAAGTGGTTCTCAACCAATCCGGCGTCACGGGTGGATTAACCTAGCGATGGCAATTATAAATTGAATGTGGATGCAGCTTTTAATGAAGATATTGGTGATGGAGGTATGGGCGTGATTATTCGAGATGACCATGCATGGACACTTTGTGGCTGCGAGTTGCTGTGGTTTACCATATGTTGATCATGTGGTAACAGCAGAGGCTAGGGGCTTTGATTCTTACACACGAAAAACCGCTCCCATGCGGCCGCGCCGGGCCGCACCGGAGCGCCGCCGCCCCCTCCCGTCTAGCCTCCCCCATCCTTGCCCCTCCTCCGGCCGCCGCCGGCATCGTAGCCGGGCAAAGTCCTGGCGGCGCGGCGGCGGCAGAGCTTCCTCGATCGACGTCCTGGCGCGGGTGGCGCGGATCTCGTGGCCGCGGGCCTCCCTGGCGCGACGGCGCAGATCTCGCAGCGGCGGCGCCGCCCGCACCGGCCTAGGCTTCGATGGTGGCGCAGGACGGCGGCGACCAGCAGTTCTCGGCGAGCATCTTCGGCGACGGATGATGGCAGCGGCTGGTGGTGGTGGGCAGGGCACCGATCTGGGCCTGCCTGGACGGGCCGTGACCATTGTTGCGCTTGCTGCATCGCCGCATCCCCGACGACGGCACACGGAGGAACTACTGGGCTAGTCCTGCGGCACGAGGACTGTCCGGGGCAGCGGTCCCGGGCATGGTGGTGGTGGCCTCCTCCTTCGTCGAAGGCGGTCGGGCCCATTGGGCGGCGGATGGCGGCGTGGGGGCCTGCTGGTCTGCACCGAAGAATAAAGGTGGTCTGGCCCTACTGTTCTTCGAGCACCAAGGCGTCGATCTGCTTCATGTCGGCCTCCTCGATTTGGCCGCCGTCGAGTTCCGGTCTTCCTCTCGGAGATTTCCGCAGGTTGGCGCAGGGCGTTACTGGATATCTAGAGCGGAATCGATGTGGTCGTGCGTGCCCTAATCTTCAGCCAGAGTGTCTTCATTTGGGCGAGGCGTGAAGCTTCGCCTTCTTGTCGGTACCATGGGACATGTCTTAATATAGATTTCCATGTAACTGACAGAGGTGGAGAAATCATGGTGGCTGCGATCGGAGGTTGGTATTGGCAGAGAGGGTACTGGTTGTGTTGAAGACAATGCGGCATAGGTTCTCCCTGTGTGTCGGGCGTTTGGCGACTTGCAGCAGTAGCCTTGGCAAGCGGGGGTGGCAACACAGGTGGACTGCATTCTTGGTGGTGCTCCTCGAGTACCGAGCCACGGTTTTCAGGGTGAAAACCCAAGTTCTAGCCTTCATTGGTTGTACCTGGCAATGGCCTTGTTGAAGGCACTGTTTTGGAACTCGGACTTTCTCCAGGGTGAAAACCCAAGATCTTCGATCGGGCGACGACAACGCTTGTGCTTTGTTTCCTTCTTGGAGGCGTTGCTTTTGGAGAATCTCGTTTGTAGTACGGGTGTTGTCTTCGGTGGTGGTTAGAGTGCTACTGTTGCGAGCAGTTCAACACCGCGACGGGGTCTTTGTTTTCTTTTTTTCTTTTATTTCTTGGCTGTGCGCATCCCTTATGCCTTTGGACATCTTGTTGGTGCAAAGGCTGGGTGTATTTGGTATCATCGCGATATTAATATATTCCCTTTATCGAAAAAACAGAGGCTAAGGCACTTTTACACGGTCTGATTCTAGCAGGCCAGGTCGGTTGCAACTCAATTGAGGTTGAGTCTGATTGTCTCAGGGTGGTGGAAGTCATGAAGCAGGGGGGGGGGGGGGGGGGCTCCATTGGTCCAGCAACAGCCATCTTTGAGGAATGCTCGTTCTTGTCTCGCAACTTCAATTTTGTTTCATTTAATAATTCCCTAGAGAAGCTAATAGCGCTGCTGATAGACTTGCTAGTTTAGCGGTGGATCCCCAAACTACTATGGGAGCATCCTTCTTTTTTGGCAAATATCTTAGCGAACAATGTATCGATTTTGCCCAGTTTAATATAAACCGCCATGAAGGCTTTCCCTAAAAACACACCTTTGTTTTTTATTACAACCACATTGGGTACTCGTCTTGTGTAGACTTTCTCAAAGGTTGGCCTTGCTGGAGGCGGCGTCATAGGTAGTGTGGTCTTATCGGTAGAAACAATGTCCTCATCATCCTCCCCTTCTTGAAATGCAGTCGTCCTCGACTCAAGCTCATCTTGGTCTCCCATGTATGGCTTCAAATATGAAATGTTAAAGGTCGGACTAGCCCCAAAACCTGTAGGCACATCCAACTTATATGCATTATCATTTATTTTCTCTAATATTCAGAAAGGGCCATCAGCTCTAGGCATTAACTGTGATTTCCTCAAATTAGGGAACCAATCCTTGCTTAAGTGTAGCCAAACAAGATCTTCATGTTCAAACGAGATTTTCTTTCTACCCTTACTACCAGCAATTTTATACTTCTTGGTCATGCTTTCTATGTTCTCTTTACTAATTTCATGCATTTTTAAGATCAGCTCAGCCTGTTCTTTTCATCAAGGTTTACCCTATTTGAAGATGGTAGAGGAAATAAATCAATTGGTACACAAGGGAAAACCTTAAACAACTTGAAAAGGACACATCTTTGTGGTAGAATGTAGAAAGCAGTTATAAGCAAATTCTACCTGAGGTAAGCACTCCTCCCACATTTTCAAGTTCTTTTTAAAAATAGCTCTAAGCATGGTTGACAATGTCTTGATTAACAATTTCATTTTGTCCATCTGTCTGGGGATGGCATGTAGTAAAAAATAGTAACTTAGTCCCCAATTTAGCCCAAAGGATCCTCCAAAAATGACTAAGAAACTATGTATCACGATCAGACACTATAGTGTTGGGCACCCCATGTAAGCGAATTATTTCCCTTAGGAATAAATCAGCTACAATTGTAGCATCATGGCATATCCACGACAACAAAAATATTATCTGTCCCCCTCTTTGTCCTTGGTAGTCCTAAAACAAAGTGCATTGAAACATCCTTCCAAGAAACACTAGGAACATCTAGAGGCATGTATAAACCATGTGGCTTAAGTCGTGACTTAGCTTTTTGACAAGTGTGCACTGTGCTACATAACGCTCAACATCACGCCTCAATTTTGGCCAATAGAAGTGGTCGGTCAGTACGTCCTCCATCTTTTTGATACCAAAATGCCCCATTAGGCCACCTTCATGGGCTTCCTATAAGAACAAAAGCCGAATGGAGCTAGTTGAGATGCATAGCTTGTTAGCATGAAACAGTAGTCCATCATTCACCATATACTTATTCCAGCCCCTCCCTTCTTTACAATTCAGCCTTATGTTTTTAAAATCAGCATCATGCTTATATAGCTCCTTCATAGTTTCTAAACCAAATATTTTATAGTCAACTTGAGATTTCAGACTTGGCCCATTTAATTTCTCACTAAAATATGCAATAGGTTCACTATCTTGAATTAGCACACCACGTATGCCAATACCGCTAGCATCACACTCAACATCAAAAGGCTAACCAATCAAAGGGAGCTCCTTTCTTTGTCAACATTAAAGTTGGAATAGTGGGGCATTTATGAGCTTCTCGATGAGGAGGTTGAAAGCATTCTCTTGTGTTGCCCCCCAATCAAAGGGAGCTCCTTTCTTTGTCAACTCATTTAGTGGAGCGACTGTGGTGCTGAATTCTTTGACAATGCATCGATAAAATCCAGGCAGCCCAAGAAAACTTCGTACGTGCGTGACCGTGTTAGTAGTCGGCCAACTCTTGATGGCTTCGATTTTGGCCTCATCAACTTCAATTCCCTGTGGAGTTACAACATAGCCAAGGAACGATACTCGATCGGTGCAAAATGTGCACTTTTCGAGGTTACCAAACAAATACGCATCACTCAAAGCCTTAAAAACGGCACGTAAATGCTCATGATGTTCAGGAAGTGACTTACTATAAATCAAGATATCATCAAATGTAGACCTGATGGAATTAGATCATCGATTCTTGATCATGAGATTGTGGCCTGTTGTATTTATTGCCTGGTGGCAATAGACTGATGGAATACATGTCTTGATCTATCAAAGAGGCATCCTGCCCTCAACGTAGTTAGTTATGTTGGCGGTGAGTTGGCAATACAGTTTTGTGAGGTGGAGCAGACTCGACTGAGAGCACTCCCCAAATATTATCAATCCATTTCCTAGTGTCAATACATTTTGCTTGAAAATTTGGTACTGACGAGGCCGGATATTTAGTAGTGAGTCTCCAATCAGTCAGTTCTTTTTCGTGACTGATGAGGCTGGAATTATCCATCTATCCTGACTGATGAGGCTGGATGTACTTCTCCTTGAGCGACGAGGATGGGAGATCATTCCCCTTTTTCGGTGATCGACGAGGCCGGAAACCATTCATTTCCTGACCGACGAGGCTGGACCCACTTTATTCGTGACCGACTAGGCAGAACGTCTGTTAGTTTTGAGACTTTACTATGAACCCGGTGCCGACGAGAACGGAAATTTCATACCGATGACCGAAAATGGTTTGGAACATTATTATATCCCACTTTTATCTCTCAACACATCATGAGAATATTTTAGGTTCAATACGACGACCATCTTTGTTGCTTAATCGGAGGTGTTTTGCGGGATTTACCTGTTCATGTAATTAACTGGATTGTCTTACGAAGCTTCAGGAACCAGAATCTCCACAATCGCCGGATATTAATTAGATGTTCTTATCTATGGCGCAATATCATGTAATCATGTTGGAAACCACACTTTTTTTTAATCATGTTGGAAACCGTGGCGAGGAGGAAATGATGATGAGAGTAGACTCTGGCCCATCGAGCATGCATGGGAAAGGTGCCAATTCTCCACCGAAGGGTTATCATTGCCCTGGGGAGGTGGGGAGAATGAGCGATGAATGAGTGGCATGCTTTCAGATATTGGAGCTGAAGGAAATATCTCGACCGAGGGGGGGTTTTATCCCATGGGAGAGTCTAGATGAAGTGCACTAGGCAACACAAGATGGCAATCGTAGGTAACCGATTGGCGGCAAGGAGGAGATATTGTAGGAGGCTCACATGGCGGGAAGAGGAGTTCACCGGAGTACATCGACGATGGTAGTGGGATGGCTAGAGGCCCTGAAGCAGCGCCTCCCAGAAGTTATACGGCGCCCGTAGGCATCGCCGCTACCAACATTTCTCCTAGGCCGCACCAGAGCCACACCAGCCGAGGTGACCTAGCACACATCATGCAGCCATGGGGAGGACATGGGATAGAACAGCGCCACCAGGGTGGAGAACGGCACCGGAGCATCGGCGCCGTCGTTGCCGGGCAGAGCCGGCCAAGGATTTCTCTAGATCCCCGAGTCGCATCCCAACTCGAAGAACGCGGCTATCTCCCCATGGTGCCGTAGAAGCAGCCGCCGGGAGGCGCATTGGGCAGGAGCATGAGACGAGGGCCACCACTGCCGTGCTGGTACGTGGAACTAAGGGAGGGGGGAGCGAGGGACGACGAACCGACGCAGCTAACGTGTGGAGGGTGGTGCACCTCCGGTGAGCAGGACCATGCCACGACCAGCATGTCACGCACCGCACGGGGGCGCGTGGAGGCGGTGGAGGATGACAGCCGAGCACGTAGCGGCACCGTCAGGAAGGAGGGAGGGGGGTCGAGCGGGAGGTGCACGCCGCACGGGGGCGCAAGAGGGCGGGGGAGGTGGAGGCCAGGGCATGGAGGCGTAGGGCCCGACCATGGAGGCAAGCTGCAGCGCATCACACGGAGGTTGCCCACGGCCAGATTCGGCGAGGACTGAGGTGGACGAGGGGAGGGGTGGGTCGTTGCGAGCAGGCGGAGAGGATGGGCGTCGCCGTGGGAAGGATGGGGGGTGGGGTGTTGCTGGATGAGCTACAAGCGAAAGGAATGGATCCCGCCGCCGCCAGCCGCTGGCGGGCTTTGCCCAGCATCGTTTGCCGGCTGCGGCAAGGGTGCGTGGCTGGGGACGAGGCTGTGGTGGCGGCCGGTGGGGGTACCCACCCGAGTCGGCTTAGGGAGACGACGCGGGGGGATTTGTGCTTCTTTGGTCATTATATTATCGCAAAATACTACTTGGGAAAACACTACTAGTAGGGCTGGTTTTTGGCCTACCAGTAGCGCGGGGTCCCACGCTACTGCTAGGGCGCTACAGCTAACTTTTAGCAGTAGCGCCTGTTTTACCCCACGCTACTACTAGTTTTGATAGTAGTAGCGTGGGTTGTACACGCGCTACTGCTAAATAGCAGCAGCGTGGCTCCAGTCCCGCGCCACTACTATTAGTGTTTTTTTTTGTATTTTTACACCGTTATACAAATTTTTATATGGTAGCAACGAAGAGGTAGTGGAAGAAACACCGATTAGATTAAAGTGGATGGATCCAATTAACCAAATTGGATTAGTTAGACTGCCTATCATTCGACACTTGTGTGCCGTACCAACATCATATCGTCCTACTAATCCAACTTGGTTAATAGGATCCATCCACTATAATCTAATCCGTGTTTTTTCCACCCAACGATATAACAACTCATCATTATCATAACTCATCATCATACTAGAACATGACAAGTACCACGGCCTCCTCATAATCGTCATCATAGTCATATAAGAACTCATCATCTAGCACATGACAAGTTAACCAACTCTAGCTAATTGTTATCATCCTAGGTAAATAACTCATCATCATTGTAGCACATGACAAATACTAGCTAGGACCTAGTCCTCTCTCTTAGGTAAAATAGAATAAAACAGGTCAACCCCTCCATCTCCAAAATGAAGAATAGAGATCCACCTGTCTCCACTTTGTGGCCTATGCACATCCATGATGTCTCCAATTTGCCTGCGCGCATTCATTACTTTTCTCCATCCTTTGATGTCGAGGCGTTCATCTGATAAAGAAATTGAGTATGCACTATGGAAAGCCGTCGGCGGACTTGGCCGTAAGCTAATAATCCTCATGTTACCTTCGGTAAACATCAGGTCAGGCACAACATCCTTCGGAAGTTTCTGTTGAAGAACATAATAGTAACATAGTTAGCAATGTAGTTTTGCTTCAGAAGAATGTTTGCAAAAGAAGAACTAATGACACAACACCATGCTATTTGCACGGATGTTACCATCGTTAAACTCGTGGACTAGTGGCACATATCCACTATAATTTTGGCCAAATTGATAATTGATCTTAAAAGTCTCAACATCATTAACAAATGAGACAAGAAACTTTTCTCCTCCCAAGTTATCTCTAAGCCATAACTATAGTGGGTCTTGTCTACTGCCTTCCTTGTTTGTTTTGGAGACAAGAAATAAGCTATCAATTATAAATAAACAAGTTTAGTAAGGATGAATACCAACTATTTTTAAATAAACAATATAAATTACTTAACAAATTTGTTTGACAAACTCACATGGAGGTAGAATTGAAATCATGTCCACATCCACCCAAATATCGATATTGTCTTGACGATCATCTTCAGCACCAATATCGAAGGTTATTGTCATATCCGCCTGAAATCCATAGGCCTTGTATAGTCCTCTCCAATTTGAACAACCAAAATGTGTGTGATTTACTGCATTGTACAGCTTAACCTCAAAAACGAAATGTTTCGTCTTAAGGTGTGTTTTCTTCGTCTCCGTACTCTCCCTATCTTCAAAACCGAGCTTCTCTAAGACATAGGTCTTGCATAGCAGGGGATGCACTAGTGGAATTGTAAAAAACAAAAATAACACATTAAAGCAAAAAAGCACAAGTCATGCTTAATTACATACTTGCCGTCGTTACACATACTGTAAAATATTCGACGGTCTCCTTCAGCGTGACAGTGAAGCACCTATCGTTTTCCAGGTGAGGTATGTCGCACATACCCCCGTCGTCGGTGCAGTAATCGCACTCGGGGATCCTATCGTCGTCAGACATTTGTTGTGTTCATAATTCAAAGATTAAAAATCGACGGCAAATACCAGGAACTCAACACACAGATCACTATTCAGCACGGGTTGACTTTTGGTCTGTCGAGTCTTCCTTCAAAAACTCTCATCTCTCATGGTGTATATGCTGGGCACTCCCTCACACTGATATGGTGATGTATATGGTGGACACTCCCTCACACTGATATGGTGATGTATATGGTGGACACTCCCTCACACTGATATTACGACCGTCGGTGCTGGTCGCTCCTCCCTTCGTTCCCGAGTGCATTACCAAAATGTCTAGCACACGGAAAAGAAGGAGGAAGCAACCCCCATGACAACAGTCGGGATTCTTCCTCTCTGATATTTTGACCATCGGTGATGGTCGCTTCCCCTCCTTCTCTCGTGCATTACCAAGGTATATATCACGAGAAGAAGAAGAGGAAGCGACCCACATGACAACAGTCACACAAGGAGCTCCGACAGACTGAATGTCGTTTGATTCCCGTTCCGGCAAATCCCTGGCGCTCAATATGTCCTATTTTTATGCACAAGTCATGCCAAAATTCACGGAAAATTTTCGCATGACCTTTGCTAAAAACAGGACATATCGAGCGCCTGAAATTTTCCGGAACGGAAATGAATCAACATTTTGGCAAAACATAGGCCACTCGGAGGTGTTCCCTGCAAAATCATACACATGTCCAAAGAGACAACCAATACATGTCCAAATATCATCATATATACAAACCGTACCACTCTTGACAGAATGTTTTAGTGACATGAAACATAGAGCGGAGGAGGAGGAGGAGGTGGAATTTTAGCTCACCCACTCGGCTGTAGAGGAAGTAGAGGAACCTCCGACGATGATCACTCTAGGGAGACACGACACTAGAAAGCCTGCATATTCCACCGAGTGAAAATTTTAGATCATCAAATCTCATATAGCATTCTTTAAAGGTATAATTGGAACAACATTTTTATAGTTTATTCGATACCTAAAATATTGAACACCTAGGGTTCATATATATGAACAAAATTAGTAAAACTTCTGAAACTATTGCACTTGATCATCTAATATTCAGAGATACCTAGGGTTCATACATTCAGAGATATACAAGGCCATCTAAAATTCATCCAACACATCTAATGAAGAGAACTCTCTTGACACCCTAACAGAAACCCTAGCTAATTTGTATCCTATGAATTAACAGAAATAGGGTGGGTTTCAGAATTCTGATCCTAGTGCTCAATTCATCCATTCATTCAAATATACATTCAAACAAAATTGAATTGAGAGGAGAGGGAGGTGCTCATGGTGGGCGGGGGAGGGGGGCGAGAAGGAGAGGGGAGGGCCGGCGAGGGGGAGGGCGGCCGCGCGTGGGGGAGGGCCGGCGCGGGGGAGGGCGGCCGGAGTAGGGCAGTGCGGGGGCGGGCCGACCAGCGTGGGGGAGGGCCGACACGGGGGAGAGAGAGTGGAGAGGGAGAGTGACGAAGGAGAGTGAGCGGCTGCGCGAAGAGGATAAGATGGGTTTAGCAGCAGCGCGGGGCAAGGGCCCCCGCTACTGCTAATGGGCTTAGCAGGAGCGCGGGCCCGTGACCCGCGCTGCTACTGTGGCCAGCCCCTGCGGCACGGTGGGCCCCACTTAGTAGTAGCGCCGGTGTGGTGGGCCGGTGCTACTACTAATATCCACCTGCAGCGCTGGTATTTAGCCCGCGCTACTGCTAAGTAGCAGTAGCACGGCCCATTTACCCCGCGCTGCTGTTACATGTCTACCTATAGGGTTTTCCCTAGTAGTGGAATCTACAATTGAAATGTCGGAAAACCGCACTTTGTAATTCTATACCGATTTAATAAAGAAATGCTTCCCTATGTGATTTGTCCCCTTTATTTCTCTGTATATGAATGTATACTGGCACGTCCGTGATTTTATTCATTGTTACGCCATTAGGAAAAACCCTACCCGGGGAGCGTTTCTTTTTCACAAAACACACGCAGTGAGCGAGCATTAGGAATTCCATGACGATGATATTGATTTGGATGGGGGTTTGGCTGGGAAGGGAAGAAAGAAATGCGTGGATGGGCCGGACATAAGTTGAGGGTTTTATCAAAATGGGTGTTTTGGGATTTTCTGACTGTATTCCAAATGTTCTGCAAAAATAACTTTTGGTTGAAAATTAAATATCGCTTGAATTTTGGACGTAATCTTAACTAAATTTCAAAATAGGACATCGAAGGGTTTTTAGAATTTTTTTAAAACTTACTCTCTCTGTAAACTTTTATAAGACGTTTTAGGATTTTCAGACACAGCCGACAAGTGTGTAAAAGGACAATTCTACCCCGGGTTTGAAATTTGAAATCCCCGTAGCGATCGCGTCCATCCTCTCCTCGCGGCATCCATCTTCTCCTCGCCGCGCTCCACCTCACCGTGCCCAATTCTCTCCTGGCCGCGCCCACCTCCTCCTGGCCGCGCCCACCTCCTCGTCACATTCAGGAGCCCAGGAGCCCAGCAATTGGCACAAGTAGGAGAAGCAGCAGCATCAGCAATTGGCACCACAAGACATCAATAGGAGAAGAACGGCAAGTACTCCCACGGCAATCACTTGCTGTAATTGACTACTCCAGCAGCATATCAGCAATAGGAGAAGCAGCATATCAGAAATAGGAGAAGCAGCAACAGCATATCAGCAACACAGATTAAGAGCACCAGCTGATCAATTGGAGGAGCAGAACACAGCAATAGCAGCATTATCAGCATTAGCAAGAAGAATTCTTAGAACACAGCAACAGCAGCATTAGCAATAGCAGCATTATTACTCAGCATTATCTGCATTATAAGCATTAGCAAGAAGAGGAGGAGCACAACACAGCAATAAAACATTATTCGAACGCGGAAGCAGGAGCATTATCAGCAGCAGCACTATTAGGGCATATCTCTCTCTAGTTGGTTTTGGTGTTGATGACAATGCGCTTTGTTGACTAACCGTGTGCATTGAGCATTTTAGATATTCTTAGGTATGTCACAAGACGGTTTTATTCCCCTCAGATAAAGAAAGAGCAAAAACGGGTTTTCCGGCGTTTCTTTTCGTTTCATTAGAGTCGTAGGAAATCCGTACTATTAAGAGGGGGTCCGCGTTGGAAGGTATGGGTGGAATCAATACGTACACATACCAAATGTACCCACATATCCTTCCCCCAACTTTGGAGCATTCATCTGTTGTGCTTGGGCCTTTTGGCAGAGGCCAAGCGGTAGTACCACTGGTACCCACGGTTGTACCGCTTACGCGGTACTTCCGCTGGTTGGTACCGCGGCTAGTTCCGCTTGGCTTGAGTCTTCTATTGCTCCTCAATTTTACGCGGTAGTACCGCTTTCTACTGGTGGTAGTACCGCTTAGGCGGTACTTCTGCTGGTTTGTGCCGCAGCTACTTCCGCTTGGGTTGAGTCTTCTCTATGCCCTCTGCCAATTCGCGGTAGTACCACTGCTGCCAACGGTAGGACCGCTCGATGCGGTACTTCCACTTTGGCGCTGCTCAAACTACCGCCGGTTTCTCTGTTGCCTATTGACAATTAGCGGTAGTACCGCTTGCTGTAGCCTGTAGTACCGCTCCGGCATAACTACCATGCGAGTACCGCTGTGGTACTCAGTAGGCCTCGGTGAAACTGCAGCTCTTAGCGGTAGTACCGCTCCTAGGAGCGGTAGTACCGCTTGAGCATGGCAGTGTGCATAACGGTTGGATTTGAGCCCCCACTATAAAGGGGGGTCTTCTTCCCCAAGAAGACCACCTCTCTTTTCCCCCATTGCTCCATTGTTGCACAAAGCTTAAACTTGCCCGATCTCTCTCCCTAGCCATCAAAACTTGTTGATTCTCTAGGGTTTGGAGGATAAGGCCTCGATCTACAGTTTCACCAAGAGATATTTGATTCCCCCCCTAATCCAATGTGGCTCTTGTTACTCATGGGTGTTTGGGCACCCTAGACGGAAGAGGTCACCTCGGAGCAACATTCCATTATGGTGAAGCTTCGTGGTGGTGTTGGGAACCTCCAATTGAGTTATGGAGAGAGCCCCAACCTTGTTTGTAAAGGTCTGGTCGCCGCCTTCAAGGGCACTGATACGTCTCCAACGTATCCACTTTTCCAAACTCTTTTTCCCTTGTTTTGGACTCTAATTTGCATGATTTGAATGGAACTAACCCGGACTGACGCTGTTTTCAGCAAAATTGCCTTGGTGTAAATTTTTGTGCAGAAATAAAAGTTCTCGGATTGACCTGAAAATTTACGGAGAATATTTTTGGAATTAATAAAAAATATTGGCCAAAGAATCAACTGCAGGGGGCCCACCACCTGGCCACAAGCCAGGGGGGCGCGCCCACCCCCCTAGGGCGCGCCCCTGTGGCTTGTGGGTCCCCTGTTGCTCCTCCGACCTCGTTTCCACTCCTATATATTCCTATTTACGGAGAAAAAAATCAAGAAGAAGAGTTCATCGCGTTTTACGATACGGAGCCGCCGCCACCTCCTGCTCTTCCTCGGGAGGGCAGATCTGGAGCCTGATTTGGGCTCCAGAGAGGGGAAATCGACGCCGTCGTCATCACCAACCATCCTTCATCACCAATTTCATGATGCTCTCCGCCGTTCGTGAGTAATTCCATCGTAGGCTTGCTGGACGGTGATGGGTTGGATGAGATTTACCATGTAATCGAGTTAGTTTTGTTAGGGTTTGATCCCTAGTATCCACTATGTTCTGAGATTGATGTTGCTTTGACTTTGCTATGCTTAATGCTTGTCACTAGGGCCCGAGTGCCATGATTTCAGATCTGAACCTATTATGTTTTCATGAATATATGTGTGTTCTTGATCCTATCTTGCAAGTTGTAGACACCTATTACGAGTTATGATCCGCATCCCCCAGGGTGACAATAACTGGGATTCTTTCCGGTGATTACCGTAGTTTGAGGAGTGCATGTATTCACTAAGTGCTAATGCTTTGGTCCGGTTCTGTATTAAAAGGAGGCCTTAATATCCCTTAGTTTCCATTAGGACCCCGCTGCCATGGGAGGGTAGGACAAAAGATGTCATGCAAGTTCTTTTCCATAAGCACGTATGACTATATATGGAATACATGCCTACATTACATTGATGAATTGGAGCTAGTTCTGTGTCACCCTATGTTATAACTGTTGCATGATGAATGCCATCCGACATAATTATCCATCACTGATCCATTGCCTACGAGCTTTCCGCATATTGATCTTTGCTAAGTTACTTTCCCGTTGCTACTGTTACAATCACCACAACACTACTACTGTCACTTGCCGTCGTTACCGTTACTTCCATACTACTTTGCTACTGAATACTTTGCTGCAGATATTAAGTCTTTCAGGTGTGGTTGAATTGACAACTCAGCTACTAATACTCGAGAATATTCTTTGGCTCCCCTTGTGTCGAATCAATAAATTTGGGTTGAATACTCTACCCTCGAAAACTGTTGCGATCCCCTATACTTGTGGGTTATCAAGACCTTTTTCTGGCGCCGTTGCCGGGGAGCATAGCTCTATTCTCTGAGTCACTTGGGATATATATCTGTTGATCACTATGAAGAATCTGAAAGATGCTAAAACGAAAATCTACCCCTCAACTACGAGGACAGGTAAGGAACTGCCATCTAGCTCTGCGCTTGATTCACCTTCTGTTATGAGTAAATTTGCGACACCACCACCTGCTAGTAATTCTAATATGTCGCAAGTAATTGATGATGCTACTTCTGCTATGCATGATACTTTGCTTGATAATACGGTGCCACTGGGTGAATTTCTTGATGAAAAAATTGCTAGAATGAATGCTGAAACTGATGATATTTCTGACTCTGATGAAATTATTGAAACTGAACACTATGATACACCTGCTAGAACTAGCTCTCCTAGATATGAATTGCCTGATATCCCTGAAGGTTATGTTATGGAAGGAGAGGTAGCTAGGGACTTTCTTGCTTGTAAGGATAGAGATGATCTTAAGAAATTGCTTCGCAAGTGGAAAGAAAAATCTTTGAATGCTAGAATGCAATATGATCCTAAGTTTGCTACTTCACCTATCTTTGTTACTGATAAGGAGTATGAATTCTCTATCGATCCTGAGTTAATTACTTTGGTTGAATCTGATCCTTTCCATGGTTATGAATCTGATACTGTAGTGGCACATCTTACTAAATTAAATGATATAGCCACCCTATTTACTCATGAGGAAAAAATTCGCTATTATTATATTCTTAAGTTGTTTCCTTTCTCATTAAAGGGTGATGCTAAGATATGGTTTAATTCTCTTGCTCCTGGTTGTGTGCGTAGTCCCCAGGATATGATATATTACTTCTCTGAAAAATATTTTCCTGCCCATAAGAAACAAGCTGCCTTGCAGGAAATATTTAACTTTGTGCAAATTGAAGAAGAGAGTCTCCCACAAGCTTGGGGGAGGCTTCTCCAATTACTTAATGCTTTGCCCGATCACCCTCTCAAGAAAAATGAAATACTTGATATCTTTTATAATGGACTAACCGATACTTCTAGGGACCACCTAGATAGTTGTGCTGGTTGAGTTTTCAGGGAACGAACTGTTGAACAAGCTGAACTACTATTGAATAATATATTGAGCAATGATAATGATTGGACTATTCCCGAACCACCTCCAAAGCCAACTCCATTGAATAATATATTGAGCAAAGAAATCTATGAAAGAAAAAGGTATTAAAGCTGAAGATGTTAAGAATCTACCACCTATTGAAGAAATACATGGTCTTGATAGCCCGGCACAGGTAGTAGAGGTAAATTATCTCCGTAGATTTGATGAAGGAGATATTCCTTATAATAAGTCTGCTAGCCAATGCTTGGATGAGTTTGATAATTTTATTGTGAAGCAAGAAAATTTCAATGCTTATGTTAGTAGACAATTGAAACATAATGCTTACATGCTTGATCGCTTGGGTGATTATTTGAGTAGAACTGTCAATGATCTTAAGCTTATTAGTAAACATGCTTCCATGGTAACTACCCAAGTAGAACAAGTACTTAAGGCTCAAAATGATTTGCTTAATGAAATGAATAGTAAGAACAATGATCATTCTGTTAAAGTTGTGACTAGAGGTGGTAGAATGACTCAGGAACCTTTGTATCCTGAGGGCCATCCTAAGAGAATTGAGCAAGATTCTCAGAGAGTTAATACTGATGCACCTAGTCGTTCCAATAAGAGTAGGAAAAAGAATGACGATAGGACTTTGCATGCATGCTGCTAGTGAACCTGTTATAGATACACCTGAGAATCCAAATGATATTTCTATTTCTGATGCTGAGACACAATCTGGTGATGAACATGAGCCTAGTGATAATATTAATGATGATGTTCATGTTGATGCTCAACCTAGTGATGATAATGATGTGGAGATTGAACCTGCTGTTGATCTTGATAACCCACAACCTAAGAATAAGAGATATGATAAAAGAGACTTTATTGCTAGGAAGCATGGTAGAGAAAGAGAACCATGGGTTCAAAAACCCATGCCCTTTCCTCCTAAGCCATCCAAGAAAAAGCATGATGAAGATTTTGAGCGCTTTGTTGAAATGCTTAGACCTGTCTTTTTGCGTATGCGCTTGACTGATATTCTGAAAATGTCTCCTTATGCTAAGTATATGAAAGATATTGTGACAAATAAAAGAAAGATACCGGAAGCTGAGATTTCCACCATGCTTGCTAATTATGCTTTTAAGGGTGGAATACCAAAGAAATTAGGAGATCCCGGAGTACCTACTATACCATGCTCTAGTAAAGGAAATTATGTTAAAACTGCCTTATGTGACCTTGGAGCTGGTGTTAGTGTTATGCCTTTCTCTTTATATCGTAGACTTGATTTGAATAAGTTGACCCGTACTGAAATCTCCTTGCAAATGGCTGATAAATCAACTGCTTTACCCATCGGTATTTGCGAGGATGTGCCTGTTGTGGTTGCAAATGTTACTATTTTAACGGACTTTGTTATTCTTGATATTCCCGAGGACGACAGTATGTCGATCATCCTTGGTAGACCCTTCTTGAATAACGCAGGGGCTGTTATTGATTGCACCAAGGGTAATGTCACTTTTCATGTTAATGGTAATGAGCATACGGTACACTTCCCGAAGAAACAACCTCAAGTTCATAGTATCAACTCCATTGAAAAGATTTCAACGATTATTATTGGAGACTTTGAATTCCCTCTACCTACTGCCAAAAAGAAATATGATATACTTATTGTCGGGGACATGCATATCCCCATTGAGGTAACCTAGTGGTATTCGAAAATTCTCCGGTTCCATGTCCTTCGGAAAAAGTTTGTCAATAAGACTTGATCAACCTTATTGATGGATTCTTTTTGATGAGCATGAGATGGATGAATTTAGAAAGAACAACCTTCTGTACCCAACTCTTACTTTCTGTTATTTAGATTAAATAGAGTAAAAATGCTATTATTTCTCTGTTTTCCATTTTATCCGTGCAATAGAAAAATGACCTGAAAATAAAAGTCCTCAGAATTCCCTGAAAATTTAGTATGATTTTTTCTGGAATATTTTAGAATTTTTGGCACTGAGTATGCATCAGGGGGCTGCACCAGTGGGCCACAAGCCTGCAGGGCGCGCCCACCCCCCCTAGGCGCGCCCCCCTGGCTTGTGGGTCCCACGTGGGGCCCCCTCACTTATTCCAGCCACCATCCACTTCGTCTTCCTCCAGAAAAAATCCCACCATTGCTCAAACCCGTGTTCTAGCTCATTTTGTTGCCATTTTCGATCTCCTTGCTCAAAGCTCCATTTGCAAAACTGTTTTAGGGGATTGCTCATCGGTATGTGACTCCTCCAATGGTCCAATTAGTTTTTGTTCTAGTGCTTTATATATTGCAAAAAAAATCTGCTGTGGTGACCTTGTTCTTGAGCTTGCATGTCAAGTTTGTATGGTCCCAAGTAGTTTTGATGCATGATATAGCTTCTAGGCACTTGTGGGAGTAGTTGCTATGAGTTTTGTTGAGTTTTGTTTACTTTTATTTTGAGTCACCAAAAAAAATTCAGAAATTTTTCGGAAAAAGAAATGATGAGGAGATTGTTAAGAGGATCTTCAAGCCGGGGATTTAAAGAAAAAGAATATGAGAAGCCTAAATACAATATCCCTCGCACCGTGGAGGTTCGTCCATGTGAATGGCCAAGTGAAACATTCTTGAGGGTGGCCGGAATTTATGAAGATTTTTATTATCTAGCAGAAAATGCAGGCATCACCGACTTCCTCCATGATAAGTGTGACCAATACCTCTTACTCACTAATACTTTCGTGCAAAATTTCCACTTTTATCCTAGGAAAAATCCTCCCATGGTAGAATTTCATTTATATGATGTGCCTAAGGAAATGTCACTTTACGATTTTTGCAACGCTTGCAAAATACCTTTTGAGGGTAGCATCAGTGAACCACATCCTAGATACATGGAGGATTTTATTGCCGCAATCACTGTGGGGGAAGAGAGAGGGGTGTCAAAGGCCAGGGCAGCGAGTTTACATTTTCCTGTTTTACGCTATTATTCATTATTTGCGGGTAGATGTCTACTTGGTCGAGGCGAGAGTGGAAGCCTTAGTGCTCCCGACCTCGCTATTTTGCGCCATGCTTTACTTACTGATAGAACTTTTAGTCTGGGCGCCATTGTGGCCCAACGGTTGAATTTAAACCGTTCAAAGGGTCCCATATTTGGAGGTATCTACGCATCTCGCTTAGCTAAACATTTTGAGATACCCATTAGGCTTGATGAGGAAGAGGAATTGTTGCTACCCAAGAGGTATTTAGACTATGATAGTATAGCAGCACATGATTTTATCAGAAAAGATAAGGATAGGAGGCTTCTTTACAACCTAGTATTTAGTCAGGGTACTTGTGAAATTATTACTCTGCCTGCTTCTTCTTTGTTCGATATTCATTCAGGCAGGTACACTATTATGCCCGATGACATCTACCGATATTGGGGTTTGTCGCAACCCCCAGCACCTGAGCCTGCTCCAGCCCTTGACCCGTATCAGGCTCCAGTTTTTCAGTGGGAGCCACAAGAGCTCGCCAACCAGTGGAACCCTCAGTATCCTCCGGAGTATCCAGGAGAGGGTTATTTCCAGCCATGGCCCTAGACCAACTTAGGCCAAAAGCCTAAGCTTGGGGGAGTACGTATTTCTCACCGATATTACATTCATGCTCACACACTCATTCTAGTTCTCGGTGTTCATACTCTTTCATTGTACCATCCATGGTAATTTATTTCTTCTTTATGCTTTCTTCTTGTGTGTTTAATTAATCTTGAGAAAATCCAAAAAAAAATTAGTTCTAGCTTTACCTTCTAGTTTGCTTAGTTGTAGTATCCAAAAAAAAGATTTCTTGATCTTCTTTTGCTTGTTGGGAGCTTTCCCTTGTAAATAGTTTTCTTTTCTTTCCTTTGGGTCGTAAGGAGAAGACCACGATGAAAATGTTGAGTGGCTCTCACATGCATTATTGTTTATCATCACAGAGCCCATATTACTTTGCCTTCTCCTTTGAGTTATTGCTTGCAGATTCCAGTTTAGTACAATGCACGTGCACTCTTATTATTTATCACACCGTTCGGTCGTGCAAGTGAAAGGCAATAATGACGATATATGATGAAATGACTGAGATGGAGAAAAGCTGGTATGAACTCGACCTATCTTGTTTTTGTAAATATGATTGGCTCATCGTTCAGGATTCAGCTCATTATGGGTTGAACATGTTTGCAATGACAATTAGAGATTATAGTTACTCATGCCATGCTTAATTAGCTAAGAGTTAATAATGGTTTGTTTTGAGTGCCAACGTGCATATTAAAATGGTTGTGATGTAGTATGATAGAATGGTATCCTCCTCTGAACGATTCGAGTGGCTTGACTTGGCACATGTTCACGCATGTAGTTGAAACAAAACCAACATAGCCTCCACGATGTTTATGTTCATGGTGATTTATATCCTACTCATGCTTGCATTCAATATTGGTTAATCTTGAAGCATGTTGATGACTGTTGTCGCTCTCTAGTTGGTCGCTCCCCAGTCTTTTGCTAGCCTTCACTTGTACTAAGCGGGAATACTGCTTGTGCATCCACTTCCTTAAAACCCAAAGTTGTTCCATATGAGTCCACCATCCCTGCCTATATACGGTATTTACCTGCCGTTCCAAGTAAATTTGCATGTGCCATACTCCAAACCTTCAAATAAATATTCCGTTTTGTATGCCCAAATCGCTCATGTAGTGACTGGGGGCTGTCAGTATCTTCCATGCTAGGTGGGTTATTCTCACGATACATGTTGATTCACTATCATTCACGAGAAAGTGGCTGGTATTCGGGATGCCCAGTTCCATGCTCAAATTTCAAATCAAAGTATAATAAACAAAACTCCCCCAGGATTGTGTTTGTATGGACGGTACCCGTGGATTCGGCCCGCCGTGGAGTGTGACTGATTTGGTGGAGGGGGAGTAAAAACTTTACTATTCTGTTTGGGAACCGCCTATAATGTATCTAGCATGGAAGATATCGAGATCTCTTAGTTGTTATGTTGGCAATGAAAGCATACCGCTCAAAATTATTATTCTTCCCTGTTTTTAAAGTTCGAGCTCTGGCACCTCTGCAAATCAATGCTTCCCTCTGTGAAGCGCCTATCTATTTTACTTTACTGTTGAGTCATCACCCTCTCATAAAAGGCACCAGTTAGAGAGCACTCCCGTCATTTGTATGCTTTGCTATTAATTGATTTTGAGTATGAGTATGACTGGATCTCTTTTACCATGAATTACAATGTCTAGTCAGTCCTTGTTCTCCAGAGGTGCTCTGCATTTATGTTTTGCGGTTTCAGAAAGGGCTAGCGAGATACCATTATGTCATATTGTATCATGATTGTTTTGATAAAATTGTTGTCATCCGAGACTTATTATTATTGCTCGCTAGTTGATTATGCCATTGATATGAGTAAATGTGAGACCTAAATGTTATTGTGAATGTGGTTAGTTCATAATCTTTGCTGAAAATCTACACATCAGTTAGACATATTTACAACAGCAAGATCAAACAGAGTTTGTAAAAGTTTTTCTTTATCACTTTCAGTTTATCAACTGAATTGCTTGAGGACAAGCAAAGGTTTAAGCTTGGGGGAGTTGATACGTCTCCAACGTATCCACCTTTCCAAACTCTTTTGCCCTTGTTTTGGACTCTAATTTGCATGATTTGAATGGAACTAACCCGGACTGACGCCGTTTTCAGCAGAATTGCCTTGGTGTTATTTTTGTGTAGAAATAAAAGTTCTCAGATAGACCTGAAAATTTACGGAGAATATTTTTGGAATTAATAAAAAATATTGGCCAAAGAATCAATTGCAGGGGGCCCACCACCTGGCCACAAGCCAGGGGGACGCGCCCACCCCCCTAGGGCGCGCCCCTGTGGCTTGTGGGTCCCCTGTTGCTCCTCCGACCTCGTTTCCACTCCTATATATTCCTATTTACGGAGAAAAAAATCAAGAAGAAGAGTTCATCGCGTTTTACGATACGGAGCCGCCGCCACCTCCGTAATCGAGTTCATCGTGATGGGTTGGATGAGATTTACCATGTAATCGAGTTAGTTTTGTTAGGGTTTGATCCCTAGTATCCACTATGTTCTGAGATTGATGTTGCTTTGACTTTGCTATGCTTAATGCTTGTCACTAGGGCCCGAGTGCCATGATTTCAGATCTGAACCTATTATGTTTTCATGAATATATGTGTGTTCTTGATCCTATCTTGCAAGTTGTAGACACCTATTACGAGTTATGATCCGCATCCCCCAGGGTGACAATAACTGGGATTCTTTCCGGTGATTACCGTAGTTTGAGGAGTTCATGTATTCACTAAGTGCTAATGCTTTGGTCCGGTTCTGTATTAAAAGGAGGCCTTAATATCCCTTAGTTTCCATTAGGACCCCGCTGCCACGGGAGGGTAGGACAAAAGATGTCATGCAAGTTCTTTTCCATAAGCACGTATGACTATATATGGAATACATGCCTACATTACATTGATGAATTGGAGCTAGTTCTGTGTCACCCTATGTTATAACTGTTGCATGATGAATGCCATCCGACATAATTATCCATCACTGATCCATTGCCTACGAGCTTTCCGCATATTGATCTTTGCTAAGTTACTTTCCCGTTGCTACTGTTACAATCACCACAACACTACTACTGTCACTTGCCGTCGTTACCGTTACTTCCATACTACTTTGCTACCGACTACTTTGCTGCAGATATCAAGTCTTTCAGGTGTGGTTGAATTGACAACTCAGTTGCTAATACTCGAGAATATTCTTTGGCTCTCCTTGTGTCGAATCAATAAATTTGGGTTGAATACTCTACACTCGAAAACTGTTGCGATCCCCTATACTTGTGGGTTATCAGGCACCACTAGTGGAATCACGGCATCTTGCATTGTGCGAGGGCGTGAGGAGAATAAGGTGGCCCTAGTGGTTTCTTGGGAACATTGTGCCTCCACACTGCTCCAACGGAGACGTACCTCCCCCCAAAGGAGGGAACTTCGGTAACACATCCTCGTCTTCATCGACTCCACTTGCGGTTACATCTTACCTTTACTTTGTGCAAGCTCATATTGTGTTTCGATTCTATGTTTGCTTGTTTTGTTGTTGTTGTTGTGCTTGTCATATAGGTTGTCCACCTAGTTGCATATCTAGACAACCTATTTTCTTGTCATGCCTTATTTTGTTAAAAGAAGTTAAAAATTGTTTGTCGCCTATTCACCCCCCCCCCTCTAGTCGACCTTATCGATTCTTTTAATTTGTATCAGAGCCTCGTCTCTTTATTAGGGGATTAACCACCTAAAGAGTATGGTTGATGACGGGGAAAGGGATGAGGATATCCTCGCGGCCGTGGATTCCACCGTGGTCACCCGTGATGTTTTAAATGAGGCCATGGCCTCACTTAAAACATCAATGGTGGACAAGGTCCGACATGCTAGATAAATTCCTTGATAGCATGAAACCCACTACCGCTCTCGAGAAAGTAGTTGATCCTAGTTCCTTGGAAACGGGTGTCGACTCCACTAAGGAGGCAGCTAATAGCTTAAAGCCTAGTCCGTCTCAAGGAAAAATGGGTCGGGCATCCTTGACGCGGTTACCCCACCTCCGGCCTATGGTGGTCTGGTTCCCTCACCTCGTATAAGCAATCATGGGCCTCCTCCTAAACTCTATTTGACTAACTTCACTAATTGGGTTTTTCATATTAAGTCTCATTTGAACTCTAGCTCGACTCAACTTTGGAGGATCATTGAACAAGGCTACTATCCGCATGATCCAAGCAACTTGTCCCCAAGAGAAGAAGTGGACAACCAACTTAATGCATCCGCCTTGTTCATTCTTAAAGCCGCCATGCCTCCCGAAGAGCTTCCTCGCTTGCTCCCATTCACTCTTGCCAAAGATGCATGGGATCGTATCAACTATTTGTACAAGGGAAGCTCGAGCATTCAACGCTCCAACTTTGAGGTCATTCTTGATGAGGCCGATGAGTTTGTTATGAATTAAGATGAAGATCCTCGTGAGCTTTACCAGAGATTGACTACTCTTGCGGTATCACTCCGAGATCATGGGAGCAAGACACGGATGACAATTGGATGAAGCACGAATTCCTCAAGGCCATTATGCCTTTTAACAAGAGCATGTCCTCCATGATTCACCAAAGACTGGACTTCCATAACTTGGCCTCTAGCGACGTGTTGGATGAGTTTATTGCTATGACCATTTTGAACAAGACCACCGACAACGCACTTGCTCGTATTCAACGCTCAAAGAAGCCCAACCTTGCTTTGAAGGCCAAGGTAGTCCAAGAAGAGGAAGAAGAAGAGGAAGAAGAGTGTTGCCCCAAAGACACCAAATATGCTTACCACGAGCACATGGCTCTTGCGTCAATGCAATTTTGGGGCAACAAGAGAAACTCTAAGCCCAACTATTTCAAGAACAACTCAAGTGGCTCTAAGTCCAAAGGCCAACGTGTGAGGACTTGCTAAAACTGTGGGAATGTGAGTCACTTCGTCGTGGATTGTCCTTATGAGAAGAGGGAAGACAATGGAGGCAAACTTATTTGCAAGGACAAGTCCAAGTCTTTCCCAAGCAAGAACACCAACTACGCGAAGAGGGTACCTCAAAAGGGTTTGGTGGTGCACGAAGAGTACGACTCCGATGATGATGAAGATGCTAGTGGTGAATGGGTTGCAATGGCCTCCGTCGCCATTGCCACCTCTCCATCACCAAAGGTGTCCCTCTTTGACTCCCCCAACGAGAACTAAATCACCACCCACAAGTGCCTCATGGCCAAGGCCACCAACAAGGTAACCTTCAACATCAAAACTAGCATTTCTACTAATCCTTCTTTGATGGATTGTGTGGGAGATGGTGAGGAGGCAAAGGAAGAAGAAAATGAGTTTGACAAGTTCATGAGGAAACTCAAAGGTGAGACCAAGAAGCACTTCGTTGCTCTCTTGGAACAACTTGGTGATGCAAATGCTCACATTGAATCTCAAGATGAGACCGTGACTAAGATGTAAGGGCATAGTAGAGATTATGCCAATGAGATTGCGGATCTTTCTATTGCTCTTGAGGAAGAGCAAGGTCTTAGAGTGGCTCTTGAGGAGTCACAAAATTTAGATCTTGCAAAATTAAAGAAAGATCATGATCATGCTCTAGTTCTTGCTAAAGTGCTTAAATCTGAGAATGTTGAACTTGGGGTTGGCCATATGCTAGACTCAAAGAGGAGTTTGAGGTACTTGACAAGGCTCACAAAGTCTTGAAGAGTGCTCACGCTACACTCAAGGAGTCTCATGATCAACTCCAAGTGAAGCTAACTAAAGAGATCACTACTTGTCCTCCTTTTGTTTTAATTGATAGTGCTCATGCAACTAACCCTTGTTGTGAGCATGCTCATCTTGTTGAGAAGAACGCTAAGTTGAAGGAGCAACTTGAGAAAGGCCCTGTCTCGAGCATTTAAGGTGAGAAGAACCTCAACGAACTTTCAAGCAATCAAAAGGAAGTTGTGGCCAAGGAGGGACTCAGATTTGCACCCAAGTCAAACAAGAAGAAGAAGACAAACAAGAAGAGCAAGACCAAACAAGCTCTCCCTCTCAAAGATGTATTTGTGAAGGAGGGAGAGAGTGCTCCAAAGGAGAAGAAGAACAAGGCGGTGGGTGGTAATGCCAATAGGGGCAAAACCATTCATCACAACAATACCGGCAATTTTAATCCTTCTTATGTTTTATGCCATGCTAGTGATGGGCATGTTTATGCCAAATTTGTTGGTTCTCCTTATGAGTACATTGAATGGTCTATTTGGGTTCCTAAGACCCTTGTTACTAACCTCAAAGGACCCATTCGAGAATGGGTACCTAAAACCAAGCATTGATCTTATGTACGAGTTTGCTTCCGGTGGAGTGTCATGGTTGCTTGATAGTGGAGCGACAAATCATATGAACGGAACCAAGGAATTGGTGGTGGACATTCAAGCAAGTTGATCTATGCCCACCCATGTCCAATTTGGTGATGCCTCAATGTCTAAGATATTGGGTCTTGGATGAGTTTCTTAGTGATGACGGAATTAAGCATCAATATTTCGCACCATATACCCCTCAACAAAACGGTGTAGCGGAGAGGAAGAACCGAACGTTGATGGATGCGGCAAGGACCATGATGGCGGAGTTCAAGTATCCGTACAACTTTTGGGATGAAGCCATCAACACCGCATGTCAAGCATCCAACCTCCGCAAAGGCTTGAACAAGACTCCATATGAAATTCTTACCGGTAACAAGCCCAACCTCAAGTACTTCTAGGTGTTCGGTTGTAAGTGTTTCATTCTCAAGAAAGGTGCTCGTTTGTCTAAATTCGAGTCTAGAGGTCAAGAAGGCATATTTGTTGGTTATGCTACAAAGTCCCATGCTTACCGAGTTCTCAACAAGTCCAATGGACTCATTGAGGAATCGTGTAACGTGGAGTTTGATGAAAATAATGGCTCCCAAGTGGAGCAAAGTGGTCTTTGTGATGTAGGTGATGAAATTCCTCCTCAAGCCATAAGAAGAATGGGTGTGGGCCAAATCCTACCCATTGAGGAACCCCTTATGGTGGAAGGTGAAGGACAATGTTCTTCGCAAGTGGAACCATCACCAACACTAGACCCACATGCTTCCAAAGAACAAAGTGAAGGCCCTCAACCAACTGAATCAGATCAAGAGCAAGGTTACCACAATGATGGTGATGTCTCACTAAGTGATGCTCAAGATCAAGTTCATGACCGTGAGCAAGCTCAAGTTGAAGAGCAAGCTCAAGACGACGCTCAAGATGATCAAGATAAAGCCCCTCAAGAATCTCTTGAAGAGCAACTAGAGCGTCGTGCCGCCAAGATTGCTTCCAAGCTTAAAACTCAAGGACACATTTTGGATAATGTCCTAGGAAGCTTAAGGAAAGGGGTAACTAGTCGTAAACAATTAACAAACTTTTGTGAACATCACGCGTTTGTTTCTTGTGTTGAACCCCAAAAGGTGTATGAGGCGCTCGAGGACCCAGATTGGCTTGATGCCATGCATGAAGAACTCAGCAACTTCGAGCACAACAAAGTGTGGACATTGGTGGAAAGGCCAAAGGAGAATCATAATGTCATTGGAACCAAGTGGATCTTCCAGAACAAGCAAGATGCACATGGGATAGTGATTCGCAACAAGGCAAGATTGGTAGCTCAAGGTTTCTCCCAAGTCAAAGGCGTCGATTATGGTGAAACTTTCGCTCCCGTTGCTCGTCTTGAATCTATTCGCATGTTGCTCGCATATGCTTCTCATCATAATTTCAAGTTGCAACAAATGGATGTGAAGAGTGCATTTCTTAATGGTCCTCTTAATGAGTTGGTATATGTCAAACAACACCCAGGGTTCAAGGATCCCAAGTTCCCCAATCATGTCTTTAAACTCGATAAGGCGCTCTATGGCCTTAAACAAGCACCACGTGCGTGGTATGAGCACCTTACCGGGTTGTTAGAAGATCGTGGGTTTGAGATTGGGAAAATCGATCCCACTCTTTTTACTAAGAGGGTCAAAGGGGATTTGTTCATATGCCAACTATATGTTGATGATATTATCTTTGGTTCTCCTAACAAAGCTTTCACTGATGAGTTCACCGCACTAATGACCGAGAAGTTTGAGATGTCTATGATGGGAGAGTTGAAGTTCTTTCTTGGATTCAAAGTCAAGCAACGTAGAGAAGGAACGTTCATCAACCAAGCCAAATATACCCAAGACATGCTCAATAGGTTCAAGTTGGATGATGTGAAGCCAACCAAGACTCCTATGCCAACCAAATGCCATCTTGGCCTTGATCCCAATGGTAAAGCGGTGGATCAAAAGGTATATCGTTCTATGATTGGATCTTTGCTTTACCTTTGTGCATCTAGACCGGATATCATGTTGAGTGTGGGAATGTGTGCAAGGTTTCAATCCGCACCAAAATAAAGCCACTTTGTGGCGGTAAAAAAATCTTTCGATATTTGTCTCATACCCCAAACTTTGGCTTATGGTATCCTAAAGGAGCAAGCTTTGATCTCATTGGGTATTCGGATTCGGATTGGGCGGGAGACCAAGTGGAGAGGAAGTCCAATTTCGGAGGGTGCCAATTCCTTGGTCGCTCTTTGGTGAGTTGGTCTTCCAAGAAGCAAAATTGTGTGTCTCTCTCCACCACCAAAGCTGAGTACATCGCCGCCGCAAGTTCTTGTGCCCAATTGATATGGATGAGGCAAACTTTAAAGGATTACAGTGTCATTTGTGACAAAGTGCCTCTTCTATGTGACAATGAAAGTGCAATCAAGATCGCCTACAACCCCGTGCAACATAGCAGGATGAAGCATATTGAGATTCATCATCACTTCATCCGGGATCACATCAAGCATGGAGATATTGATCTTATCCATGTAGGCACCGGGAAGCAACTAGCGCATATTTTCATGAAGACATTAGATGAAGCAAGTTTTCACGAGTTAAGGCATGAGCTAAATATCATTGATTCGAGTAATGGGGTCTAAGACCATGCACACCCCACCACATTCATCATTTTATCTTGTTCTAGATGTAGGCATGGACATAGGGGGAGTGTTGTTCCTCTTATGAACTCACACTCCTCTTATTATGCATAAATAGAATCAATCTTTCACATTTGCCATGTTTGATGGTACTTGTGCTTCAAAGATGAGTTTTGGTCTTGGGCCCAAGGTTAAAATCTTCGCGGTGCCAAACCATTTGACTCTAACATAGGTGGCCTCAGCCGCCGACCCTCTCCCTTAGGAGAGGTTTTGGCTCTCATTTGGTTTTCTTTGAATTCATCTAGACTTTTAGGTCTTTTGTGTTTGTTCACTCCAAGTTTGGCTTTTCTCTTTTGCATCTTACAACCTTGGGGTGTACCTCACCATTTGTAGTTTTCGAGTCTCCAACCTAAGCCTATCTCTTCTTCAAACCCTCCTAAATTTGTGCATAAGCCTCTCTTCAATTTGATCATGGCTGTTCTCTGCACTGCAAGTGGTACTACCGCTTGGAGTAGCAGTACTACCACTTAGGTGGTACAACCGCTGCTTCATCCATCTACTACCGTGGGGCGGTACTTCCGGCCTCAGTGTTGTGCAGTACCTGAAGCGGTACTACCGCTTAGCATAGTCGGGGACAGTTTAGTGAACGGGCACGGGGGGTCCTCTAACCCCTATACCCATTCACTCCATCTCTCCCCAGACGCTCTCCTGCAGGCGACGGGAACCGCCCTGGCCGCCACCTCCGATGCACTGCATCCGTGCTTCTCTCGATTTCAACCGGTGGGATCGATCCCCACCTCCTCCCCTTGCCATGGACGTCAGTATTGCCTTATTTCCTTGTCTGTATGGTTCTATCTTTCGAATCTAGGGCATTAGGGCACTACATAGGAGTTCATCAATTTTTGGATGAATCGAGGCAAGATTGAGTCAAGGGTTGTTCCTAGATAGGAGAGTAGGATGTAATTTGCCATTTTTTTGAAGTTTTTACAGTTCCGGTACTACCAGATCTAAGCACGGCAGTGTGCCTGAGACACGCATGGTACTACCGCTCACTCCAAGCGGTACTACCGCTTGTGCCTCAAGTGGTACTACCGTGAACAGAGCGGAAGTACCGCTTGAACCTGACAACTTCAGAACTGCAGCAAATTGGCTCCTCTCTCACTTTTGTATCTTTGTCTTATGCATATCATCTTACACCTGCTGTTCCCCATCGCTGTTTGTCTGGTTCAGGTGGTAGTAGCTCCTCACGTCAGGGTGCTCATCGCAAGAATCCTAAGCGTGCTCGCTATGTCAATACTCCAAGTGTGGAAGAGGAAGTGCCAGTCAGGCAGTCAGGCAGGACCAAGACCACAACAAAGAAGAAGTCACAGGCCAAGACCATCATGGATATCAATTCCAAGGAGTATTGGGCTTACCGTCAGCGTAACACCTATACTCGTCCTCAAGAGACAACTCTCTAGGGCCTCCCTTTCTGGAACAGAGACCAAGCGTCAGTTTACCACGAGGTGATTAAGAACAAGAAGAACTCTTATGTCAAGACAAAGTCCATTGACATCGACCACATGAGGACTGACATGGAGTACTTTGGTGAGGCCATAGCCATTTGCAAGCAGTTTGACATCATGAAGATCATCACTTTCAACTATGACTTTGACTTTGAATTGGTGGCTCAATTCTATGCCATGGTGCACTTCGGGACTGATGAGGACAGGACCTTGATTTGGATGTCACATGGCAGGCATTTGAAAGCTACCTAGAAGGAGTTCATGACTAGTTTGGGCTCAATGATGAGGGTTTGGAGAACCCCATTGGCCTTCGCCCTCACGCGAACTCGGCTCCCGTTCATTAGTCCAAGTTGCTATGATTCTACTCTATCAGACAGGGGCCTACTGGGGAGACCAAGGAGTTGACTCCGTATCTGGATATCAGGCATAGGATCTTCAGGCACTCTCTATTTCCTCGTGTTGGGAACTTTGACATGGTTCATGCTTATCTGGTTGATATGCTTCTGATGTGCCACAAGGAGAAGGGCAAGGGCACAGTGCTGGATGTGTCACATTTCATGTGAACCAAGCTCACCCATGTTGTCTATGGTGGCAAGGTTCCTATCTGTGCTCCATCCATATACAAGCTCATTGTTGATACTTGGCACTCTTCGTTTCCTGAGGAGATTTTGGAGCATGGTCCTTTGGTTACTCATGAGGAGATCAAATTGAGGCTCAAGAAGACGAATGCTCCTGCACAGATTCCTGAGGATGAGCTTCCAGCTACTGAGTCAGATGAGTCTGACTATGTGCCTTCACCTGAGAAGATGTGCTGGGCTTCCAAGCTGAAGAAGAAGGTCAAGAAACTCTTCTGTCTCCAGACTGACATTCAGCACAGGTTGTACGAGGCCCACAAGAATGAGAAGATCGCTTGTCGTAGACAGATAGCAATGATGAGGAAGTTGGACATTTCTGTGGAGAGTGGATCCGAGAAGATCATCACTTCTGAGGAGAAGTGGATTTCTAGGCACAATCACTGGACCGATGAGGATGATTCAGATGCCGCCACTTCTACCCCACCGACTGCTAATGCTGACCTAGAGGCTGAGGGATAGGGAGATGACGATCATGATAATGATAAGGAGTCTGAGGAGTCCAAGGACTATGAGTAGTGCTACCACCCAGGGTCGTTAGTGTCGCTATTTTCCGTTTTGGCGTCTTGATGCCAAAGGGGGAGAGAGCTTTAGGAGTGGGAGATTTGTAGGGTCGTAGAGTCACAAGCTTGTGTTTTCATTTGCCTCTTTTATGCTTGTGAACTCTTTTATCTTCTAGTTGCTTTGGTTTGAGACTATGTTCTAGTATGGTGTGAGACATACTATCGTACCCTGTTTTATCTTATTATGTCTCTTCAATTTTGTATGTGGAGCTTTGTTATATCGTTGCCCTATATCTTCATGATCTCATATATATGCTTGCAAGTGTGCTTATTTTCTATATTCCATTTGTTGCAAGTGTTGCTTAGTCTATAAAATCTAGGGGGAGTGTTGATCCGTGTGTGTGCTTTACATTCCAAAAGCATATCTAATTAGTGCACACATCTAGGGGGAGCCCGTCTATATTTTATAGATTGTTGGTTTGCATACTATTCATCGATATCTATTATGCAAATCTCGTATTGTCATCGATTCACCAAAAAGGAGGAGATTGTTAGGGCATATTTCTCTCTAGTTGGTTTTGGTGTTGATGACAATGCGCTTTGAGGACTAACCGTGTGCATTGAGCATTTCAGATATTCTTATGTATGGCACAAAACGGTTTTATTCCCCTCAGATAAAGAAAGAGCAAAGACGGGTTTTCCGGCGTTTCTTTTCGTTTGATTTGAGTCATAGGAAATCCGTACTATTAAGAGGGGGTCCGTGTTGGAAGGTTTGGGTGGAATCAACACGTACACACACCAAATGCACCCACATATCCTTCCCCCAACTTTGGAGCATTCGTCTGTTGTGCTTGGGCCTTTTGGCAGAGGCCAAGCGGTAGTCCTGCTGGTACCCACGGTAGTACCGCTTAGGCAGTACTTTCGCTGGTTGGTAGCGCGGCTAGTTTCGCTTGGCTTGAGTCTTCTACTGCTCCTCAAATTTTCGCGGTAGTACCGCTTGCTACTGGCGGAAGTACCACCTAAGGTTGGTACCGTGGCTACTTCCATTTGGGTTGGGTCTTCTGTATGCCCTCTACCAATTCATGGTAGTACCACTACTGCCAACAGTAGGACCGCTCGATGTGGTACTTCCGCTCTGGCGCCGCTCGAACTACAGCTGGTTTCTCTGTTGCCTATTGACAATTAGCGGTAGTACCGCTTGCTGTAGCCTGTAGTACCGCTCCGGCGGAACTACCGTGCGAGTACCGCTGTGGTACTCTGTAGGCCTTGGTGAAACTACAGCTCTTACCGGTACTACCGCTTCTAGGAGCGGTAGTACTTCTTGAGCACGGCCAGTGTGCATAACGGTTGGATTTGAGCCCCCACTATAAAAGAGGGTCTTCTTCCCCAAGAAGACCACCTCTCTTTTCCCCCATTGCTCCATTGTTTCCCAAAGCTTAAACTCGCCCGATCTCTCTCCCAAGCCATCAAAACTTCTTGAATCTCTAGGGTTTGGAGGAGAAGGCCTCGATCTACACTTTCACCAAGAGATATTTGATTCCCCCGCTAATCCATTGTGGATCTTGTTACTCTCGGGTGTTTGGGCACCCTAGATGGAAGAGGTCACCTCGGATCCACATTCCATTGTGGTGAAGCTTCGTGGTGGTGTTGGGAGCCTCCAATTGAGTTGTGGAGAGAGCCCCAACCTTGTTTGTAAAGGTCCGGTCGCTCAAGGGCACCGCTAGTGGAATCACGTCATCTTGCATTATGCGAGGGCGTGAGGAGAATACGGTGGCCCTAGTGGTTTCTTGGGGAGCATTGTGCCTCCACACCGCTCCAACGGAGACGTACCTCCCCCCAAAGGAGGGAACTTCTGTAACACATCCTCGTTTTCATCGACTCTACTTGTGGTTACATCTTACCTTTACTTTGTGCAAGCTTATATTGTGTTTCGATCTTGTGCTTGCTTGTGTTGTTGTTGTTGTGCTTGTCATATAGGTTGTCCACCTAGTTACATATCTAAACAACCTATTTTCATGTCAAGCCTTAATTTGTTAAAGGAAGTTAAAAATTGTTAGTCGCCTATTCACCCCCCTCTAGTCGACCATATCGATCCTTTCAAACAGCATTATCAGCAGCAACAAGAAGAACACAGTAACAACAACATTATCAGCAGTAGGAATATGATGAACCTGGACCTGAATTTCTCTTCACCGAAAGAACCTGGGGAAGAAGAACCTATGGAAGTAGGTACTCCATATGCAAATTAACCTGTGTGCGATTTTTCTTTAGTTACAAATACTCCTGTGCAGTTACAAATTTTTCTTGCAATACAAATTAACCTATGTGCAAACTAACCTGAGTACTCCACCTACAGTTACAAATTTACTCACCTGCAGTAACAATATGTGCAATTTAACCTGAGTACTATACAGTAGGAGGATGATCTCCTAAGGTCTCTGTTTCCTAAGTTTACACTACTGGAAACAGAGAATTTGCCATCTGCTGGCTCTTTGCCGTCTGCCAGCTGACGGCAAAGACTGTCTTTGCCGTCAGCTTAGCTGAAGCAGACGGCAAATATTACGTAGTGATGTTCGCTTTGTTCATTTGCTATGGAACACTTTGTACTCTTATATTTGCTATGGAACACTTTGTACTCTTATATTTGCTATGGACTAGCTCGTTGTGGACATTTGGTATACTCTTATGTGTGATATTTGATATGGATGTGGTATGGAACATTGCTATGAACTATGTGTCATCTCTGCCAAATTATGTTGCTATGAATCATTACTTGTATTGTGATATATAAACTGTTGAATTTAAGGTTTTAAACAGAAAAAACAGGGGCAATATAGCCACTTTGCCGTCTGCAGCAGACGGCAAAGTGGCCACGTAGCAGCAACCTGTGCAACCTGGGCTGGCCTACTTGGCTTCTTTGTCGTCTGCTGGCAGACGGCAAAGAAGCAAAGGTCTTTGCCGTCTGCCAGCTGACGGCAAAGAGCGCCGTTAGCCCCGTTAGGCTAACGGGGCTGGCACCTTTTGTCTGCCGTCCAGGGGCTTTGCCGTCTGCCAGCAGACGGCAAAGTGGTCTTTGCCGGCAACAGTTCAGCCGGACTGTTAGCCGTCTGCTGGCTGACGGCAATGTCTTTGCCGTCCGGCATTCATGCCTTTGCCGTCTGCTATGGCAGACGGCAAAGCAGTTGATTCCTGTAGTGTTACATCATTATTGGCCCATCAGTCTTATTCTAAATTTCTTTGGCCCAGCTAGTTTCTGTAGTTTTTTAAGTGGTCACATAAAGGGAGTAACTGCCACTAACAACGCTTAAACACACTCCTTTAGTTTAACAATTGATGTACTCCTAATGCAAACTTTTACTCCTTTATTTTAATGCAAGTCACATAAAGGGTGTAAACTCATATTCTCAGGAGAAAATTTAAACTCCTACTGTAATGGAATTTGATACAAGTTACATAAAGGGAGTACAAGTTTAATTTGATGCAAGTTTGCAAGTCACATAAAGGGAGTACAAGTTTAATTTGTTTAATTTAATTTGTTTCACCAGCAGGAGAAGAAGAAGGTGATGTCCAAGAAGAAGAAGAAACTGATGTCGAAGAAGAAGAAGAAGAAGCAGGTACTCCATATACTCCACCTGCAGGAGTAAAAGTTTTGATCATGAAAACTGAACATATGCTCATTTACACAAAAATTCTTGTTCAAACTCATATAAATATATACTCCAAGTTAAATGTACTCCAAGTTAGTACTACTACTCATATAAATAAAGGGAGTATAGTTTTTCATTGTATTAGTACTACTACTCCAAGTTACTCCTAATTTTCCTACTCAACAGAATATTTCCCTAATTTTCAGAAAATAAACACAATTTCCCTAATTTTCTTTTTTTTTCTTTTGCTATTGCAGGTGTTCAGCAAATACTTTTCTTTTGACGTGCAAGGCAGGAGCACTGCCGATTTTCATTAAGAGAGAAAAATAGAGAACAAAGGGGCCCGGTTTATAAGGGAAACTAGGCCGAAAAAACCTTACAACACACGATTGAAACAGAGGACAATCGTGCAACCCTAGCCGACATCGACTACTCAAACTCCACCGCCAACAGACCCACCACCTGGAGAAGTGTGAGGACTCTTCGGTGACGCCTTCAAGAAGCATCGTCGCCGGTATCCTTCGACCCCCATCGAACCAAGGCTTTCGCCCAGAGTCATCCACAACAACCCCGCCGAACCTCGGGAAAGTTAAGCCACACCAAACAGCCACCACGGCAACCCTAGAACCAACAGACCACGGTCTAGTGAAGAGGAGGAACTCTTCGACGACAGCTTCAAGAAGCAATGTCGCCGGTATCCTTCGATCCCCATCGAACCAAGGCTTTCGCCCAGAGCCCTAAGCCTCTCCACCTATACAAGCACCGGGGAAGGAGCTCAGCCAGTGCCAATAGAGAGAATCTCCGACAGAAGCAGACCAAAGACGCCGGACCCAGGAATCGTCGATCGAGCCACACAGCACCGAGGAGACGAGCAAACGTCGATGAACAACACCACCTGACCACCGCCACCATCCACCAACGAACCGGATCTGAGGAGGGGTGGTGCCGCCAGACACACCGGTAGGACCACCTACACCACGCAGAGGTCACTACACCAGGGAGTCTAGCAGCTCCAAACAGCACCACGCCGGCCGGAGCACGCCACAAACCTCGACAGAAAACCACCAGCACAGGCCGCTGGAAGACCACCGCGCATCCTCCCTGCCGCCCGCACGGCCCAGGACAGCCAGCACCGTCGCATCCCGCCGGCGGTGCGCGCCCACCGGATCCGAGCGTGAAGCCCCGATCCACCACCAACGAACGGAAGCCGCCCCTCCACTGCAGGGAACAGGCAGATGGAGGCCACCGCCGCCGCCTGGGGCCGCCGCCCCAGCGCCCCGCGCCGCCGCGCCGCAGATGGGCCAGACGGCCAGATCCACCCCGGAGCGCGCCTCCGTTGAGCACGCATCGCCATCCAGGGCCGGCCTCCGCGTGCGCCTGGAGGGAGAAGCCCGCCGCCGCCAGCAGCCGCGCGGGCTTAGCCCGGCGGAGAAGCCCGACGGCGGCGAGAGGGGCGGGGGGAAGCGGGGGTGGCGGCGGCGGCGCTGACTGATGAGCAGCCAGCAAATACAAAGGCAAAGAAAGTCACTGACTGATGAGCAGAGATATGCTGCTTACGTGGCAAGTTCAAAAGAAATGAAAAAAATGATGTTGCTCAAATTTTTGTTGCTGATGTTCAACTTATTCAAAGAATCTGGAAGACAGCAAAGAGACAAATAGCCCCTGGTCAGGAGGTGGATGTGTCAAACAAAAGGAAAGGAAGATGTGGAAGAAAAAGCAGCTGATGGAGTTCTATCCCAAATCCCCACAGTTCCATTGAACAGAAGGTCGACTTTCAGGTCACTTGCTTGTGCATTGGGTGTCAGCCATACTACACTATACAAGAAAGTCAAGCTTGGCAAGATTAGAAGGCACTCCAATAGTTTGAAGTCAGCCTTGAAAGAAAAGAATAAAAGAGAAAGAATCAAATTTTGCTTGTCAATGCCTGATCAGACAACCTTAGCAGATGCAGGACCTAGCTTCATCAGTATGCACAATATTGTCCATATTAATGAAAAATGGTTCAATATGACCAAAAAGAATGGATACTACTACCTCCTCCCTGAGGAAGATGACCCTATCAGAACTGTCCAGAACAAGAACTGTATTGGCAAAGTGATGTTCCTCACAGCTGTTGCTCGACCCAGATATGATGCTCAAGGCAATGTGACATTCTCAGGGAAAATTGGCGTATGGCCTTTCGTGAAAGAGATTGCAGCTGTTAGAAGAAGTGAGAATAGAGAAAGAGGGACCCTGGAAACCAGGTCCGTCATTGTGAACAGAGAAGTGATGAGGCTGTATATGATAGAGAAAGTGATTCCAGCAATAAAACAAGTGTGGCCTGCAGATGATGTTGGACAACCAATCTTGATCCAACAAGACAATGCAAGGACACACATTCTTCCTAATGACCAAGTGTTCACAGAAGCTGTGGCTGAAACTGGTCTGGACATTAGACTAATACAATAGCCACCAAATTCTCCTGATCTCAAGCAGTTGATCTTGGGTATTTCAGATCCCTACAGTGTCTAACCGACTTCAAAGTTCCTATGACTATCAAAGAACTGATTGAAGGTGTGCAAGAAGAATTTGATTAGTATGAAGTTGGAAAACTCAACAGATTATTCCTAACACTGCATACCTGTATGGTGGAAGTGATGAACTATGGAGGAGGAAATGAGTACAAAATTCAACATTTGAACAAGGAGAGATTGGAAAGGCAAGGATTGCTACCTCCTAGGATTCATTTCCCTCGTGAAGTTTATGAAAATGCCAAGGAGAATCTAGAACAAGATGTCCACTGAGCATGCTGTGGAGTATGTTGAGACTTGTAGTGCTTGCAAGGCTTTGATTATTTGTATGATTACATTGTACTCCATTGTACTCCATGTGTGGAAATGAGTATAAAGTTGTTTGTGGAAATGGATTATACTCCGTTTGTGTATTGTTTGTGGAAAGTTGTATACTCCATTGTACTCCATGTATATTATTTTTTGGAAAGTAGTTTGTGGAAATGGAGTAAGAGTAGTGTTTGTGGAAATGCTTCCTTGATTATTTGTATGATTACTCATATGTAAGAGTAGTGTTTGTGGAAATGGAGTATATTGTTTTGTGGAAACTAATTGAAGGTGCTTGAGTAGTTTCTGAATTTTCTGAATTTTCAGTGATAATCTCCATTTTATTAACTTTGAGTAGTTTCTGAATTTTATGAACTTCGAGTAGTTTCTGAAAGTTTCTGAACTTTGAGTAGTTTCTAAATTTTATGAACTTTGAGTAGTTTCTCAAAGTTTCCAAATTAAAGCTTCTGAACTTTGAGTAGTTTTCTGAATTTTATGAACTTTGAGTAGTTTCTGAAAGTTTCCAAATTAAAGCTTCTGAACTTTGAGTAGTTTTCTGAATTTTATGAACTTTGAGTAGTTTCTGAAATTTTCCAAATTAAAGCTTCTGAACTTTGAGTAGTTTTCTGAATTTTATGAACTTTGCATAGTTTCTAAAAGTTTCCAAATTAAAGGTTATGAACTTTGAGTAGTTTATGAATTTTATGCAAGTTTATAAGGAGACGAGAGGAGAGGAGAAAGTTTCTGAATTTTATGCTGGTTTATGTGGAGAGGAGAGGAGAGGAGAGGAGAAAGTTTCTGAATTACTCTAACTGCTCCTAACACTACTCTAACTACTGCTGGAGTACATAAACTGTTGTACTAACACTACTCTAACTACAGTACTCCACATAAACTGCAATATCTGCAGTAATTCTAAACTGAAGCAACACACTATCTACAGTAGTTCTAACTTGGAGTACAACACATGAAATTCAGAGTACTCCAGCATTGTTAGTTTTGCTCTGAGAACTGAAAATATGCAGTATTTACAGTGTCACAGTGTTAATTTTGCTGTCAATTTTCAGACAATGTTACAGTGTTACTCCTACTCCTACTCCAACTCAATTTTGCTGTCAACATGCAGTATTTACAATAACTTGCTGCCAATTTGCAAATTACTCCTAGTCCTACTCTAGCTGTAGTACTACTCCTATCTGTAGTAAGCAAGATCACACAGTAAGCAAATCATCATCTACTCTACTCCTACTCTACTCTATCTGCAGTAAGCTAGATCCAATACTACTACTATCTGCAGTAAGCAAGCAAATACTCCAGGCAGTAAGCAATACTGCAGATAGGACTATCTGCAGTAAGCAATACAAGAACAAGCAGTACTGCAGATCAACAAGCAGTACTCCTATCTGCAGTAAGCAATCCTGCAGATCACCAGCTGCTCTGAGTACAAGAACAAGCAGTACAAGAACTCTACTCCTATTAGCAAGATCACCAGTACACCAAGCAGTACAAGCAGTACTCTACTCCTATCTGCAATATCACCAGCTGCTCTGAGTACAAGAACAAGCAGTAGTCACCAGCTGCTCCTTGGCGTGCAGATGCAGCTCCAGCTCCAGCTCCTTGGCGTGCAGATGCAGCTCCAGCCCCCTGAAACCAATAAACAAAATTGTTCAGCCAAGATTTCCAGGCGAGCCAAGAATTACAGAGAAACAAGCATGCACCGAGCGTGCTTGACTTACAGGAGAACACCAGCAGCGTGCACCAAGCAGACGCTGCCACCAGCGACGGGCACACCGAGACCAGCCGGTACTCCATGAGCGCCATCTCGGCAAAGAAGAACACCAAGTGTTCAAGCTGCGTTCATTCACAAGAACAAGACGAAACTAAATTCAGCACCTGCACGATGCATGTTCCATGGAGACAGCCAACACGAACAAGAACAAAATCCAGTTCAGCCAAGATTTCATTAGGGATGGATCGATGGGTTAGGTTTGATTCGATTGGATGAGGGAAAGAGAGAGTGGAAGAAAGGAAGCAGGTACCTTGATTTGGCTGCGGCTGCGAGGACGACGCCGTCGACGAAGAGGATTGAACCGCGGCTCCTCCTTGCAGATCTCGGCCGCGACCTGGATGACGTAGGCGACGGGGATGCAGCGTGCTCCTCCTTGCAGGCGACGAAAAGAGCCGGCGTGCCCGCGCTCCTCCCGCTCCTCCTCGACATCAATAAAAAAGCTAACTTTGGCTCGACCTAGGTGGCATAGGCGCCAGGGGCGAGTGGGAGAGGCGGCGACGCCAGAGGAGAAGGGTGGCGACGCCGGCGAGATGGAGGCGTCGACGCGGGCGAGAGGGAGGCGCGTCGCCGCCGCGTCGGAGGTGGGCGAGAGGGAGGGGAATGTGAGGCGATAGGGATTTGGTGAGCGAGAGGGAGGGGATGAATGAGCGAGTGCGGCGAGTTGAGGGGCAAATTTAGGTACGTGGTGAGAACACTTTTTTTAGGTGATTTTTTTACGTGAGTTTTTTTTAGGATCAACGTGAGTTGAATCCTTTACGTACGGGTGGGTTTTAATAAGGCATGAGTCTCATCTTTTTCATGAGCTGTAATAAGGAAGGTCTCTCTCCTTTTTGAACTTTGACGTGGGTCTTGAGTTTATTTTTTTTCCAGTTGTAATAAGACAGGACTCTCTCCTTTTTCTCTGTACGGGTGGGTTTAATCCTATATCTGTACGTGCTGTTTTCTTTAATTACGACCTTCTAATCGATCTTGACCATTAAATTTATAATCTAATGGTTATATTATTTTTGATGATGTGGATTAATGTGGAGGCTTGAAAAGTGCTTCCAATTAGTAAATATATGATATATGATATATGATACTCCCTTCGTCCAGGTGCATTAGACGCCTAATGAAATCCAGAAGTTCCAATAATATTAGTCGCTAAGATTAGCTAGTGTGATGTGCAGTACTCCCTCCGTCCAGATGCATAGGGCGCCTAAGGCCCTTCCCAGTGCTCCATGGTGGACAGGTGCTAAGCATGCCACATAAGCAAAAAAATGACATGGCACAGCAATTAAGGAGGAGAGAGAGCACTTTGGTGACCCCAGGAAGAACCAATGCAAGCACGTGAAACTAGGCAAACCACTTAAATAAAAGAAGCTGACCAATACATGAAAAAGTTTAGGAGCTAAATCATTAAATAAAGGGAACTTAGCAACAACAAGTTAAGCAGTTATGCATTGGAGAGTTGAATTGTTAAGTTATTTAATGCACTTAGCACCTCATCTAAGCACCTTTGCATTGGAAGAGGCCTTAAAGGTGCAGCGTGACCTAGGCGCTCATGGATTGGGCTAAAAATTATTGATTAGCGTGTGTTTGTATGCGTAATTAGTGAACTCATTGGGGCGATGCACTTGGGCAGCCAACCACCGTGCGTGGCCGTTCGCATGCACATGCGTTAATTATGCGCTGCCGTTTGCATGCACTTGCCGTTCGCAACGACTGGCCGCAAGTGCCTCGTTATCTGGAATTTAATCATGAAATTAATTACTTCCTCCGTCCAGGTGCATAGGGCGTCTAATGAAAATTTAGTATTCCACATATGTAAGTCACCGTGTGTGGAAGGAGCTCTTCATTCTCCATCATCGTTAATTTTCATTTTGCCTGCTGCTATTTTCATTGGTTGATGCATTAAATAGGATTTGCATCCTGCTCTTTAAGAATTAATGACATGAGAAACCAACGTAGTGGTTGGCTCCTCCCGGTTTTCCAAGCGGACCAAATTGGAGTAATTATTGCCATTGATTTTTGGTTTAATATCCTCCATCCAATCTCCATGCACCTAGATTACGATGCAGCTCTTTAGATGCCCTATGCACCTGCATAGAGGGAGTAAGTAATCACAACCGCTGTTGTGATAACCAAATGCAATGAGAGGCCAACAATACGTACGTACTAGTGATCTAAACGCTCTTCTATTTCTTTACGGAGGGAGTACGTCCTTAAAACCGCTATTTTATTTATTTTACTACTTGGATTGGAGAAAACATTCCTTCAAACTCATGCTTCCAACCAGATATAAATCAGCTCAATTAATGATTCAAAACACACACACACACACAGAGGGAGAGGGCCTTAATTACTAGTCCAAACTCCAAACACATCTCAAGCCACATACGTAGTGGCCAGGTCTCTGCACGCAGGCACAAAGCCATACCGGCCGCTTCTTATCTGAAAGCCACAATGGTAAGCGCTAGCTACCATAATTAAGCTCACACCAAACCTTACACAATAACAACAGAGAGACGACCAGAAGCTAAACTAGCTGTCCAAGCAAGCACACAAACAAACTAAACGCATGAGGCAACAGCAGCACAGACTGTGTAGGAGCATCCATCATCCCAAGTAGCGACGCAAGATTATACTAACAGTACACACCAAAGTATACACACACACAACACATGCGTCCAACAAGTACCTGTGACTCACGTATATATATATATATATATATATATATATATATATATATATATATATATATATACACGTACGAACATACGAGGTCTACTGCATATGCACACACGCTCTAGGCTCCTCGGGCGTGATACCAATGGTTTGCTCACTATGCTCACCGCCACGGCTTCGTTGCATCACTTTGTGATGCATCCCTCTTCGTCCTTCGGCGTGGTGATGAGCTTGCGTACCTCCTCCTGTACTTCGACGACATCATCCTCACCGCCTCGAGTTTGGGTCTCCTGCAGCACATCATCGACCTCCTCCATAACGAGTTCTTCATGACGGATCTCGGGGATCTATCCTACTTCCTCGGGATCTCCGTCTCTCGTTCGCCGTTGATCTTCTACATCGAGCCGGCATGCTGGATTGCAATCCGTGTGCGACCCCCATTGACACGAGGTGCAAGCTCTCTGCCGATGATGGTCCTCTCGTCGCCGATCCCACCGAGTAACGCAGCTTCGCTGGTGCACTTCAGTGCTTCACACTGACGCGTCCTGATATCATGCACGCGGTGCATCAGACGTGTCTGTACATGCATGCTCCTCGGGAACCACACCTCAATCTTGTAAGCTCCTCGGAACCGCACCTCAATCTTGTGAAGCGTACTCTCCGCTACATCAAGGGAAGTCTGGATTTTGGTTTCTGCCTACACTCGACCCCGGTGACTTCTCACCGCCTACTCCGATGCTGACTGGGCCGGCTATCCGGACACTCGTCGCTCTACCTCGGGCTACAATGTCTATCTTGGGGACAACCTCGTGTCTTGGTCCTCCAAATGCCAGGCCACTGTTCCCGTTCTAGTGCGGAAGCCGAGTATCGTGCGGTGGCCCATGCCGTGGCCGAGTGTTGTTGGCTTCGCCAACTTCTTCATGAGCTCCATCGCCCCCTACGTTCAGCGACCGTCGTCTTTTGCGACAATGTCAGTGCTGTCTACATGGCCTCCAATCCCGTCCAACATCGGCGTACGAAGCACATTGAGATTGATATTCACTTTGTTGGTGAAAAGGTGTCTCTCGGTCAGGTTCGGTTACTTCACGTGCCATCGTCCCAACAGTTTGTTGATATCATGACGAAGAGTCTGCCATCTCAGCTATTTCTGGACATTCGGTACAGTCTATGCGTTCGTCCGCCCGACGCATTGACTGAGGGGGGATGTTAAAGTATATTTTTTGTATTACCATGTATAGCTGCACCTTCCGTATCTCACCTGATTTGTGATTGATACGGTTGTCATTGTAATCCTGCCTACCAAGGCATCTGTACATGCCTATATATAAACACGAGCTGATCGCCCCTTGTGTGGCGTTTTCCATCAATCTACTCGTTCGCACTGAGGACGAGGAGACGTCCGGCCTGCCCAAAGGAATCGCCGAGGCCTGCAGCGGCAAATCTGCTCCCTCAGCGTGAAAGTCAGTCTAGGACCCACTCCCATCAGCAGCGTGCTCCACCACACTGCAAGAACATCAACCCAGTGAGTAAGTAGGCCGCCTGCGGCCGACGAGGTGAGGAAACCACAACCGACAAAGTTTTAAATAGCGCGCTAAGCCTCTTAGCGGCGGCTTGGCCAAAAGCTAAGGAATGCTATAGCGCAGTTGTAGCATGCTAAGCCCCATTTAGCGTTTTAGCATAAATCAATAAAAAATGTAAAAATAAACATAAATCATGCATCAATTTAACATATACTCTCTCCGTTCCTCTATATAAGGTGTATTTGTTTTTTGCTAAAATTCCAGAATGTAAGGTGTATTTCTTCTAATTGTTCATAATGCCCTTGTTAGCCCTCCTAAAATAAGGAAAGTATCTCTTTTCTGATTGTCTGTATCTTTATTTATAGCAAAAGAAGGAAAGTATCTTTTTATGGATTGCATGTATCTCATACTTTTCTGGACTAATTGATTCACCTTCCATTAACCAACAAATTTGCCATGGGTAATTTAGTCTTAACATGTCTATAATTATGTGTCTTTGTCACCGTGCCGAAAATAATACTCTTACATAAAGGAACGGAGGGAGTACTTGACAATTGACATATATCAACTAGCATCCAGCCAAATAAATATAAGAACGACATTGTCTAGTTCATAACAGTACATAATAAAGACATAGTGCAGTTCATTACACTATTGAAGCAAGTCATAATGCAAAGAAGAGCAACATATCTTGTCTTGGTCGACTTGCTACTACAGAGCAGAAGGATTTTTGGGAAGGATAGGGTTTTGGTCTTTTAGCCCAAGCTGGATTTCGGTTTTGGACCCAAAAACATTGGGCCGACGCGGTGGGAGAAATAGCGTAGCGCTAAATGACGGCCAGATTTAGCGCTAAATGGCCTTTAGCGCCGCTATTAGCGCGAGAACCCTTTTGATCTGAAATATACGTTAGCGTAGCTGAGCTCCTCTCTGGCGGCTATAACGGCGCTATAGCGCGCTATTTGAAACAGTGGGCACCGGTGCCTACCTGAGTGTGGGACTGCGCCACTGCCGCTTAGCGACAATCTCTATGATGGAGACGTCGTCATCCTCCCCCATCGGAGGCGACGAAGTCTTCCTCTTCCGGGGAGCGGTCACCCGCTATGAGACAATGCCAAGGTTATAAACAAATTGCAGCCACACTCATGAGTCATCGATTGACGCAAGATTAGGGAGCTTACCACTTCATCAGAGTTGGACGACTCAAAGAAGACCGGCGAGGAAGGCCTCAAGTGTCCTGCCTTAGACGAGGGACCGGCTTCAAAGCTGCTGGTGCCCGTGTTACTAGGAGCGGCCTTCCGGGCGACTTGGCAGGGGGCAGCCTCATCTTCTTCGAGGACGGACATGTCCCCAAAGCGAACCTAGGGATTGGGAAAGGGTTAGTAATGACTTCAACGACCAGAAGGTGAGCCGAGGCACCGTCCGGACAAGTCGAAGGAGTTCACGGCCAAGACCTTTACCCTCATTCCGCGGTCAGCATCCACAAAGGCGGAGCGGACTCGAAGTCCCGAAGGCTCCACTGGCCCTCCTCGAATAGTCGCTCAAGGCGGGCTCGCAACTCGTCATTATCAACAGGAGCACAGACATCTGAACGAGTTCGAAAGAAGGGTAATAAGTGTCCCCTCTATGGGAATAGCTGAGACACGCTCCACGCGAGATGAAAGGGAAAGTTACGAGAACTTACGTTGGTCATCGTTGTCTGGCTTGAAGCCCGGTCCATTCTACCAAGCAGGAGTTTGCCTCGCCTTCACCGGTGCTTGTCGGTGCCACTCGAAGTCCTCAACGATGTGAGTACATGTCAAGCCGTGAACCCGTAGACCAGAAATTGCCTTTTCCATCTACTTGATGGAATCATCGACGGGCGGCGCGGTGCCCCAATTCGCCGTAGGTGCAGCCTTGAAGTTGCGGAATGGGAAGACCATGGCGTCCATCTCCGCAAGTCCCCATCGAGTCGTGGGCGTGTTCCGGGTCTGGCGAATAGGAAAATCGGGGAAGATCTCCGTAAGCGTGCGGCGAGGGAAGAAATAGAAGCTATAAACCTCGTAGACTCCCCCCTCCGCCTTCATGATCTCGAAGAAGTGGTCGAAGACACCAAGCTCCAGGCTCCGCGCAAGGAAGGCCTTGCACACATGCACAAAGACAGCTAGAAAGGTCATGGAGGTATCCCCCAGGTGAGTTAGCTGGATCTGATAGAACTCCAGCACGGCCTCCATGAAGCCCAACAGTGGAAAGTTTAGACCGCTACCGAAGTGGTCAAGCAAGACTACTGTCTCACCCGACCCTGACGTAGGGATGTGCCCATCGGGCTAGCAGCAAAACAAGTTGCCAGGGAGCAAGCCCTTCCTAGCGTATTCTTTGATTGGCCCCAGGGTCGCTGAAGTTTCCAGCCACTACGGCATGACGCGGGCCACTGCAGAAGAACTCTCGGATCTCTTGCCCTTACCCATCGGATATCGGTGAGGCAAAGGTGGTGGATGGGGGCGAGAAGGGATCTTTTCTGAGGAAAATGAGGAGGTGCTTGAAATTGGAGGGGTAACGGATTGCGTCCTCCTGTGCGCCCTTTAAATCCTTGGTGCAGCAGCTAGGGCATGGAGGCAGCGGAGCCATCACGGAGATCAAAGCGCCCCAGGCGCATCCTTGGATTCACTTTTCGGACAAACGGGCGCCCTAATTGGAAGGGGCTTGGCACAACAATTCATCACATCACCATCCGTAATTACCGAAAAAGTCTTTGGCCCCGCTTTATATATAAAGCAAACTACCAGAGCCACAAGGTCCTACAAATGTTTACACAGCACACATACGCAAAGGTAGCACACAACAAAGTACGAGAGGGTTCTGCTGAGGGCACAACTCAACAAGCCCTGAAGAAAAAACGAAAACAAAGATGGCAGCACCGCCCGCGAAAAGGCTAATCCGGCTCAGGAGGTGGCGGAGGGAGCGGCGGCGCCAAGCGAAGAGCCATCGCGCGAAGATCAACAATGATGATGTTGATGGAGTCTCGGTCCTGAGAGCGGCTAAGTGGCTGCCAGAGCTGCAAATAACCACACATTTCGAAAACCGTGTCAGTAGCACGTCGAAGAGGCACACGCTGGATCACAAGTTTATTGCGGACCGTCCACGGCGTCCAAGCTAGGACCCCAATCCCCGACCACCTAATGTGACAGACATGCTGTGGGTAGGCCTAGATTTCCGCGAAGAGGTCGGGGAAGTTGTTGTTGCACCAATCGACCACTGACCACCTCCCGGAAGCAACTCCAAAGGAATTACGCGGACACACACGTGAAGAAGATGTGATTCGAGTCCTCCTCTGTCCCACATAAGGGGCACATCCCGTCACCAGGGCCATTCCTCTTTAGTACCTCCACACCTGAAGGGGTCCGGCCTCGGATCCATTGCCACAGGAAGATCCTGATCTTCAGTGGCAGTCTGATCGCCCAAATCACAGCTAGGGGCTCTGGACTAGGCGCGGCCGCAATGGCCTGGTATAGGGATTTAGTGGAAAAACTGCCCAAAGGCTCCAGGTGCCAAGATATGTGATTGCTCGCCTGATCTACTTCTGGCTCCTGGAGAGCGATGCACTCAAGGAGCTCGTGCCAGGCGACGCGCCCTAAGTCAATAAGGGCCACCTCGACGGAGATCCTAGGTTCCACCGTGATGGAGAACAAGTCCGGGAATCGGGCAGCAAATGGGAGATCCCCAGCCCACCTGTTGAACTAGAACAGGGTGGAGGCGCCGGATCCCGATGCGAAGAACCAGAAGCAACGGTATGACGGATTACCAGAACTGCGATCCGCCAGACCTCTAACAAAAGGTGAGTAGTTGACCTCGTAGATATTTGTTCCGAATGATGTCAAGCCAAAGACCGCCTTTCCCATTCGCAATCCGCCACAACCAGCGAGTCAACAGGGCAATGTTCATGCGTTTGGAAGACATGATCCCGAGCCCGCCCTGGTCACGTGGTTTGCAAATGTCGGGCCAGCAAACCATATGGCATTTGTCCTTATCACCCTCCCCAGCCCAAAAGAATCTCGCCTGGAACTTGGCGATCTCATGATGAAGGGTCTCATGGAGGCTTTAGAAGTTCATGATGAATAGCAGCAGGCTGGACAGTGAGGAGTTGATGAGCACTGTGCGAGCCACCTTGGACAGCCATCTACCCTACCAAGGCTCGATACGGTGTTGGAGCTTGGTCACTGTCAGCCGTAAATCCATCATGGACAGCCAAGAGTCACTAATGGGTATCCCCAGGTAGGTCGTGGGAAAGGAACCCAGCTGACAATTAAGTCGGTCAGTGATACTCTGGCGCTCGGTGGGGGAGTAGCCCATTACCATCATTTCACTCTTGTCAAAGTTGATTTTGAGACCAAACATTTGCTGAAAGCAGAGGAGGCGGAATTTCAGGTTTGTGATATCGGTCGCGGAGCCATCCACCATGATGATGGTGTCATTGGCATATTGTAGGAGGGAGACCCCACTCCCTCCCATGAGGTGCGGAACTACACCGCGGATATGACCCGCGGCTTTGGCCTTATCGAGCATGGTAGCGAGAGCGTCAACCACCATGTTAAACAAAAAGGGGGAGAAGGGGTCGCCTTGCCTAACCCCACAAAGGGTGGGGAAGAAGGGCCCGATTTTCCCGTTGATGTTAACAGTGGTCCACCCACAAGAAACCATCTGCATCACACGGGTGACCCAGCGATCATCGAAACCTTTCCGGAGTAAAACTTCCCGAAGGAAGGACCAGCATACCGTGTCATAAGCTTTATGGAAGTCAATCTTCAGGAAGACCGCCTTGTGATGTCTGGCACGGACCTCATGAAGGACTTCATGAAAGACTAAGACCCCATCAAGAATATATCGGCCTTGGATGAAGGCCGACTGGTTGGGATGGGTGATGCGGTCAGCTAGCGGGGTCACCCTATTGGCATACCCCTTTGCCAGAATGTGGAAGATCACATTGATCACCGTGATTGGGCGAAACTGGCAGATGTGTGAGGTTCCAGGCACCTTGGGGATGAGAGTGATGATCCCGTAGTTAAGGCGGGAAAGGTCAATGAAGCCCACATAAAACTCCTCGAAGAGAGCCATCACTTCCTGCTTGATCACATTCTAGAAAGTCTGGAAGAACTTAACCAGAAGGCCATCAGGACCCGGGGCGGACATCTGGTTCATGCCTTTAATGGCCAGCCAGACTTCCTCCTCGGAGAACGGGGCCGTGAGGGCCGCATTCTCTACCGCCAAGACACGCAAGTGCTCGGCCCAGAAATCGGGGGCCAGAGCCAAGCCTCCCCTAGGGGAGGATGAGAATAGGGCTTTATAAAATCCGTGGACATGTGCGCGGATGTCAACCGGTCGCTGAAGGAGGATCTCACCTTCCCAAAGGAAGGGGATGGTGTTACGACATCTCCGGCCATTGGCTATGGCCTGGAAGTATGCCGTATTGGCGTCGCCCTTGAGGACCCATTTCTGTGTACCTCGTAGATTGTCAGGACCGGTTTTCCAGGATATTAATTCCCAGTAAATGGCCCTTGTGCTCACCAGCCCCATACTGTTAGCTGATGACACACAATCTTGATACAGAAATTCCAAGCAAAAATACAATAATTGAAGTACACGACCAAAGTGGTCTCCGAGTACAACAAAAATTTCTAGTGGTTGATGGCGGAAGCGGTTCAGGGTCATCAGCATCTATGGGACTCCATTTCCCACAGGAACAGCTGACCTGGACAACTCCTATCTTCGCGTAACTGCTATCTTCGATGCCTAGTTTCCGGGGCTGTCGTCATTTCGCTCCTCTCCAAGCAATAAATCTGGCCAAGACAATAACCAGGGACAAGCCAGTGAGTACTTTGAATGTACTCGCAAACATCATGAAAACAGGTATAATATAACAGATGATAAACATGCACTGAAATAATCCACGATCACTTAGTCAGTCACAAAATAAAATTCATGACGCACGTAAGCAGGTCATTCATATTAAACAAGAATAAGCAATCATAGATTAAAAAATAAAATAAACCGATCGGGTGTCTGAAGCGACGCCTCGAAACGATAATAATATAAAGCATGCCTCAGTCGGGCGTCTGAGCGACGCCACATAAAGGGCTTGGAAGAAAAATAAATAGCATTCATGCCGCAGTCGGGCGTCTGACCGACGCCACATAAAGGGCTTGGAAGAAAAATAAATAGCATTCATGCCGCAGTCGGGCGTCTGAGCGACGCCACATAAAGGGCTTATAAAGAAGGTAATTAACAAGCATGCCGCAGTCGGGCGTCTGTGCGACGCCACATAAAGGGCTTATATGGAAAATAATAACATGAGTATCCAGGAGGTAGAACCATCCCAGGGATACTCAATAATCCAAACAATATAATTGGTTAGTCCACAACAATAATAATCATAATCATCATTCTTCACACATCATGATCAATATTCTGGTTTAGAAATTTTCCTCCGAAGACCGACACTAAGACCGACACTTGACCCATCCCAGACTGTAGTCCTTAACCGCGGACACGGCTATTCGAATAGATATAAACTCTGCAGAGGGTGTACTCTTTACCCACGAGTAACGGATTCCTTTAGTCCACCGGGACTAATTCCACTTATGGTCTTTGAATTGAAAACACACCTGACCCGCACACACCAGCTTAACTTACCGGTGCCTGGAATCACCCATGACACTCGTTAAGCAAAACTCTAAGTGGGGAGGCTCCAACCTCGATTAGCATGGGATCACAAAATTTATATTGCGCGCAAAACAGGGGAGCTACCCCCTCGGACTCACCGGAACACCCATGCCCCCGGACCAAGTGACATGCCTACCAGGGGCCACTGGTATCTTTCACTATGGCCTCTCTGTACAGTGTGTGCTAAGAAAGGGGTTGACAACTTACTGAACCGTACCCTACCCGAGGCAGGGACAAGTGGTAGCACGAAGCAAGTATGGGGGTTACTGGCACAAGACTCGATCTACGGTCGACTCAGGAGGTTATGTATTCTCTGCATGGTTAGCATAACAAATATAATTCACAACATCAGACAGAAATCACCACTCATCATACCCCTTCATGCCTCACTGACCATTCTCGCTCCAACGAGATGTCAGGACCAAGCTCGTGTCTACCCGAGACAGAGACTCCTCCGGATTCCTTCTGGTAGGCATGAGAGGTATAAGGGGATGAATACTGTCACAAGTATTTTAATTCCAACAGCAAGGAATTTCCATCATGCAGTCAAGAGCATGATCACAACATCACATGAAATAATGCATGCTTCAAGTCAACTCGGTGTTGTAATCACATCAAACAACACACAACAAACATTAGACCAGGGTTCAGAATGCTTGCCTTCAATTTGTAGGTAGTTGAGGTGCACTCCAAAACTTTTGAAAGTCTTAATCTTCCCTTCAATTCCTATTTTTGAAAATATTCAAATCAACATACATTTCAAAACTGTACTGAAAAGTTGTTGGAAATTTTTTCAAATAAATATGAAAATAAACTAGATGAATTTTTAGAAGTAACAGAAAAAGAATCAAGTCAAATGGGGTTTTAGTTTAAAAGATATGACCAGTCAAACATGGGTCAAACTTCTGTTTTAAAATAAATCAGAAAAAGAAAACGGTTCGGGAAGAATACGCTTTCCAGAATAGAAAACGCATACTCAGAAATGCGCTTACTTGCGAAGAAGGTGCACTCCGTGCCCAGCGCCACTCATGGCAGGGTTGAGAGACCGACAGGTGGGACCCACCTGTCGGGTTCGTCTTCTTTCTCCCCGCGCGTCTGGCAGAAGCCAGAGAAGGGCTCCGGCAACGATTCCGGGCGGCTCACGGCACCATTTGCGACGCCACAGCCACCTGTAGCCTCAGGGGACCATGGCGCTTCTGGGGGTGCCACTCACATGCGCCGGCGAGCTCGAAATCGAGCAGTGCATCATCCATGGCGGAGGAGCTCTCGGGCGTTGGGTGATTTGCATCCTACGGCGGCCTTAGGGAAACACGGGGGATGGGAATGGTTCCTCTGTGGCTCAGGGAGTCTAGTGGCATGGAGTAGGCGAGGGAGGGGCTTCGGGGGCTCCGAATTTAGCCAGGAGGTGGCGGCCGAATCTTGACCGGAGACGAGGGAGATGATCTTCTCGGTCTAAATTGGTTGTCCCAGAGGGAGCTCGAGGGTTAGGGGAGGGCTCATGCTTCGGCTGGGGGCTCGGGGGCTCCTATTTATAGGGAAGGGAGGTCGGTTCCGCCGGCGGCCGTGGATAGGACCGGCGAGCCGCCATTCTGTAGCCAAGGGGGCGCTTGGCGATGGCTGGCGGGGTCCGGCAGTGCGAGCGGATGAGAACGCACTGCTCAAAGGGGCAGCTGGCACGCTGGGGTGGCTCGGGCGGCGCCGGCCATGGCAGAGCGAGGACGCGGCCGCGAGCTAGCCGCCAATGGCTTCTGACGGCGGCGTTGCACGGCGCCAGGGTGCGGCTTCAGCAGCTGGGAGGGGTCGGGGACGTCTCTGCGGGCGAGGAAAGGCCAGGCGCAGGATTAGGCGAACGCGGCGGCCCGGTTGCGCGCGCGTGCAAAACGTGCGCTCTGGCCGCGCTCTGGACACGCGCGCCAGGTGCCCGACGAAATGCCAGCATGAGCTAGGGGCTGTGGATGGGGATAGAACTTAACAGGTCTATGTTAAATGCAGAGAATAGGCTAGGAGACATCTTGGTTTGGTCAGAGGGACAAGCTCATAATGCAAATATAGAACCATGCCAATTCTGTTCATGCACACAAGGTGCTCGACAGAATGCCATGGGCATCAAATGAGGTTTGGTGGAGACCAAAATTAACAGGATGGAGTCTCTTTAGGTACTGGTAATTATAGAATGATTGGTTTGGGCAAAATAAAACTTCCTAGTGCAATTGTTGCAAAACTACAGTTCTGGACAGAAAATATAGGCCATTATTGCATGTGTTTAAAATCTTCTAATGGATCTGATCTCCTGGACTTAAGGGTTTGGTAGGGTGGACTATAAGCAGGAAAAATCCCAAGGTCACTAGAGCAAAATAGAATAGGATTGCAGTACAAATCACCAAACTGGACCAGAATACAAATGTGGATGGTTTGCTCAAATTTCTCGTACAATTTGCGGATCATTACATATGCAGGCATTACTGCTTGATCTTGTAATGGTATCTCCTTTGGGATCTATGACCTGGTCGAGCAGAAATCCAGCTATTTCCTCTTGAATTGCTCGTACGCGAGCCGTTGGTAGGAGCTGGCCCCGCATCTCCGTCAGCTATAAGAAGGAGATCAAGATGAATATATTAGTTGTGTGTATATATATTAGCTAGATCATGATAAAAAAATTACGTATAGTGTTCTGGCAAATGTACCCAAAGATTTCTTTCGTTTCTGCTCCTTTCAGACGTGATCATGCGAATGTTCTCGCAAACGTAGTATGCGCATAAACTATTCCCCTGCTCCTGCCTCATGCACTTTATGAGAATAAAATTCAATCAGGTAATAATTAATCAAGCATGATAATGGTATTGAAACTAGAATTAAAGAGATGCAAGGACGTAGCTAGCTAGTACTACTTAATTACCTAGGGTCGCACCCATGTCAGCTTTTGTTCCCAATTGCCTGGGACCAGTTTGACGAACTTGGCCCAAGCCCTGCCCGCCGGCAAAGAAAATGAATAAAGGAGTTATTAACTAGTTGAAATCAGGAAATGTAGTAAAGAGGCCGACATAGTGCGATAATGATTGAAATTACCTGTCGACCATCCCCCTCACGGTTGCGTATTCGGATGGATTCTTATATAGTGAGTCCAGTACTTCAACTTTTCCCTTGTCAACTTCAATGATTAACAAGATCCAGTGGTAACTGCATGCGCACACGTTTTGTATAATTAAGCGGGCATGTGCATAACTCATCAACTACACTTATTAACATCTAGTAAGCAAAAAATAGAATTTGTAGTACAAGATATAGTAACACTCACCCAAAGTTGTAAGGAAGTAGTATTTCTGGTTGGGTGTTTAGTTGCTTCAAAAACTGTAGCAGGAATCTCTCTGTGTCTTTTCTCGAATATTCAGTTTCCCATATCGCCTGATTAACCGTATTTGGGTCAATGAACCCAATGCCATAGCGTCCAGCTTTTTTCATTTCATACATCTTCATTCTACATAATACCACAGAAAAGAATATAGTGAGGATAATTACAGGTAATGAACGAGAGCACAACTAGCTAGCTAGAGACTTAAATTACAGAAAGAAATCACTTATAGACAATAGCAACTGACGATAGATTTGTCGAGTGCGTCTTGATTGAATAACTGAAACAACTCTGAATAATGAAACCACAAATCTTTTTTATGGGGGTAATGCTTTTTCTTGACATTCACCATGAGGGACTCTTGATTGGTATTTGCTGTTTCTTGCATGTACCACGTATGCAAATTGTACAATCTTGTTGGTAGAAGCTTGACATCGTCAGGCTTGACCAGAGGTTTGCCGCGGACATATTGGTATTTTACTTCCTCCTCTGTAATCCCGGGGATTTCCTCAAGGCCTAGGAGTTGTTCAACAGTGACACCGGCCTCTTTAGCCTGCCTTTTATGATCGTCGGTTATTACCAACCGATCGGCGGTACTCACAGGTGTTTGTACAATGAGCGGGGGGATTAATTGCACTGCCTGTTCTCCCAGCTGGGGAACAGTTTTCCCGCTTTTTTTGCCAACTGCTTGGCTCGAGCTCGAGCTCGACTCCTTTTGTCCTGCAAAATATGACTTCTTGATAGACCGCACATAGTCGGAGTCCTTCTGATTGTCAGCCGGTCGAGCCATATCAATAAAGTGTTGTGAGACATGCTCATGTAATTTCTCCTTTGGCGGCGGGGGCGGTTTCGGTCCAAAATGGGCCTTCACTTTGGCATCCACTACGGTGTCGAGTTCCTCCTCAGTCAGGTGGTAAGGCAACTTCGGAAGAGGCTTGAGGTTTGGACCATATTTGAATTTCTTGCCTGTTGTACCGCTAGCCGTCATAGCTGCGGCCTCTCTCTTCCGCTGTTGCTTAGGCGACGGAGCACGCTGAGTCGGCCGAGACGGCAGACGCGGTGCCGGACTTGGAGGAGGAGGAGTCGGCTGACGCCGTGCCGGACTTGGAGGAGGAGTCGGCTGACGCCGTGCCGGACTTGGAGGAGGAGGAGTTGGCTGACGCCGTGCCGGACTTGGAGGAGGAGTCGGCTGACGCGGTGCCGGACTTGGAGGAGGAGGAGTCGACTGACGTGGCGGCGGACTTGGAGGAGAAGGAGTCGGTGGCCTTGGAAAGACGATGCAATCCTTTTTCCATAGAATGATACGATGTATGGCCTCTCCCAGTGTTCTCTCCTCGTCACCTCCAAGAATGTCAAGTTGTAGCTCGTGATATCCTGACATCACTTCATCAACCCCGACACGAGCATAGCCAGCTGGAATGGGATTGCAATGGAAGGTTGCTTCAGGGGGATTTGCTAAAGCATAGCTGTCCGCCACCTTCATGGATAAGTTCTTCACTTTCATGTGTAGCTCACAGTTAGTCCCGTCTTTGATATCATCCACAGGGTAGCTAGCTAGAAGTGCATCATCGATATCGGCCGGGGCGGAACCCACGCTGCTTCTCGGCATAGATGGGACGGTGCTATCCAATGCTGGATCGATCTGCTCATGCTGCCGCTGAGACGCCCTTTCCTGGCTGAGTGAGTCGATCTGCTCCTGCTGCCGCCTGAAAGCGCGTTCCAACTCTAGGTGCTTTGATTTTAGGCCTTCAAGGCAGAGTGCTTCCTCCTTCTTCTTCTGCTCCTCCTGCTTCTTCTTTCTCGCACGGCTTCTGTAGTCGTTGTTCCAATCCGCAAACCCCTCAAACCACAGAACAACGCCTTTGCCTCGTGTTCTTCCCGGGTGTTCAGGATTCTTCAGGGCGCGCGTAAGATCGTCGTTCTCTCTGTTGGGCGTGAACACCCCCGTTCGAGCTTCTTCTATTGCAATAAGTATTTCGTCTGTCGCTTCTTTAAGACTTGCCTTCACCATAACCAGCCCTGTCTCTGGGTCCAACTTACCCCCATGCGCATAAAACCATGTCCTGCACCTGGGGGGCCATGTCAATGTAACTGGAGTGGCCCCTGCACTAAGCATCTCTTGCTCAGATTGATCCCACTTAGGCAGGGCCACCTGGTAGCCACCTGGCCCCAGAGTATGGTGCCACTTCTTTTTCGCAGCATTAATCTTGTTTTTTCTCGACCGTTCCTTAGCTTCTTCCGACTCCTTGATTTCACGAAAGCGTCCCAGTGATCTTTTGCCTTCACCAGTGCTCCCTTGAATTCTGGAGTCTTCTTTTTTGATTTGACGTACGCAGTCCATCTATTTTTCTTGAAGGTGTTGAATGCGATCGCCATCTTTTTAAGAGCATAGTTTCTGACTTTCTTCAGATCTGCATCTGTCAAATTATCTGGTAGGGTGAAATGCCGCATGAGCAAATCCCAAAGCACATCTCTTGCTATTTTGTCGACAAAAGTAACTCCTGCTCGATCTCCCTTTGCTGGCTTTCTCCATTCTTGAATGGAGATCAGGATTTGGTCCCTGACAATAACTCCGCATTGATTCTTGAACTTGGTCGCATTTTTCCTAGGTTCAAGCGGGTCGCCATTTGATGTTTTGATGGAATTGCTGTTGAACATTATGCCAGGATCCAACTTTCTGGCCGGGCCTCGAACTACCCTGTCGCTTGTAGAAGATTTGCTCGATCCGCAGGCCTAAAAGAAGAAAGATCGATTCGTTAATACATACAAATCAATTAAGACATGTAATGATCACCGGATGGCTTATATAATAAATATACCTCGCCGGTCTTTGTTATTTGAAGAACATTTTCTTCGTCAACATCGTTGTCATCGCCTTCATCTATTCGTTCGTCTTCATGAAATATCATACAACCCTCACCGGAATTGTTCAGATATTGCGAGCCGTCATCATCTTCAGGTTCATGCTCTGGTCTCGGGGAGCGTATGATGTCGAACAGAGCCTCTTCTCCTTCTCTGCCGGTATTGTCCATAGCTTTTATTTAACTAATCCAGAAGAAAGATAAAACAATTTAGTATTCAAATTAGAATGCATGCAATCAATAAGGAAAAACTGAATCATAGTACATAATATGCATCTCGAATAATTCATATAATATGCATCATCGAATTTAATCTCGAATAAATCGTCTCGAATATTATCGAATATAATCTCGAATACATCTCGAGTTTTATCACTAATACATCTCGAATATTATCATATATATAACATCACTAGCTAATACAGATCGAATATTATCGAAAAATCTAGTTCACTCGCGGTTCCCGAGGCGCGGGCGGTGGACACCCAAAGAGAAGGAACCATCACAGGATCATTGCTCGGGTGAGATCCCTGAAGAACCTGCCAGGTATTGGAGAACCTGACGTCCAACGCATCAATGTAGCGATGGACGTGCTCGTCCTCCTCCCTGACACGGCGACGTACCACCTCCGGCGGGGCCGGCTGCATCCGCACCGAAAGTGGCCCACGCGAACGCCACCAAAGAAGCTCCGGGTCGACGACGGGACCCAGGGCCGGGTTCCTCACCAAGCTGCGCGCCCCTGAAGGTAGCACCTCCCAGTGCCACCCCGGTGGAGCCCAGTCCCGAACGTTGCCCCTCTGAAGCAGGACGTCGTCGCGAACGAGTCGACGACGAGGATGCGGGCCGGGCATCGTTGACTCCGAGAAGAAATTCTTATGAAATTTTTTTCCTATATATGCAATGTCATTTTATTAGGAAATTTTGTGCAAAATATCCTCTTTTCAATTATAATGTCCCATTCCTAGGTTATAACTACCCTAATAATATTCCTTTCTCAAAAAATTCCGAAACTTTTCCCACTTATATATAGTCCTTCTAACAAATATATATATATGGTCAACTTTTTCCTATGCAACTTTTTTATATGCAAATTTTTTCTATACTATGATATACAACATTATATAAAATTAAAAAACAGAAAAAGAAACACTAATTAAGCATACTTCTATACATCCATTAAAAATTAGAAAAACAACATTATATGAAAAAAATTCTATACTAATTAAACACTAATTATATCCATCTAACATGCATTCATAAATACATATATACTTGTGAAAAAATAATCATCTAAAACATCTAAACTAATTAATTTCTATACATACATATATACTAATATACTAATTAATTCCTCAAATGTCAAAATTCCTCAACTTTTTTCTATACATACATATATACTAATATACCAACATGTATAGTGAAAAAATTTCTATAGATACATATATACTAAATAATCATCTAAAACAACTAAAACATCTAAATAAAACATCAAAAACATTCATGCATACATGTATAAAAAAAACTAGTGAAAAAAAAATCGCCGGAGGGGGCGGCCGCGCGAGCTCACAGCGGACGGACGGTGGCGTCGAGGTGCGGCAAGGGCGCGGACGGACGGACGGCGCGGTCGAGGGGCAGGGGCGCGGACGGACGGCGACGGTGACGGCGCGAGGTGCAGGGGCGCGGCGGCCACGACGTCGAGGTGCGGCAGAGGCGCGGACGGACGGCGGCGTCGAGGGGCAGGGGCGCGGACGGACGGACGGCGATGTCGAGGGGCAGGGGCGCGCGGACGGATGATGATGGCGAGCTTCGGCAGCCTGGCGGCGTGGTGGTTCGGCGTCGTCAAGAAGATTTGGGGAAAAATTCGTAAGTGCTGCTTATATAGGAGGCACCTTTAGTCGCGGTTGGAGCCACAAACCGCGACTAAAGGTATTTTTCGCCGGGCGAAGCGGCGGGAAGCGCAGACCTTTAGTCGCGGTTGGTGGCACCAACCGCGACTAAAGGTAACCTTTAGTCGCGGTAGCAGCCACCAACCGCGACTAAAGGTCTCGTGCTGCCACAGCCGCGGTGCACAGCCGCGGTGCAGAAAGTTTAGTCCCACCTCGCCCAGCGAAGGGCAGCCGCACTGGTGTATAAGCCCCGTTGCGGCTGCTCCCTCGAGCTCCTCTCTAAGCAGGCCTGTGTGGGCCTATCGAACATGTGCTGCCCTCTTGGGCCTACTGGGCCTTGTGAGCCTGCGGTTGGGGCCCAGTAGGCGGCCTTTTTTTTACTTTTCAGTTTTTTTAATTTCTGTTTTATTTATTTTCTTTTGTTTTTGATTTTTTTTGCTTTATTTAGACTTAATGAGTGAATCTTTTTGCGTTAGGTCAAAAAAATTATAAACTTTCTGTTAGTGGCAGTAGTTTTCAAATTTGAATAGTTTAAATTCGAATTATTGGAAATTTGTGTACATCACTAATTTGTGAATAACTTTACTTTAAAAATAGATTTTGCAGTGATTCTTTTTTCTGCTGTTTAATATTAGCGTGTTTTACCATTATATTCAATTTGGTAATTCTTAGGTTATTTAAAAAATGCAATGCCTTTGTAACACACGAGTTTTCGTTTGAAACCCTTATACTTCGAAAGAGATTGTCCAATTTGTACACGAAGTGCATCCAGTTTTTGCCGTAACCCTCTCAACTTTCTAGCACATGCTATGTGGGTGAAATGATCATACCATGCCAAGTTTCAACCTTTTCAGAGTTCATTTGTAGTGCTTTTCAATTTCAAGGTCATTAACTCAAAAAAATCAGTAAATGCATAAAAAATAGCAAATGAACTCAGAAAGGGTTGAAAATCGATGGCGTGGCTTCGAATGGTGCATACTGAACACACAAAAAGTCTGGAGTTGAAATAAGTTTAAAAAAATGAAATGCCTTAGTAACACACGAGTTTTCGTCTGAAACCCTGATACTTCGAAAGAGATTGTCCATTTTGTACACGAAGTGCATCCAGTTTTTGCCATAACCCTCTCAACTTTTTAGCACATGTTATGTGGGTGAAATGATGATACCATGCCAACTTTCAACCTTTTCAGAGTTCATTTGTAGTGCTTTTCAATTTCAGGGTCATTTAGCTCAAAAAAATCAGTAAATGCATGAAAAATAGCAAATGAAGTCAGAAAGGGTTGAAAATCGATGGCGTGGCTTCGAATGGTGC